>JBAFTB010000017.1:31526757-31536815 GCA_037177355.1 Melanotaenia trifasciata
CACCGAACATTCATCCACACATTCATACACCAGCGATGCCAACACTGGAGGCAAGGAGGGTTAAGTGTCTTGCCCAAAGACACAACGACAGATGACTGCGGGAGTGGGAATCGAACCGCCAACCTTCCGATCATTGGACAACCTGCCCTACTGCCTGAGCCACTGCCGCACCGAGACCCTTCGCTCTGGCCTCCCTGGATGGCTGGTGCCTGGTGGGATCGATGGCTGCAGATCTTGGCCCTTCAGGGCCTTTGCCCCGTGACTGTGGCGGGCTCTGGCTGGGGCCTTCTTGTGCCGCCCTCTGGGTGGGTCCGGGGTGGTCTTCGTGGTGGTGGTGGGGGGGTGCTCCAGGATTGCTGCTGATGGCCCTCCGTAGAAGCGTGGTCACATCTGCAGGATCACATTCATCTCTGATCCCTCCTCATTTCTCATCCTCTGCATGCTAACACAGCACTGAGGTGTCCAGTGGGTTTATACACTAACAGATGCTTTTGTTCAGGTTTAAGGGCAGGGGTTATTTCCTTTCATGAGGTCACAAAGGGAAAGATCTCAGACTCGCCTTTCTGACAACACGTTCACTAAAAGTGGCACAAGCAGGTGAGAAAGACTGATTACGTCACATTCACCCATTCACACACTGATGGCGGAAGCTGCCATGCAGGGCGCTAACCACGACCCATCAGGAGCAAGTAGGGGTATGGTGCCTTGCTCAGGGACACCTGGACATGAGCTGTCTGGGCCTGGATCAAACCAGCAACCCTTAGGTTACAGGACAACCACTCTACCCATTGAGCCCCTTATATTCTATGGTCCAGGTCTACATGGGACAGGTTAGATCAGATTTCTATCAGAACTTTTCCAAGTTCTTCCACATCTGAATGAGAGACATTTCTCCCGTCCGGAGCCAGTGTTTAGGTTGTGTTTACCCACAATGCCCTGCGTCTTGTATTTTGACCACAAGAGGCAAAGTGAGACCTACGTTTGTAGGTGGACCAGAGTTCACTTCTTTGATTTCCTGACCTTCTGAAAGCTTTTGTGAAAAGTTGCATCTAAACTTTTGGTGGGTTTTAGTTCTTGTTTCTTTTTTCCTTGCAAAAGCTCCTGATATGTATTTAAATTATTATTCATCATATTCCATAATAACCACCACCTGGCTTAGGCACCAGCCACTTTCAGACCTAGGCACAAACATCTACCTGGCCAAGGCACTAACCACTATCTGGCCTAGGCACCAACCACTATCAGACCTAGGCACAAACCACCACCTGGTCTAGGCACTAACTATTATCTGGCCCAGGCACCAAACACCATCAGGCCTAGGCACCAAACACTATCAGGTCTAGGCACCAACTTCTATCAGGCCTAGGTACCAACCACCACCTGGCCTAGGTGTCAACCACCACCTAGCCTAGGGACCAACCACCATTAGGCGTAGACACTACCCACCACCTGCCCTAGGTACCAAATATCTTTAGGCTTAGGCAGCAACCACCACCTGGCTTAGGCACCAACTTCTATAAGGTCGAGGCACCAACCACCGCCTGGCCTAGGCACCAGCCACTTTCAGGCCTAGGCACCAACCACCATCTGGCCTAGGGACCAACCACCATCAGGCCTAGGCACCAACCACCATCAGGACTAGACACAAAACACTATCAGGTCTAGGCACCAACTTCTATCTGGCCTAGGGACCAACCACCATCAGGCCTAGGTACAAAATATCTTCAGGCTTAGGCAGCAACCACCACCTTGCTTAGGCACCAACCACCACCTGGCCTAGGCACCAGCCACTTTCAGGCCTAGGTACAAACCACCACCTGGTCTAGGCACTAACCATTATCTGGCCTAGGCAACAACCACCATCAGGCCTAGGCACCAAACACTATCAGATCTAGGCACCAACTTCTACCTGGCCTAGGTATCAACCACCACCTGGCCTAGTGATCAATCACCACCTGGCCTAGGTACCAATTACAATCAGGTCTAGGCACCAACTACCACCTGGCCTAGGCATCAACCACCATCTGGCCTAGGTACCAACCACCATCAGGCCTAGGCACCAACCACCATCAGGCCTAGGCACCAACCACCATCAGGTCTAGGCACCAAACACTATCAGGTCTAGGCACCAACTTCCATCTGGCCTAGGAGCCAACCACTATCAGACCTAGGCACCAACCACCACCTGGCTTAGGCACCAACCACTTTCAGGCCTAGGCACCAACCACTATCAGACCTAGGCACCAGCCACCACCTGGCTTAGGCACCAACCACCATCAGGCCTAGGCACCAAACACTATCAGGTCTAGGCACCAACTTCTACCTGGCCTAGGTACCAATCACCACCTGGCCTAGGTACCAACTACAATCAGGCCTAGGTGCCAACCACTATCAGACCTAGGCATCAACCGCCACCTGGCCTAGGCACCAACCACTATCAGACCTAGGCACCAACCACCACCTGGCCTAGGCACCAACCACCATCTGGCCTAGGCACCAACCACTTTCATGGTGTTATGGATAAGCTCAAAGCGGAAACAAAAAAGTTACACATACAAGGTCATGGAAATGGTTGCACAAGATGAAATAGATTTCAGAATATATGATTCTGACAAGAAATTATATAAAATAATGAATGCAAATATTATACTGAGGCACAGTTTCATGATGTAGTATTTTTGGACGGAGCTTTATCAATCCTACATTTCAACAGTCTGAAATATAATTTATTTCAAACAAAGCATGACTTAATGCAGAGCAACAACAAATTTAGTGTAGCTGCAGTAACTGAAACATGGTTAAAAGATGGCAAAATGGATGAAGTTCAGATTGTAGGGATAGCAGATGTTTTATTTAAATAGGAAATATAAAAAAGGGGTGGGGTTGCTCTCTTTCTTTGTGCACATTTAAAATGTAATATTTTGGCAATATGATGACTGCTGTCAGCAATATTACAGAATTTATAACAGTGGAAATCATTGGTGAGAAATCTAAGAACATCATAAGCAGCCATGTTTCTAAAGCTCCGGCTCCTGCATTCATTTTCTGTACTGCTTAGTCCGGGTCGCAGGTAAGCTGGAGGCTACCCCAGCATTTTAACTGGTGAGAGGCAGGTACACCCTGGACGGGTCACCAGTCCATCACAGGGACAATACAGAGGGACAAACAACCATTCACACCTAGGGAGAATTTAGAGTGACCAATTAACCTAATATGTCTTTGGACAGTGGGAGAAAACTCCACACAGAAAGGCCGCCACTCCCCAGGTTGGAACCTCCCCCCAGCCGAGATTCAAACCAGCAAGCTTCTTGCTGTGGGGCTGCGGTGCTAACCACCACACCACCGTGCAGCCTGCGTAGACAGGATCTAGACTAAGTCTGTGTTTATTTGAGGACTTTAACATCCATCTGGGAAATGTACGTAAGTGAATAAAGGACAACAAATGAATGTGTAAATTAAATGTAAAGCTTGGGTTTGTTTCCTTTGATAACCAAACCAACAAGAATCTCCACTTAGAGCATCAGCTCTAATATCTTTACTAATGTCTCAGCTGGATCAGGAGAAAGTGGGATCCTGGTGACTGATGTCAGTTTATTTTATTTATTTATTGGTTTATTTATTAGGGACAGTACACATTAATGAACATTTCTGTAAACATGTCAGTGTTAACTGTTAAGCTCATTTTCAGCTGTTGTCCTTGGACAAGGTCTAAAATGTCGAAATTAATAAAATCCACAAGTTTAAAAGTAGTAAAGATTAAAATGTATGCAGCAGAAAACAGAGAAGAGAGAGGAAGGGAAAAAATTACCATAAAGATAAAGCGGTCATATATCTAAGAGCACCTATTGTAATAAACATTCATCATGTTCCACAAAAACTTGCAGAAATTAGAGTACAATGTTGTTTTGATTGAAGCCAGTTTTTAAGTTGCGTCTTGAAAGTGTTCCAGACTTTACAGACCCTAACTGAGAGAACTGACTGCCCAAAAGTGGTACGTCTGTTGACGATCTCCTCTACCCATGGATCTAGTAACTCTACCACTGGGAGAGTTCAGTTTTATGAATTCCCTCAGTGGTTTTGGGGAAAATGCATGTAGTATTTTATAGTACAAGCAAATTTAAATTCTTAAAAATGATCAAAATTATGTGATGATACGATAACGGTTTTCCAGTATTTTTAACGCTCTGTTATATAATGATTCTATTTGTCTAAATGTGGTTTCATTTGCGAGAGAAAAGTTTGTAAACCAGTACTCTGTATGCGAGAACACCATCGAATGCAGAAACATCTTAGTTGCCTTAATTATCGTTGACAATTGAATGTATCTGAAATTGTGAAAGCTGAATTTGAGTGTTTTAGAAATTTTCTTAACATGGCTTTCGAATGTGAGAGAGGAATCAAGAACCAATGCTCTTTACTTAAAGTCTTGTACCAGTTCGAGCTCCTCCTTGAGAAATACATGAGTTTGCAGTTTTATCGCGTTGTTTAGAAAAAAGGAGGCGTGATTTTTTTGAGCCAATCTTGAACTTGGGCCAACTCAGATGTAAGAATTTGGCCAGCTTCCTGTATGTTTTTTCCCGGGGTGTAAATTACTGCATCGTCTGCATATGTGGGTTTTTATGCATAATTCTGGAAGATCATTTATGTAGCGAGAAAAAAGAACCCTGCGGAACTCCCACAGTACATTTCCGACAAGGCGATTTGATACCGTTGACCACAACACACTGTGTTCTGTTAGTGAGATATGATGTCATCCACTTTTTCTGAGAAATTAAAGTTAAGTTTTTGTTACAAATTAAATAAATATGTAAAGTAAAAAATAAAATAAATGTTGCCTAATGCTAGGAGGTGATATGGTGCTACATCGTCTGATCAGGTGGAGGGTTATCTAAACTAAAATAAAAGACTGAAAGCAAACATGCAGATGGAAAAAAAAAAACATTATCTCTGAAGCTAAAAGATTTGTAAAACTACAAAAAGATAAGGAGGACTAAGACTTTTGTTTATTACGTTTAAATGGTGCAGGATGGAATTCAGATACAAATAAAAGTAAGACTAAAACATAGATTAGATGAAAAAGAAGAACCCTAAGTGAATTATTCTACATTTTCTTGTTATCCTCGTGATGAGCACCTGTACTAAAATTGATCAAATCACCAGAATTTTAAGTTTTTAAACTAAGAATTTAACTGAGGATCAAACTGAATCTGAGTTTACGTCTAAACTTTACTTTTTTAACGATAGCATGCACACGTCTACATGTTAACAATCTGATGCACACGTCTACATGTTCACAATCTGATGCACACGGCTACATGTTAACGATAGCATGCACACGGCTACATGTTAACAATCTGATGCACACGGCTACATGTTACGATCTCCTGCTGCTATAAAAGTTTTTAACCTGTTGTGTCCAGCATCATAGCTGCAGATTGACGGTCTGGTTGCTGTATCGTGCTGAACAAATTTGCTCTGCCAAGGGGAGGATTATGGGTAAGGCTCCCCTTGATAAACTGGTTTATTTATTTATTTATTTACTTTGAATCATGGAATCTATGTAATCTTGCTGGACCTGACCGGAATGACAGAAAAAGAAGGAAGACAGCAAAAAGAAGCAAAAGGGAAAGAAGAAAGAAGAAAGGAAACCTGTTAACGATCACATGCTCACACCTGCATGTTAACGATCTGATGCACACGTCTGCATGTTAGAGATTGCATGCACACGTCTTCAGGAGTTTGGAGGTAAAGTTCATGAGGTTTGGATATCAGATACCAGGAACACAGAAAGTTGTCAAAGTTCCATTAAAGCTGCTCTGTTTGGAAAGATGAGCAGAATTCTTGAGGATTGCCTGAATTTGGGTTCTTCATTAAGCTCACAGTGAATTCCTGTAGGGATGGATTTATTCCTTTATGTTTACGTCTTTCATCAACTCACCTTGTACCTGCAGCAGGAACGTCTGCTTCACCTTCACGTTTCCAGCCTCATCAAACACCTCCAGGGTGTAGTTTCCTGAGTCTTGGACCTGGACTTGGCTGAATCTCAGCGACCCATCACTCTGCAGCTCGCAGCGCCCGTGGTGGCACTTGGTGGTCTTTTTGTTTAGAAGCAGGTGGAGGTGCGTCCACCTGAATTCCCCTCGGTTCTCTACTGTCCTGCTCTGCAGACCAGACGGCAGCACAATGCCATCACCGCTGGTGGCCGATATTATTATGATCTCTGCTGAGGCTGCTAGGGTACACACAGACAGGTGAGCTGTCAGTACCTCACCTGTCCACCAGGAGCATGATTAGGCAGACTAGGATCAGGTCCAGGATCCCTACACCAACTACATTACCCATGAGCCTCTACTGCTGTTGCCATGATGAAGACCTTAGAAGATGAGGGTTTCTAAGAGTTTTAGTTTGTTTGTGTGTTTTTGTGGAAACAATTATGATAAAGCTCAGTGATTGATTAAATCCAGTGTGTGGTTCCCCAAGGATCAGTTCTAGGCCCACTTCGTTTTTAACTGTACATGTTGCCTCTTGGGGATGTCATCAGAAGACATGACGTTGGGTCCACAGCTATGCTGATGATACACAGCTTTACATCGCCTTGCCTCCTGATGACTTGGAGCCAGTTAATGTCTTTTTAAAGTGGATTTTAGATTTAAAGTCACGAATGGCAGAGAACTTCTTACAGCTCAATCAGAACAAAATTAAAGTTTTAATTATCGGTCCTGCAGACAAGAGAGAGATCATTTTACCTGAATTACAAAATATTAAACCTCTCAGTGTGTAATAAATTGTTTTTAAAATGATGAAAATACATTTCATGTGTGTGTGTGTGTGTGTGTGTGTGTGTGTGTGTGTGTGTGTGTATGATTGTGTGTTATTTTAAATTGCTGTTATATACTCTGGTGTGTGAAGGACTTTTATTTATTTCTTTTTTAATATGCATGAATTGGTTTTATTAAATCATTGTGTTGCTTTGTGCATGAAACATGCTTTTATAAATAAGATTTCATTTATTGGCTGTTTTTCATCCTCTCAGTTTTTATAGTTTTAGCTTTTATCCCTGAATCAGACATTTTTCTCTCCAAATCCTAGGTCACCCCAGGTCACTGACCGTCACTCTTCATCATCATTATCATTAGGATCAGCACAACCCGACACAACATGGCCGCTTCTGCAGGACTCTGATGGCTCTGCCCCCTCACTGTGAAGAGGAAACAGGTGTTTTCAGCAGTCAGAGTTCAGAAATGATGTGTTCATGGATCAAGATCACAATTTAGCCCACAGAGTTCCACACCGAGGTAGCACTGGGGAGGTTTACGAGTTAAACCAGTAAAATAGTAAAAACTTCATCATCACTAACCAGCATCATCACGGCATCTGATAGGCTGCCATGATTATGTGACATGGAATGAATACTTCATGGGTAGTTTTCACATGTAATTTTATTTCCTAAATCTCTCATGAAGAAACAAACAGCACGTTTTGTATCAGCGCGGCAGTATTGATGTAATGAAAAGGAAGTATTGATATGTCTGTCACTATGGTTACACTGACTTTATTGATGCCATGGTAGTCTATCTACACTGGGGTGTCCAGCTCCAGTCCTTTAGGGCTGCAGTCCCCCAGGTTTTACATGTTTCCTGCTCCAACACACCTGATCAGATAAAGTGTCTTGCCTCAACAGCTTCCTGTCAACCCAAGCAGGTTCTGAGCGGTTCTTACCTGCGAGACTCGTCTTCAGCTGCAGGAACCACGTCAGAGATCCAACTCATGCAGAATCAGAGTCTGAAATGATGCTGACAGAAACTGAGAACCAGGAAACCAGATCACAGACTAGTTCATACGCCCTAGACCACACTGAGTTTCACTGTAAGCACGTGGACTAGACTCTGATGTTTCTATTCTGACCACTGAGGCAGCTGCTGTTATTCACTTCTGGCATGGGGCCCCTAATGCTGCTTCAGGACCTGGTCTCAGTCCAGCTTCTACAAATCATCAGGACAAAGTGGTTCAGTTCTGGTCTGAAACCAGAGGGTTGAACGTTTTCTGTCTGTGCAGCAGCAGAACAGCCACATGAAGAAGATTTTCTTCTCTGAAGCAAAGACGGAAGCAGCTCTGAGAAGCTGTGGTGGATCTGAATTTCTGCTTCTAAACATGAACACACTTTCTGAAAAATGTGACCACGTAAAGAGGTCCAGGAAGTGTTCAGTTAAAGTCAGTTTAATAAAATTTTATTAAGTAAACAAAATAATACTAAAACACTAAGCCAAGCCAACTTTATTTATAAAGCACTTTAAAACAGGAAGTACAGACCAAAGTGCTGAACAGTAGGAATATCTAAAACAGTTTAAAAGACATAAAATAAATGTAAAAACATAATTAAACAATGTAAAAATAGGATAAAAATATGATAAAACCAAAGATAATATTAAAATCAACTCTCACGCTGGTTCAAAGGCCAAAGAGAAGAAATTGGTTTCAAGCAGGGTTAATAATGAACGGTGAGGAGGTCTAACATACAGAGGCAGTGAATTCCAGACCTTTACCTGCGACGGCTCCGTCCCTTCTAAACCTACGCCAAATCCTCACACATCCAACAGAGACCGCAAAGGGGTGTGGACATGCAGCAGCTCAGAGAGGTAGGATGACGCAACACCATTCAATGTCTTACACATTCTAAGATAGATGCAAGGACTGAAGCTGTGATGTCCTTTCAGACCACATCCGACTACTACATTGCCTCTTTTTATGTTTCTTTCTGAGAATGAACATCTTCATCATCTCCTCCATCGTCTCCATGTTTGTTATTATCTAAAACTGACGTTAGAACTCAGAAGTGAACTCTGAACTCTACACTGCCCTCTGGTGGATGTGTTGGTTCAAAGCCATGACGACCTAAGGGTTGTCTGAAGACACTTACGTTTGAAACTGACTTATATATAAAGGAAGGAGAAATTAGCTTCAGGAGTTGAGGAGAAGGACGTCGGTAGAGATAAAGGTGGCCATCTTCATCCTCTGCAGCCAGACTTCACATCCACCCTGGTTCTGTTTGCTCTGCTTCTAAAGAATTCAGTTCCATTGTTTTCTTGGAGTGAACGAGTTAAATGATATATATATATAGTTAAATATATAATATTTATATAATATATAAATCAAAGCATGCAGACTCTACACAAAAAGGCCACTGTTCAAACTGCTTCTGGCATACAGACAATAATGGCTGCAGTCTACCTCCAGTCCTTAATCCATAGCTACACTCCTTCTCCACAGTTAAGCTCTGCCAGCGAAAGTGCTGCTAGCAGCTAGAATCTTTTCCTCTGTTGATTCCCAGTTTTTCTCTATTGGATCTCTAAAGGGCCTTTACAGGACCACTACTGGACCTACACCAGACATCTACCTGAACTTCTACAGGACCTCTACAGGACGTCTACTGGACCTCCACTGAACCTCTACAGGACCTCGACTGGACCTCTACTGAACTTCTAGAGGAACTCTACTGGACCTCTACAAGCCCTGTACTGAACCTCTAGTGGTTCTCTACAGGACCTCTGCAGGATCTCTACTGGACCTCTACCGAACCTGCACTGGACCTCTACCTGAACCTCTACAGGACCACTACTGGACATCTACAGGTCCTCTACTGGACCTCTACTTGACCTCTACCTGAACCTCCACTGGACGATTGCCTGAAACTTTAGTCGACCTCTACAGGATCTTTACTGGAACTTGAAAAGGGCCTCACCCTGTAACTCTACAGACCCTCTACTGGACCTCCACTGGACTTCTAGAGGACCTCTACTGAAACTTGACCTGAACCTCTACTGGACCTCTACAGAACCTATACTGGATCTCTAGTGGTCAATTACGGGACCTCTACCTGAACCACTACAGGACCTCTACAGGCCCTCGACTGAACCTCTTCAGGACATTTAATGGACACCTACCTGACACTCTACTGGATCTCTTTTTTTTTTTTTTTTTTTTTTTTTTTCCCTTGTCTTTTCCAGCCCCACAAAAAACAAAATAACAATCTGGTTGCTTTATTTTTTTGAACAAATTTT
>JBAFTB010000017.1:31968454-31979077 GCA_037177355.1 Melanotaenia trifasciata
GATCCGATTAGTCGACTAATCGAAAAAATAATCGATGACTAATCGATTATCAAAATAGTCGTTTGTGGCAGCCCTATAACCACCGCCCTTTCCATGATAAACACTGTAACCACCGCCCTCTACATGACAAACACCGTAACCACCGCCCTTTACATGACAAACACCGTAACCACCGCCCTTTCCATGATAAACACTGTAACCACCGCCCTCTAACTGAAAAACACCGTAACCACCGCCCTCTTCATGACAAACGCCGTAACCACCGCCCTCTTCATGACAAACGCCGTAACCACCGCCCTCTTAATGACAAACACCGTAACCACCGCCCTCTACATGATAAACAATGTAACCACCGCCCTCTACATCATATACATTGTAGCCACTGCCCTCTTTGGTGTATGCATCGTATTGGATGAGAGAGACCTGCATTGAACTTAACTACAACAGGGTCACAGGACAGAATACTCTGGTCCTGCCGGAGTTTATCTTGACTTTCTCTCTACTGGTATAAGTTGAATGTTAACGTGTGTGTTGTGTTTACCTCCTGGACTTTGAGTCCAGTACCCAGCTGGTACTGCTGATTCTGCTGCCTTATCTGGACATTGTAGACCTTGTCCTGGTAGAAGACCATGAGGGTGAATGGCTGGTTGGCCTGCTGCCGGATGCTGTCCCTTACTAGGTATGCCCCATCCTCAAAACAGAAAGACAATGTAGATCAGACTTTACTAACAAAAGAACCACATTTACCACCTGTCCCACCAAATAATCGTCGTTTAGAGCCACACGAGCTATATGACCCTTAAAACTTACAAAAAACAAAACAATAAACTTTTGATTACAATTTATGTCATGATTAAAAAAAATGCCAAACCTGCCCACGAATAGACTTCATAAATCTACACCACATCCCGATCTCTCATTTCATGAACTTTTTAACATGTGTTTTTAGTTCTAGATTTTAATGAATGATTCATTCCTGTTTTCTGTGTTTCTGAACAGCTTTTCAGAGGGCTACAACACTTGCAGCAGTAGCTGAGTTTGGGGATTTGATCCACTGTTTTGGACATATTTCCAGCTTGGTACTTTTCAGAAACTTCTGTGTCCTTGTCCTGGATGTCTGCTAATTTCTCCCCAGAACTGCACCTAACCTTTAGTCAGGATTCTGTCAATAGGTTTATACCTTATTATTAGAGCCAGAGCACAAGGGTTTTAGACCCCTGACGTAGATAAAGACTCTACCTGACTAACAGGAGGATCTGACCCAGCAATGTTTTGTTAGTTGACGAGTACCATCCTGAATCCTTTAGACTTGATATAGGAGAGCCAGAACAGTACAGAGATGTTGTTACCTTGCGGACTTGTTTCAGACATCCTTCAGCCTGACCGCGAGTCACTTTACCCACATACCAGCGAGGGTCCAGGTCCTGCACAAACACATGAAGTCATGATGAGCTGCACATCTCAGGAACAACAGCACCACCTGCTGCTCTGACTGAGGAACATCCACAAAAACCACCTTCAGGTTCAATGCTCCGATTGTTCACATTTCTTTCAGCTCGTTTGTTTCTCAGCTTCACACATTTTCTCCTGTTTCATTCAACAGTTTTTACATTTTCAGAAAGATTTTCTCTTTAACGCCTTAACCGGCAGCTCTCGACATAGCTTTTAATTAAGAGTTTTATAAAGTCTCCTAGATGCTATGGTGTTGAGATATTAAACATCTATCTGACCGGGCCAGGCTCTCCTCTTTTGATTGACATCTCGTTTGACCAACTAAGTGGATCTATGGTTTCCCCTGAGCCAATAACATCCACCCATTGTTGCCTCCTGTGACAGGACTCTTACAGCAGCAGATCTGGCCTATCAGCTCTGATGCCAATTCTGACGCTACAGACTTTCAGCCAATCAAATTCCTGTCATGGCGATGTGCTGCTTTACTGTGTGGATTCTGAAATGGCTTCAGGGAGTTTATGCGTGAACAGCCGGTTCGCGTGTGTGCGTATATACGTTAAAAAGACAAAGCTTTGATTTGTGTTCTTCTGTTTTCCAACTAAAAGATGGTAAAAGGTGCCAAAGAGAGAATATTCTTTGGAAGAGGTGGTGGAGCTGGTCACAAGGAGGTACAGCGATTTTTCACAGGATTATGGGCTCGACAGGAAACTGAAGGAGTAAACGGAAACTTTTATATGCAGCTGCTGTTTATTTATAAGCTATTCAGATATGAATTATTTTGAAACAGTCAGGGAATAAATAGGTATTGATGTTATTTACCTGTGAAGGAGTGAGGTGCTTTCTTAAAACCAAGATGGTGGCGTGAGCACGTGAAGCGGCTCCAGGCTTTCAGATATTTACGTTTTGATGTTTTTGTTTGTGTTTCCTGCAGTTTTAAGACCGGAAGCCTTAATCCAGTACTGAAGGACTAACCTTCTGGAATTTGTGGAAAACTAGGATTTTTCTGCATCACCAAAGCCAGAGTTTATTCCGTCCAAAGCGGACCACAGAGGCCCTCGCCATCCCCCCTCTGTGGCCCGAGAGGCGGAGGAGACAACGAAGGATCCACATCAACAAGGCTGCGGGTCCAGATCAGGTGTCGGGTCAGACACTAAAACCGTGTCCAGACTAACTGGCAGAAGTTTTTCTGGACATCTTCAACCTATCCCTGCAGCTTTCCACGGTTCCTGTCTGCTGAAGTCCTCCATCATTGTGCCTGTGCCCAGAAAACCACCATTTTCTCTCACCCCAGTCATCATGAAGGAATTCAGCGGATCTTCCTAAAGCATATCAAGGACGCCATCCCTGCCGGCATGGACAGCCTGCAACTGGCCTACAAGGAGACCTGTTCTACGGAGGCCCTGTTCACACGGCCCTGACTCACCTGCAGCATCCCAGCGTCTGTGGTAGGGTGCTGCTTATGGACTTCAGCTCAGCCTTTAACACCGTTCTCCCGGATCTGCTGGTCCTGAAGCTCCACAACCTGATCTGCCAGCATCACTCTGCACCTGGATCAGGGACTTCCTCACCAACAGGCCCAGGTGGTGAGGACAGTTTGGGGGATTATAGGCCGCCGTCCACCAGATCTGGACTCCATCTACACCGCTGAAGTCCAGAAGAGGGCCAGACGGATTGTAGCCGACCCCGCCCACCCGGGAAACGCCCTGTTTGTACCGCTTCCATCAGGAAAACTGGACAGGAGCAATAAAACCACCACAAACAGACTCAGGCTATGTCCACACGGCACAGAAGCCAGTTCAGGTGTCAAAATGGTGTGAATACTAGAAGAAAGGCTTCACCATCCCCACAAAACCGCTGTAGTACATACTACAAGGCTGTGGGGGGCGCTAAAGAGCAACAATCCAGAGCTTGGATAAAACAAAGAAAAGGCTCACTGTGCGTTGCAGGAGGGACACATAGAAGAAGAGAAGAGAAGATGACTGAGGATCCCCTGCGAGGCAAAGAGAAACATCTATTTGGACTGATGAAGAAGTTGAGCTTCTTCGAGTAACACTGGACCACAAATCAGCACGTTCATCACACTGATGTCATATCCTCCAGTGGTGTGGTTACACTGTCCTCAGAGGACCACTGACGGTGGAGGTGTCACTGATCCACCTCGGTACCTGGTTTCAGACATGATCGGGTGCATGGAGGCTCATCCCTGCTTCGTGGGGATGAAAAGGTGGATGGCTGAAATACTTTTGCGGTTTTACTGTAATCCGGTGTTGTGGGAACGGCCCTCAGAGACCGCTTCTCCCCCAGAGCTGTGGAAGCAGCAGACTCATATAGTCCATCACTTACATCACCCCCCTCCCCCCCACCCACAGTACTCTCACACACACACATTGAAGATTCACACCTTCTCACACACAAACTCAGACTGGACAAATTTCTGTCTGCTGGGAATTCTGTCATTTCCTGTAATTCTAGACGTGTTCTGAGAGCTTTTATATCTTTATTCTTGCTCACTTGTGTGCCTGTTATATTTCCATTCTCTTATTCATGTGTGTTTAAGCCGAGAGACTGCTCAAAATGTTGCTATGCTGCATAATAAAGATCTAGAATCCTGAATCACTGTGTGTGTGTGTGCAGGGGGATGGCGCTGTGTGACTCATCAGAGCAGTCCAGACCTGGGGTTCTAGGTTCCCCGGTCCGTGTGGTCTGGGGTGGTCCGTGGTGAGAACTGTACCAGACTGCAGGAGTTTCTTGTTGCAGCGAAGGAGGTTTCAGTCCTGATCAGTCAGGAGGAAGACTATGACTCTTCCTCCTGCTTGTTTATCGGCCGCTGCTCAGACGTGTTGTAAATAAGAATTAAGTCATTAAGATAGAAAACGTGTTGACTTGAGTGGATGTGGGCCGCTTCCACTTCGCAGACTCTTTGAAAAAGCAGCTGAAGGTGGTTTTATTCAGGAAATAAGATGCTTGTTGTATATTTATGACATTATGTTGTTGTGTCCGGCACTTTATAAATAAACGTTAGGTAGTTATTTCTCTATTAGACCAACACCAGAATCTGAGTGAATGTGGGAACCTGGCAAAAGACCAGGCAGAGCAGATGAGTCCAGCAGAAGAAGCTGGACCAGCTCCTTCCAGAGGAAGAGCAATGTGAGGGGAGGAAGCAGAGGCGGCAGTAGCAGAGGAGAGCGATGCCACTTTCTGTCCCTCCCCAACAACAGAATCCAGCTACAGGCAGCTTCCAACTTCCAGGTACAGAACCTGCAGCTCGGCTCCTGCTGCAGGGTTCAGTGGAAGACGTGGCCGTGTGCCTTACCTCTGTGAAGCTGGTTGCTGGAGGAGGAGGAAACGCCGATCTGTCCGGTCCGGCCAAGCCGCTCCGCTGTTCAGCCATTGCTACAAACACACACACAACGTCCACGCTGACGTTACCAGACCTCATCCCAACTCCACCATGCACAACTCTGAACTTGTGATTCTTTTTTTCTAATCTCCAGCTGTGCAGACATTAGTAGTCAGTAGCTCTCTGACTGATAATAAAAGCATCTTCTCTGGATCCTCAGTGGATTTCTGGAGGTTTGTAGTGGATCAGACTGAATGTGGAACCTGGTTTTCTGTCAGTGTGTGCAGTTTTCTTACCAGAGTGCAGTCTGTGAGGCAGAGTCCCTGCAGCAGGAACACCGGGAGGCAAACTGTTCAAGACCAGAAGAAGGAAAAACTACTTCAGTCAGATGATGAGCAGGAAGCACCAGACTGGTTCCAGCCAACGGACTGGTTCCCGCTAACGGACTGATTCCAGCCAACGGACTGGTTCCCGCTAACGAACTGGTTCCAGCCAACGGACTGGTTCCCGCCAAAAGACTGGTTCCCGCTATTGGACTAGATCCAGCCAACGGACTGGTTCCAGCTCCCGGACTGGTTCCAGCCACTGGACTGGTTCCCGCTAACGCACTGATTCCAGCCAACGGACTGGTTCCCACTAACGGACTGGTTCCAGCCAACTTACTAGTTCCAGCCAATGGACTGGTACCAGCCAACGGACTGGTTCCAGCTCCCGGATTGGTTCCCGCTAACGGATTGGTTCCCACCAACGGACTGGTTCCAGCCAACAGACTGGTTCCCGCTAACGGACTGATTCCCGCTAACAGACTGGTTTCCCCTCCCGGACTGGTTCCCGGCAACGGACTGGTTCCTGCCCAACGGACTGGTTCCAGTAAACTGACTGGTTCCAGTAAACGGACTGGTTCCGCTAAACGGACTGGTTCCCGCTCCCGGACTGGTTCCTGCTCCCGGACTGGTTCCAGCTAACGGATTGGTTCCCGCCAACAGACTGGTTCCAGCCACTGCACTGGTTCCCGCTCCCAGAGTGGTTACCACTAACGGATTGGTTCCCGCCAATGGACTGGTTCCCGCCAACGGACTGGTTCCAGCCAACGGACTGGTTCCAGCCAACGGACTGGTTCCCGCTAACGGACTGGTTCCAGCCAAAGGACTGGTTCCAGCTTGGACTGGTTCCCGCTAACGGACTGGTTCCAGCTCCCGGACTGGTTCCAGCCAACGGACTGGTTCCCGCCAACGGACTGGTTCCCGCTAACGGACTGGTTCCAGCCAAAGGACTGGTTCCAGTCATTGGACTGGTTCCCACTAACGGACTGATTCCCGCTAACGGACTGGTTTCCCCTCCCGGACTGGTTCCAGCCAACGGACTGGTTCCAGCCAACTTACTGGTTCCCGCCAACTTACTAGTTCCAGCCAATAGACTGGTACCAGCCAACGGACTGGTTCCCGCTCCGGGATTGGTTCCAGCTCCGGGATTGGTTCCCACCAATGGACTGGTTCCAGCCAATGGACTGTTTCCCGCTAACGGACTGATTCCCGCTAACGGACTGGTTTCCCCTCCCGGACTGGTTCCCGCCAACGGACTGGTTCCAGTAAACGGACTGGTTCCGCTAAATGAACTGGTTCCACTGAACGGACTGGTTCCTGCTCCCGAACTGGTTCCCGCTCCCAGACTGGTTCCAGCTAACAGATTGATTCCCGCCAACGGACTGGTTCCAGCCACTGCACTGGTTCCCGCTCTCGGAGTGGTTCCCGCTAACGGATTGGTTCCCGCCAATGGACTGGTTTCCGCTAGCGGACTGGTTCCAGTAAACGGACTGGTTCCAGCCAACGGACTGGTTCCCGCCAACAGACTGGTTCACGCTAACGGACTGGTTCCATCTCCCAGACTGGTTACAGCTCCTGGACTGGTTCCCGCCAACGGACTGGTTCCAGCTTGGACTGGTTCCCGCTGACGGACTGGTTCCCGCCAACGGACTGAATCCAGCCAATGGACTGGTTCCTGCTAACGGACTGGTTCCCGCTAACAGACTGGTTCCCACCAACTTACTGGTTCCCGCCAACTTACTAGTTCCAGCCAATGGACTGGTACCAGCCAACGGACTGGTTCCAGTTCCCGGATTGGTTCACGCTAACGGATTGGTTCCCACCAATGGACTGGTTCCAGCCAATGGACTGGTTCCCGCTAACGGACTGATTACCGCTAACGGACTGGTTTCCCCTCCCGGACTGGTTCACACCAACGGACTGGTTCCAGCCAACTTACTGGTTCCCGCCAACTTACTGGTTCCCGCCAACTTACTAGTTCCAGCCAACGGACTGGTACCAGCCAACGGACTGGTTCCAGCTCCCGAATTGGTTCCCACTAACAGATTGGTTCCCACCAACGGACTGGTTCCAGCCAACGGACTGGTTCCCGCTGACGGACTGATTACCGCTAATGAACTGGTTCCACTAATGCACTGGTTCCCGCTCCCAGACTGGTTCCAGCTAACGGATTGGTTCCCGCCAATGGACTGGTTCCCGCCAACGGATTGGTTCCCGCCAAAGGACTGGTTCCCGCCAACGAACTGGTTCCAGCCACTGCACTGGTTCCCGCTCCTGGAGTGGTTCCAGTAAACGGACTGGTTCCGCTAACGGACTGGTTCCAGCTAATGGACTGGTTCCAGCCAACAGACTGGTTCCCGCTAACTGACTGGTTCCAGCTCCCGACTGGTTCCAGCCAACTGAATGGTTCCCGCAAACAGACTGGTTCCCGCCAACAGACTGGTTCGTGCCAACGGACTGGTTCCAGCCAACAGACTGGTTCCCGTCAACGGACTGGTTCCAGCCAACGGACTGGTTCCAGTAAACGAGCTGGTTCCCGCTCCCGGACTGGTTCCCAATAACAGACTAGTTCCTGCCAATGGACTGGTTCCCGCTAACAGACTGGTTCCAGCTCCCGGATCTGGAGAAAACCAGCTCAACATCTACATTTTCTGTTTAAATGTAAAACATTTCCAAACAGGATGAGAACTTTTCCATCTTTCGGACTTAATTTGTATGATGAGCTGAGTCAGATCAGCTGGTCAGGATTACTACATGTGTGGAAATTTACACTTATGTACATTTAAAATCTGGAAGTTCCTCTGATCATCATGTAAAATACTTTATTGTTTTACTTCCAGACATCTGGAATTAAATGTGTGCTGGTTTTATGGATCCATGCAGGTCTGGAAGCTGGAATAAACCTGGACCTGTGGTAAAACTGTTCCTGGTAGCTTCCGGTTGTTCATCATGTTTTCTAAAAGGAGTTCTTTTAATGTAAACTTCTTGGTATACAAAGAGAAAATTTAGGATTTACTGATCTGTTACTGATCTACATAAGTTTGACCCCTCTGGGTTAAATAAAGTGGACGGTGTCCCTCAGGGCTCCATTCAGAAAAATGCTGCAGTTTCTCTTTATTTCTGTTCATTTTAGTCTAAGACAATAATAATAATAATAATAATAATAATAATAATAATAATAATAATAATAATGATAATAATAATAACAACAATAATAATTATTATTATTATTATTGGTTATGGCATAATAATAATAAGAAGAAGAATAAGAAGAATAATAATGATGATGAGCCAGAGACACCCAGTTGAATTGTTTTTAAATAAAATGAAGGAACCAAATTGTAAAATAACTGATTGTAAGTGAAGATGTAGAACATGACATTTGATCGTTTCATTTAGGTTAAAAGGAGCCAGCAGGTGAAGCTGGTGGTGCTTCAGACACGAGGAGAAAGCATTGGGAATAAATAATATGAGTGATATAAGTCAGACAAATGCTCTCAAGATTGAGTAAAAACAAAGACTGGAACAGATTTGGGGGTCTTGGACCCTGAAAGTTCAGTTTTGTGGTGGAAGATTTCTAAACTGACTGCAACTGGAACTGAACTTGAGGGATTCTGACCAGTAGAACTTTACCTACCTCTCTGACTGGCGCTGGTGGGGCCCAGACATGGCGGGGCGAGGGGAGTGGCTCGCTCTGTGGATGGGGTAGGTGTTGATCTTGCTAGCTGCAGAGGAGCACAAAGTTTCACTTATCCATCAGCATCACACCAGTAAAACCACAGCTCCCAGTCCAGATTAATTCACACCAGTAAAACCACAGCTCCCAGTCCAGATTAATTCACACCAGTAAAACCACAGCTCCCACTCCAGATTAATTCACACCAGTAAAACCACAGCTCCCAGTCCAGATTAATTCACACCAGTAAAACCACAGCTTCCAGTCCAGATTAATTCACACCAGTAAAACCACAGCTCCCAGTCCAGATTAATTCACACCAGTAAAACCACAGCT
The DNA here is from genome assembly GCA_037177355.1 of Melanotaenia trifasciata. NCBI lineage: Eukaryota > Metazoa > Chordata > Actinopteri > Atheriniformes > Melanotaeniidae > Melanotaenia > Melanotaenia trifasciata. Next base: position 31,977,582 of record JBAFTB010000017.1, read on the forward strand.
CCCAGTCCAGATTAATTCACACCATTGAAACCACAGCTCCTAGTCCAGACTGATTCAGTAATCCATTCATTGTGGAAAAGGGGAAACGTGTCCCACATAATAAAAGCAGGAATGACCATGAACCAAACTAAATAGTCCGTCTGGACTCGTTCAGATCCAGAAAACTGTTCAAAGAGAAAACTACCGGAACTTTTCCTTTGAGTCGTTGAACAAGTTCGGCTCATTTCTCTGGTTGAAAAATCAGCGAGGAAACAATGCGCTAATATTTTACAGTTTTCTTTAATTCCTGTTTACTTTTTTTCAACTAGATTAAAAAAGGACCCTCATTTAGAGCTGCTCTTTGCTATTTATGTATTTTTAAAATACTTGTAAAAGCTTGTTTATTGTTATTATTTTCTAGTATTTACAAGACAAGCGTTTTTGGACCTGGTCTTCTATTTCCTGGCTCACGTATTAATGCCTGTTAATAAAGCATGTAGAAAGGAAATCCTGTAACATGTTGGAGCTGCTGGTTAAAGGACTTAAAATGACTAACTTGAGGTCTGTCCATTTTGGGCTGGGCTTATTTTCTATTTTTAATTTTTTCTGCTGTTTTAAATTGAAATGCAATTAAATGTATTATCCAGACGTCATTAGAGCTGCCTTTACAATATTAATGTCTGTTTCTGTTATTTGATTCAGTCGTCCACTAAAATCCATTTTTAATAAAAAATGTTGATGTTGGGGCGAATATTGTTATGCGATTAAACTAAGAATAAATGAATTTATTTCATTATAAAGGCTCTAAAAATTTAGATTACTTTTAAAGCTTACAAATGAATCATGATTGATCACCATGAAATCTGCCCGTTTTTACTGTTTCGTATCTGTTACGCCCGCACCACACCCTGCCACGGACACACCCACTCCTGAGTACCGATTGAACACACCTGTAAACAGCCTGGTCCACTGAGCTTTATATGCTCCAGTTCCTCATCCATTCCTCATCAGACCTCGTTCATGCATTGATGGACTATCCTTCTTCCCCATCCTGGTCCCGACTCACCTGGCTGGTCAACATACTCTGCTGTTGAGATTCCTGGATCTGGTATTTCGTAAGCAGCACCTCTAAAGAACTCTGTTTGTAATAAACCTCGTTAAACTCTGCTCTGTCTCAGTGAGGTCCTTCACAACAGTATCACCAGAACGAGCTGATGCTACAAATATTTACTGTTAACTGAGCTTCTCTTGGGTAAACGTCAGATGTCCCAGGGTCAGTAAACGCAGCATGTAATGTTCTGTATGTTGTTCTAAATCATCTCTACCATGTTCTAAATCATAATGCAGAATTCATCCAGCATTATCTCACCAACCGTCTCCATGGTGATCATTTCCTTCCTAAAAGCAGCAGATGTGACGACTGAAGTTAAACAGCTGACGTTGATGAAGAAACTCTGATAAAACTGATGATCTGGATAAAAACTGCTTTTTCCTTTTATCATTGAAGTGTGAGTGTT
>JBAFTB010000017.1:32027985-32038461 GCA_037177355.1 Melanotaenia trifasciata
TTAATATCATTATTATTATAGTTATTATTATTATTATTATTATTATTATTATTATTATTATTATTATTATTATTATTCACAGTCTCGTGGTTAATGTCTTATTTCCTGAGTTCAGAGTGAGACACATTTACATAATAAATAGTTTTCTAGCTGTGGATAATCATCTCTAAACTGTGAAAACAGTAAAAGTAAGACGAAATAAATGTTTAAATAATAACTTGATGATTACAATAATTACAATAAATCTTTATTTATAGGACTTTTAAAAAACCGGGTTTACAAAGTGCTGAACAGCACACAGCAAAGTAAGGTAATAAAATCAACAATGAAAAGATACATACATGAGTACGTTTTGAAAATAAATAAAGTAAATAAAAATGTTATAAAAAGGTTAGTTGATAAAATTGTGTTTAAGAAGTAACTTAAAAGATGAACTGATGGTTCCAGCTTCATCTCCTCAGGCTGGTCGTTCGGACGGACTGAATCTGCCTCCAGGAATCAGTTATATCATTTTCATTTCTCTTCATGAAGGATGTGAAGTTAAGAAGCTTCACTTCAGGTAAAGGTGATCAGGTGACTGAACAACCGGAAGTGGCTCAGGTGGGTCAGGTGTCCGATGCTGGCCCCGCCCCCTCCGCGCAGGTGGGCTTCATTTAAAAGCTGATCAGTGAAGGATGGCGGCTGTTTGTCCGAAGAAAAGAAGCCGAACTCCGAGCAAAAATGTCCGCAAGAAGAGTGGAACCTGCAGCCCAGAGCCCGCTGCTGTCCTCCAGGTACGAACCAGAACCAGAACCCGAACCCGGCGTGCCGACAGAACCTGTCTCTGACGCGGAAGCGCGCACTGCTTCAGCTGTTTGATGCCCGCTGTTGTGTCAGAGCTTCTGGCCGTTCCAGGCTTCCGTTGGTTTATTTACCTGTCCGTCTGATCCGAAACTTAAACACGCTGGAATGTCCCTCCAGAGTCCCGCGTTCATCATTTATTTATCCCGGAGTCACCATGCCCGCCATGACGTCTTCAGAGGAAGTCCAGGGGTTCATGGTGGGAGGGGAGCAGTTAATAAAGAGGAGAAATGTTCAGAAACCCGAGGAACCAGCGTTCAGATAGTTTCTGTCCTGCAGTCAGAACAGCTGACCGCTTAAAAATGAAAACAAACTATAAATGACAGAATAAAGAAGCATGATGATAAATGAAATGCTAAACTTGTTGTGGGTAATAATTTTACTACCAGCGGTGGTGATGATGTAAATCTTCTGTGTTAATCTTGTTGGGAACGTTTCGGTGATGGGGAGGGTTTTATATGCTGCTAGCTAATGCCTTATGTATGCACACATAGTACTGGAACTTAGACCCAGATGTTCCCACAGCTGACTGGCTTCTAACACCGATGGTAAACACTAGGTATGTAGCGTCTGATCCGAACCCATAAATACGACTTCACCACCTCTGCATGGTGGGCAGACTTTCTGAGATGGTAAAGGCTTCAGTCTGAGCCCAGCCTGGTCCACCACATCTGGACAGAAGAACTTCTCCTGGTGATTCTTGCTGCTGGAACTATAAAGTTCCTAAATCCCCCAGGCCGGCCGGCTGGTCTCTGGGAAGAAAGAGGTGTTATTATATAACTTATGACCTTTTCTTTGGCTTGATTTGGTGTCTTTGCTGCTAATTCAGGGCCCACAAAAAACCTCACTGAAGCTATTCACCGTCTTATTAATGGTCTTATTTCCCCCAAAAAGATGTGGGTCAGCACGTTTTTAGATCCTTGCTTAGTGATACTGTTTAATACTTCCAGTGTTGTTTCGTATTGGATTAATTATTAAACATCAGTCATATATAGAGAAAACTGGTGGTGGGTCATCCCAAAGTAACAGACCGTCTTGTTAACAGGTTCTTGTTTAAGGCCACCCTGTGTGGCACGATCCTACTGGCTTTGTAACTGATGGAAATGAGCATGGACCATACACCCTGTCTGTAAATTCACTGATGGATTCGAGGTTGTTTGGATCAATAAAGAAATCCCCACGTTTATCATTGACTATAGAAACATTTCTCCATTGGCAGTGTCTACACCGGATCAGGTGATCTGTTAACAGCTCATATGATTTTCTTTTTTGTTTTTATTATTTTAATGGTACAGTACTGCTGGTGTCAGCAGCAGAACGACAATTAACTGTCCGGGTCAACAACCGTCTCCGTGTCATGATTATTTTGTTCCGTATATTCAGATGGATTCAGGTCCAGCTGTTGCAGCTGTTGGATTCTCCCAATTAGCTCAGTATTATGGTCCTTTTGTTTAGATTAAATCAGTTCAGTATTGATTGTAAATTTTAGATCTAGATGTTTCCTTGATGGATTCCTGGAGCCGATACATGTGTTGCATCATTGAGTTCGCTTTTACCCGTCCAGTTCCTCCACACGTCTGACTTTAAGAGTCTCGGCTTCCTCGGCTGATAACTTTATAAAGGACTTAGTTTGTACCCATGTTTGTTTACCTAGCATTTAGCAGCAGCTAGCAGCATCCATGATGAGTAGTAAGAAGCTAACTTGTTCATTGGGTTCAGAACGTCCTCTTAGTTGGACATGGCGACTCCTGCACATCTTTTGATTTCTTTGTCTTTTGCTACAACTGAGTCGTTTTCCTCCACTTGTAATGGCCATTTACTTTCTGGTTTCAGCAGAAACTGGGTCTTTTCTCCAAGTTTTGCTTTGGACAAACTTCTTAGCAGCTAACCCTTGAGAAGCTTGGTCTGCTGGATTTGGTGCAAACTTGACAAAACACCACTGGATAGGCTGAGAATATTCTCGTACTGTGGTCACTCTGTTGGCCACAGAGGTTTTAAAGTGAGTGCTTTCATTTGTTAGTTACCTGAGCACTGTAGTGCCGTCAGTCCAAACATGAATCTTTGCAGTGGCATCTGAATCTAAGTATTCTGTCCATTTTCACAGCAACGGCAGGTGCCGTTAGCTCCAGCCTTGGTATTGACACACATTTTAATGGTGACACTCTGCAGCTGTTTTCACTGGCATCTGCTAAATGATGCAGCTGTACTGAATGTGTACTTCTTTTTGCACAGGTCTTGAGTTTTGCTGGCAATATGAATGGAGCCAGAAATCCCAGAGGGTCATAGATGTGACTGTGTACAGAATTCTACGTCTAGTGACTGGCTTGGGTTCCACATTTATCTGGAGCATGAAGTAGTCTGTCTCTGTACACCTGAGGCTCATTCCACCGGTGATGTGTCATGGCTTAAAACCATGTCTTTGACTTCAGCAGCTCTTTTACCCATTTCCTCGTCTGGAACGTAAGTCTTGGAGATCTTGTAGGTGGACTGCCAGACTGTTGCCACTGATTTTATTCTATTTTAATTCCTTAGAACTGTCTGTGCTTCAGCACTTAATTAATTAAACCAAAAAGGTGAACTTCCATCCTAAACTCTTCCACATCACTTTTGAGGTCCCCCTCCAGCCACCACAAAAACCACAGCAGTTCTTAATCTTCCTCTGACACCTTGTTAAAATACGGACTCTACATCCATGAATCTTAAAGATGCCAGTAAGTGTTTCCGGTCTGGTCCTTGTAGTAGTTGTTCATTCTGTGATGTTTCCTGATAGGCTGCAGTGTAATCAGACTACTGATCTTGTTTCTTTGGTTGGCACACTCCATGGTGGGGATGCACGGCAGCCGTTCAAGGCTGGGTGATCAAATGATCGTGTGTAATGACTACGATAAATTTCAGGTTGATCACAGTGACCAGTTTGGGGCCTATTTACATGATCAACATGGTGGAAATGTCCGCGACAACAGCCAATGAGTTGACCTTTTGCTGCTCTACTTCCATAAGTTGTTGGAGAAGTTGATTCTAGAAATGACCGAACGTGGAGCTGAGTGCAGCAAAATAGATGGCAGACATGACATCAGAGTTATCCTCCGATGATGAGGTCACAACGTCGGTTGTGTGGTGGTGGTTTGGATATCTCCAAAATGACGTGCAGCAAATTAAGCCAATATGCAAGGTATGCTAGCGATTGGTGTCGTTAACAACAAGCATCTCAACAAATCTGTTTACTCATTTGAAGTAAAATCACTCAAGTGATTATACAGAAATCATGAAAATGTGAGTTGAGTCAGCACAGCCTGCCGGTATGGCACAAAGTAGAACCAGCAGTTTAGCCGCAGATTACTAGCAGAATAGCTCTACTAGCGAATTAGCTCTACTAGCGAATTAGCTCTACTAGCGGTTAGCTCCACTAGCAGATTAGCTCTACTAGCAGATTAGCTCTACTAGCGGATTAGCTCTACTAGCGAATTAGCTCTACCAGCGGTTTAGCTCTACTAGCGGATTAGCTCTACCAGCGGTTTAGCTCTACTAGCGGATTAGCTCTACTAGCGAATTAGCTCTACCAGCGGTTTAGCTCTACTAGCGGATTAGCTCTACTAGCGGATTTGCTCTACTAGCGGTTTAGCTGCTAGCTGCGGTGCAGCCACATGACCAGATCAGCATTCAGTGCTGTCATCGCTAGCATGCACTGTACAAACAACATTCGTTGCAACCTTAAAGCAGACAGGACTCCATCTTGATTCTGGCAGCTTTATTTGCCCCGTGCTGCATACTTTTTTTTTTTTTATTAATGTGCGGATTTTCTTAAGGCAGCCAGGACATGCAAAGTGACCACGATACACACGTGAACTAGCATCAACACACATGCACACACTGCATGCAGGCTGATGTGCTGTAGCTCACAGGTGTCCCATGTTCCTACAGCAAACAGGAAGTACAAACAGAACTGACTTGAGAAACCACCTGAATGGTAAAAAGGTGAACATTGCTGAAACACTTCTCCTGGACAATATGTAAATTAGAACATATTATACCTTAAAATTTCCAGGCTGCAACACCCTCCTTCACAAAAATATAAAATGTATAAAACATTTTCACATCTTTTTTTTTGTGAACAACTTGGTGCATTTAAAGTAGGTTAACTCAAGTAAGTTAACTCAAACTAAATATGACAAATTACTAAATTGGGTTCTCTCATCTTAAACTCCGTCCATTTTCACTCTTTCAGATATGCTCACGTCCCTGGTATAAGATTGGACATAAATCCATTAGTATTGATTGGTGATTAGTCCATAGTAATGTTGGGCCTCCAGATCTTCAAATGGGACAAGGAAAGCACCCTGTACACCCAGTACTAGGTTATTACAGATTTTAATGCCATGCATTAAATTATCAATGACTGTACGCACAACTACACAGCACTGGACTGTGCACTACTCGGTTTCAATCTTAACTCTGTGCCTGGATAATACCCCGTATCTGGTCTGAATTCTGCTCAAATTATGCCCAGATTGGATGTGTTTTAACAATAAGGTAACTTATTGACGTCAAGGCTATCCCATCACCTGAAACTATATAATGCTTATTAAAAGAAAGTTGTAAAATCAGTCTTTTTTGGGTTTTTTTTCCCCATTGATGCTGGTGCAGCAGCTCTTGCCTGTTTTCTTTTCTGGTGTTTTAACTATTTCATAGCTCACCGCTTCTGTTAATATTGTGGTTTATTTTGTGGAAGCAGGTGTTGTGGACAAATAGTCTGTGCTGGCATTTTGCTGTTCATTGTCCTTGATAACATTCTGTAGTTTTGTGAAGCCATCGTCTGGTTGACAACCTCTCCTCTCTTCTCGGTGCCGTACTGTTTCCCCTTTGGTGTCTTCATAGCCGTTTCTGTGATATGATGACTTCATCATATGAAGATCTTCTCCTCTGGATCCTACTATTTTGTAGCAAATTACTTTAAGCTTATGATGTGACAAAAAAACTTTCAGGTAAGAGCTCCGGACATCAGCTTTATGCAAAAACTATGGTTTTTGCAAAAAGTGCCATCGTAAACAGATATGCATCTCTGTGAGGTCTCTGAAGCCAGTCGTAGAAAACCCCCAGACCAGATGTGGGCTGTGGTCTTATATACTCTTTAGACAAAGACATTCCTGAGTCATGAATATAGGATGTTCTTGTGTGAGTCCAGTCTCTAGGACAGAGTTATTTGTACAGTAATCTGCTTTTTTTTCTTTGAGTTTAAATAAATGCAGAGAATCCAAACATCCAACGTAACAATGTGCATGGGGTCTCTGGGTGCATGGTTTCCAGTAGGAAGATTGTAGCCTTCCCCAGGGACAGACACGGGATCAGCGGTGGTGCTATGGAAGACTCGCCGTAGGCGCCACACCAGGACAAAAGTTTGGGGAAAGAGACGCTTCAGACCTGTTCTCCCCTCCATCATCATAAGAGATGTAAGATCTTTTCCCAACAAGATGGACGAGCTGATGGCGTTCACGGGACATCAGCAGAAGTCCAGAGAGAGTAGCGTCCTTCTGTTTACGGAGATCTGGCTGACTCCGCTTATTCCTGATTCTACGGTTTTACTGGAAACTTCCGTCTACTGCAGGCAGACAGAACGAAGACCAGCGTTAAAGGAAAGGAGGGTCTAGCTGTGCTTGTGAATGTGAGGCAGTGTAGACCGGCCCTGCATTGTCAAAGAGCAGCTGTGCAGCAGAGACATTGAACTGTTAGCGATTAGCATGAGGCCATATCATCTGCCACCGGAGTTCACGTTACTGTGAAGCAGTGTACGTGCTTCCTTCTGCTAATTCAGACGTAGCATCTGACACCCAGCTCACGGTCACCAGCAGGCTGCAGACTCGGCACCCACAGACCCGCTTCCCATCTCTGGAGACTTCAGCTACACCTCTCCGTCATCTGTTCTGCCAGTACACACACAGTACGTCACCTGTCCCACCAGAAATACTGGACTTGTTTCATGCCAACACTAAGGAGGCCTGTTCTGCACCCCTTCTCTCCGCCAGGCTGATCACCATATTCTACATCTCCAGCCTGTGTATAAACCTGTTGTACTGCAGGCTGTGGTCCCACATACAGGGAGGAGGTGGACAGCTGAGAGCGAGAAGGCTCTTAGGGACTACTTCAACACCACTGTGTGGACGGAGGTCTGTGATCTACATGGGAAGGACATTAATGCATCACAGACAACATAAACTTCTGTTGGAGAACATTGCTCCCTCCAAGGTGGTGCTTAGCTAGCAACAAGCCGTGGTTTTCCCCTGATATTAAGCTCTACTGGAGGAGAAGAGCGCTTTCAGATCAGGGAACAAGGAGGAGCTGAGGAGAAAGACCAGAGAGGGGAGGCCTGTTACAAGAGGAAGGTGGAGGAGCAGCTGCAGCAGCAGAACATCAGTCGGGTGGAGAAGCCTGAAAACTATTCTCTGTACTGCATAGTCCATTACGGGTCGCAGGTAAGCTGGAGCCTATATCAGCATTTAGCAGGTGAGAGGCAGGTACACCTGGACAGGTAACCTACACAGGTAGGGACAAACAACCATTCATACACACACTCTCACTGCTAGGGAGAATTTAGTGACCAGTTAACCTAACGTCATTGTTTGGATGGTGGGAGGACGCCAGAGAACCCGGAGAGAACCCACATAACATGCAAACTCCATACAGAAAGGTGGTGTGGTAACCACCACACCACCGTTGGCAGCCTTGAAAACAGTGTCAGGCTTCAAATTGTCCCACTCGCATCTGAGGGAACCTGATCTGGATTAAAGCACCCATTCCTATCCCCACGCTTCTGCATTCAAACACTTTGACACCTGGACTACCCCCCACAGCCCTTCACACCTCTGGCTTATCCCCCCACCCCTTTACAGTAGAGAAAGGAGCTGAGGAGACAGCATCGCCTCAGGCTCCTGGAGTCCTGCGCAGATGAACTGTGTGGAATTATGGAGCAGGTCTTCAACCTGAACCTCAAGCTGATGGTGGTACCACAGCTCTGGAAGACCTCCTGTGTGGTACCACAGCTCTGGAAGACCTCCTGTGTGGTACCACAGCTCTGGAAGATCTCCTGTGTGGTACCACAGCTCTGGGAGACCTCCTGTGTGGTACCACAGCTCTGGAAGACCTCCTGTGTGGTACCACAACTCTGGAAGACCTCCTGTGTGGTACCACAGCTCTGGAAGATCTCCTGTGTGGTACCAGTGCTAAAGACATCTCACACAAGTGGACTTAGCAGCTACAGGCCGGTGGCTCTGACGCCCCATCTGATGAAGACCCTGGAGAGACTGATCCTGGGACACCTCTGCTCCACAGTAGGACCCTCCATGGATCCACTGCAGTTCTCCAAGTGTAATTAAAACTGAGAGGTGAGTTGCCACACGGTGCGGCCAAGGAGGCCACTTAGATGGCCCCTCCACTTCATCCAGCACAACGTGCACGCCTCCCATATCCCTGCATGTGTGTTTGAGAGCGGGGAAGGAGAGGGGACCGGGGATGTAAGACCAGAGGGAAGGACGGACTCCTTCTTGCTGGAACATGGACCCCTTACCACGAGCCTGGTAAGGTTACTGGTGACACCTATGATTAGTATTAATAGAATTCGTGTAAGCTCAGGATGGTGAAGATGCCACGTTGTCGCCCTCTCTGGATAACTGAACGCAACAGACCTAAAATATTGTAACGTTAACGGAAAAAAAAAATGGTTTTATGAAACGGAGAAGAGTTTTCCAATTTTAAGACCACAATGAATGACATGAGACAGTCTGGTCTACTGCTGCTGGTGAGACACTCGGAAACTCTGTGTTTGATCAGAATTACATTACCTGCTTCTGTTTATCTGAACAACCTGATAGTCAATAAGAACTATGCCCGAACTTTAATCCAGATTAGATTATAGATTCTCTGGTTTCTATGTTTGACTTCTGGTTGACAGGAGGGAGGAGGATGGAGTAGATGGACAACCGTGGACAATAAAGCATGTGACAAAGTTTTTGAAGCCTTAAATCACTGTGCAATCATTTTAACATTTAGTTTGATTTTATGCTAACGTTTTTTTTGTGGAAGCAGGTGATGTGGAAAAATAGTCTGTGATGGCATTTTGTAGTTTCTGTGATGAAGCCATGGTATGGTTGACAGCATCTCTGCTTGGTGCCGTGTGGTGTTTCTTCTGTGGTGTCTGCATCGTCGTTTCTGTGACATGACTTCATCATATGAAGATCTTCTTCTCTGCATCAGGCTATTTTGTAGTGAATAATGTTAAGCTACTGGTGTGGCAAAATACTTTCAGGTAAAAGAAGAGCTCCGTACATCAGCTTGATGTATAATAAAAAATTATTTATCACAAAAAGTGACATCTTAAACAGATTTCTGCAGAAATAATCGGAGTTGCTGGCCAATATGAAACCCAAAACCACGTGTGAAGCATCCTTGTATACCTTTCAGACAAAGGTATTTCTTAGTCCTAAGTTGACCAATCCTGTGGAGACATGTTTACAAATGTGATGTTCCTGTGCTGACCCAGTCTCTACAGCACCTCACACCCTAAGATGTGCATGGCAAAACCTGAGTGTGCCTTACATCCTGTCTACACATGGAGTCTAACACTCGGTACTCGTAGCAAACTGCAGTCTGCTTAAGCTGCAACCCAGTATGATCCTCATGTCATTTTAATGAATTCTGATTATGAAATCCTAAAAATAAGACATTTCACTAACCAGCTGATTTACTGCAACATGTTTCACCATTAATATGAATCCAGTATCTGAGTCAGAACCAGAACCAGTTCTAAGACGTGAATATTTTTATTCTTTATCCCAGTCTGAATCTTCTTAGAAAAGCTTTCATTTCTTTAGTGGTTGTCAGTTCTCCAGAATCCTTGATGGACTTTCCAAAGTTCTTTTTAGATGCTTTCTGCCTTTTGTTTATTATTTTATTGTGATTATGTGTTGATACCTTTTACTATTTCTAAATATGACATGACTCTGGCTCATCCCGAGTGTTGGTAGCCTTTTTTCTGAACAAAACTTAAACTCTCAAAATGATGGATCAATCCAAATAGTTTCTTTAAATCTTTTAAGCTGGATTACTGCTGTCAGGTTGACTTAATCCAGTTAATTCTGGCCCGGATAATTTGGTTCTGTAGGAGGTTTCTTAACTGATGTGCAGCTTCTGTCTCCAGTTTCTGTTTCAGCCCCTGGTCCTGTGTTTGTGTGAAGGGCTGGTCTGCATCCACGTGGAACGGCGTCCCCGACCCACAGCTGACCGCTTCAGGATGCTCCACCCCCGAGCCATGGCTTCTCCCCGGCTGCAGCTTCGTCTATGACAGCTTGGTCAGGTAGGAGGTGCAGCTGCTCGTTTGGAACAGAAATGCAATGACCATTGTGTTTCTAGGGCTTCTGTACGTTCTTCCTGCTTCTGGGAAACAAGGACATTAGTGCAAAGCAAAACAAGTGAATTAGATGAAGAACATTATTGATTCAGAACTGTTCCATGTGTTTCTCCACAATAGTTGCATTTTGCTCTAGTTCAGGTCTTTAATGACATCCGCCTTAGCACAGATAGCGGGAACATTTCAGTCCTGGTACTGCTGGATCTCAGTGCTGCATTTGACTCGGTCCACCAGAACAT
>JBAFTB010000017.1:32064821-32078979 GCA_037177355.1 Melanotaenia trifasciata
ACCGCGTCAGTCATGTAACTCGGTGTGGTGATGCGTTCAGGGACGTAGCGATATGTTCAGACTGAAACAACCGCGTCAGTCATGTAACTCGGTGTGGTGATGCGTTCAGGGACGTAGCGATATGTTCAGACTGAAACAACCGCGTCGATCATGTAACTCGGTGTGGTGATGCGTTCAGGGTCCTCTCTGTCTTCTCTGAGGGCAGGTAGCTATTGATGCTGTCGTACACCTGAGTGTTCACACCTGTCACTGAAACCACCTCCAACTCTGTGTGCGTGCTGTGACATCACACCCTGGTGGTCATGTGACCTGTGCGAGGGCTGAAGGTCCGAGTTAATCTGCAGGAAACACAAATGTTCAGAGATGAAGAAATAAAACCAGAAACTCTGTTCTATTTATTTAAACTTTGAGTTGCTGATAAAATTACTCATCCCAATCCAGGTCTGATCCGGTTCTGATCCAGCTCTGATCTGGTCCAGGTCCAGCTCTGATCCAGCTCTGAACGGGTCCTGATGTGGCAAACGGACTGTATTTCTACAGCCCGTCTAATCCCATTTCCCCCTCATACACACTTCTATGGTTACATACGAAATGCTTTCTACTATCCTACACACTCATACCCTGATAGACACATTGGGGGTCAACATGGGGTTCATGGTCTTACCCAGGGACACTTATCAAGAAGAAACCTGGAATCGAACCACCGCACACTTTCTGGTTGGTAGACCACTGCTCTTTCTCCTAGCCACCTTGATCCAGATCTGTTCCTGATCCAGTCCTTATCCAGTACTGATCTGATCCAGTCATAACTGACAGACCTTCTGAAAACTGAAAAACTGATCATCTAGACCAGTGGTTTTCAAACTGGGGGTCTGGACCCCATGGGGTCGCCAGATATTTTTAAAAGATATAAATCTGAGATTTATCAAATAGGTTATTTTTTACCTGTAAAATGAAACCATTAATGAAGATAAATCACATTATTTTTAACTCTGTAACACACGCCACAACGTTAGCACACTCCACAACGTTAGCATACGCCACAACGTTAGCACACGCAACATCAGAGATCTGAATCTGACTTCATGTCTGTGAAAGAAGCTGATTTGGGGCACAGCGGTGGATCACTAGGAACCAGTTTATCGTCCTTGTTTAGGAAGATTCTGACGGTTTTCCAGCCTCACGTGTAGAGCATGCTGCGGGACCCGTCTGACACGCCATCACTAGTCATCCAGGGGGGCAGACGCAAATACCAAACGTATCTTGGGGTTCATGGCTCAAAAAGTTTGAAAACCACTTCTCTAGACCAATTTAGAAGGTTACAACAACATCTGAGATAAAGACACGAGGACTAGACTAGATCTGGACTGTGGGTCAGGACTCTGGAGTCAGGATTTGGACTCTGGAACTGGACTTTGGATCTGCACCCTGGCTCAGGACTCTGGATCTGGACTCTTGATCTGGACTTAGGTTCTGGTGTCTAGGTCTGGATTTGCACCCTGGACCCAGGATCTGGACCCTGGATCAGGACTCTGGGTCTGGTCGTCTTCTCAGTGTGTTTACTGCGGATTTTTATGGTTATTGATCCGTATTATTTATAGTCAGAATAAAATCTGTGAAACGACCAGATTCAGTTTTTTCGAGGATGCAGAGACCTGAACTGTCGGGTTTCTGAAGAAGCTTCAGAGGATCAACCGTAAACCAGTTTCAGTTCAGTAGCTTCTCAGAAAACCAGTAGATGAGCGGTTCGAACCGGATGGATCAGCTTTACCGGTAAACCTGATTCTTGTAAATCTCACAGAGGTGGAAGAGAGAAACTCACAGTCCGCGTGTCTCAGCAGCTAGCAAGCTAAAGCTAATTTCCTCCCAGCAGATTGCTTCAGTATTTATATCAGTGTTCATGTTTTGTGCGAGAACAAATGAATTAATAGAATTAAAGTTTTCTACTAAACAGAGAACCTGAAATTAAGTTTTTGGGGTTTTTTTTCTAAAACTTTATTGATCCAGACTGTGCAGTTCCTGAAGCAGTGTTTCTGTTGGTGTGATAGTTTTCTGCCTGATATCGGTGTCATTGTGAAGAATATGCTGGAGCTGAAAAGTCGTGGGTGACGGTTTTCAGGCTGTCCTGCAGCCGCTGGGCTGTTAGCGGTGCGAGCGTCAGACTGCTGAGCTGGGAGCGCCGTGGCCATGAGATCGCTCCTTCATCTTATTCACTGTTTATTAGAAAGTTGCACATGCTGATGCTAAACTGGTGGAAAAATGAACCCTAGACGGGCAGGTGAGTTTATGACATCACTGAAAACAAATATTTAAATGAATATTTATAGGCAAGGCAGTTTATTTGTACAAATTTGTACATTTCATGTACAGGACTATTCAAAGTGCTTTACAGAAAACAAAAACATTACAGATATTTAGAAATAGTAAACGGCCTCAACACATAATCACAATAAAATAATAAATTACAATAAAATGATTAAAAGTTAACATGCAGATTTCATGTATAGACATGAGAAAATAAATGTTTTTAACCTGGATTTAAAAATGTCTACGTTTGGTGAAAGTTTAATCTCCACTGGCAGCAGAACAGCTAAATGCTGCTTCTCCATGTTTAGTCTGGACTCTGGTCTGGACTCTGGTCTGGACTAGTGGACCTGGGTCTTTGGATCTAAGCGTAAACAATGTGTTAAGAAACGGTATCTCTCTGTGCCTGATACACACACAGGTGTGTGTTAACCTACAGGAAAGAACGAAGGGTTCCCATAAACCGCTGCGTCCTCATATCATCTGGTAACGCACACGGTCCCCATGACACATTTATAAACACACAGAAACACGTTGTGGTTTGTTTGGTTGTCAAATCAAGCTTATTGTCATTTTGCTGTGCATACAATAGCAGTGCAGATGAGATTAGAGGACATTTCTCCAGGATCCACTAAAAAAAAGAAATAAACCAAATTTAAAACTAGTTAAAACATCCACTCTTATGACCAAATGTCAGTTGGTACATCTACCTGCCCTCCAGTTCCTGAGCACCCGACCTGGGATGTTGTCCGGACCTGCCGCTCTGCGTGGGTTGACCCTGGTCAGGGATCCCTGAGTGTCTGCTACTGAGATGATGGTGATGAGCCGGCCTGATGGAGGCGGAGGACCAGTCCTCTCTCTGATTGTCGGGTTTGTTGCTTCAAACCGTGCAGAGAAGTTGTTGAGCCTGGAAGAGAAGCGCTGTCGTCACCAACCCCCACCGGGTCTGCTAGTCCGTCAGCACCTCTGTGGTTGTCCAGGGTTTTTGGTTGCCACGGGCAGAGGTCTTCGTTACAGTGACATCATCTACACTTTGAAGTGTAGCTGGTTACTGTCTCTGCATACTCCTCAATGTCAGTCTGATCACCCTGGGACTGAAAACTGGGACTGGGCTGACTTGAAAACCTCCCAGTCAGGGTTCTTGAAGCAGTCCTGTAGAGCAGAGGATGCACCCTCCGGCCAGATCTGGACTTGATTTTTCACTGGCCTGCTGCTCTTTAAAAGGGGTTTGTAAGCAGGCGGCAGCATAACGATGATCAGAGCGGCCGAGGTGGGGGTTGGGTCAAGTTTAGGTCCAACATGTTCTCTCTGGTTTTAAAGTCCAAAAATTGCTTGATTTGCTTTAAATCGCCTGCAACCACTACAAAGCTGTCTGGGTGTTTAAGAGTTTGCTGATGCAGTGCAGCTCTCCAAGTTCCTCATTGCCTTGGCTTTAGCATTAGCTGCTACGATGACGTTGGTGAATTCCCTCGGCATGTAGAATGGCCGACATTTCACAATGGGGAATTCTGCTAACTGAGAGCAGTGTTTGGAGCTTCTAACTCAGGAGGCACCCAAGGCTTATTGTTAGGGAACATTTCTTTGCAGGTATAATGACATTCTCACAGAGTTTAACATATTGTTTGGAGGCTAACAGCATTAGCACACCAGTCTTTGTTCATATAGATGCAGAGGCCCTCGCCTCTGCTCTGACCGGGGTTAGCCTCCTCTCAATGTCAAACGATGATGATGATGATGTTGTTGGTTATCTGAATCAGGTGTGTTGGAGGAGGACCATGTCAAGACATGCAGGCAAGTCGGTCCTGACGACCTGGACTGAGAGACATTGTCCTAGAAAACCGAGGACGTCACCCTGTGGACAGAAGTTGAAACAAGGTCAAAGTAAACTTAATGATCCACGAGAGGATATTCCTGTGGACGTTCCACAAATCTCACCGCACTTCACAAAGACAAGATAAACAAAACAAGATACCTATTATAAAAACGGAGAATAAAAGTAAGTTTAGCTATTAGCAATAGAAAAACAATAAATAGTGAAAAATAGTACAATAATACCAGTGTATTGTAATACAAAAGCCAACAGGCACACATGTGAGGAGTCCCTGCATGTGTTTGGAGTATGCTGTTATGAAAGCTAATGGCAGTGGGAATGAAGGACTTGGAAAACTTCACTGTTCCAGTCTTGCTCTGTAAGATCCTACCTTTTGCCGGTGACTTCGAAGCAGTTTGGAGAAAAGGGGTGAGTAACATCACTAAGCATGTGGTGGACCTTTCTTAGTATCATCTCTTTGTACGGCTGAGCAGCAGAGTATAGTAATATCACTGCAGAGGTTTTACTGGTCTTTCCTTGCAAAGAACATGCGGAGAAGACCAAATGAGAAACAATGTGCAGCAGAGCCTTGTAGAAGACCTGAAGAATGTGACTCTCCGGTCTAAAGCTGCTCAGATTCTATGACATCCTGAAATGACAGCTTGTTGTCTTGGTCCACTCTGAGGTTTCTATAGGCTGACACCTGCTCCACTAGCTCACCGTTTATCAGAGATCATTGAACTGAGTTTGTTAAAATATACATTAATCTCTTTGGTCTTTTTAACTCTGATCCCAAGAAAGAGTTATGATGGGGCCCCACGGAAAGTTAAAAACTACAGGGGACATAGCTGATGGGGCCCCATGCAAAGTTAAAAACTACAGGGGACAGAGCTGATGGGGCCCCATGCAAAGCTAAAAACTACAGGGGACAGAGCTGATGGGGCCCCATGCAAAGCTAAAAACGACAGGAGACAGAGCTGATGGGACCCCTTGCAAAGCGTAGAGACGCGTGCCGGGTGTCCACGCGCTCGTTCCGGGACCCCTCTAGGTTACGGGAACCCAAGCGCGCACGTACCTCCAACGGTCACCCTGAAATAAATCGTCAAAGTGGGGGTCGCATTTGCAGTTGCGCCCACGATCCACTAGAGGGCGGGCTTTGGAGCAAGCAATGCACTCTGGAAAGTGGAT
Source organism: Melanotaenia trifasciata (assembly GCA_037177355.1). Taxonomy (NCBI): domain Eukaryota; kingdom Metazoa; phylum Chordata; class Actinopteri; order Atheriniformes; family Melanotaeniidae; genus Melanotaenia; species Melanotaenia trifasciata. The sequence goes on from JBAFTB010000017.1 coordinate 32,070,124, forward strand.
TTCCCCTGGACGGATCCAGCTGAAACTGACATGACTTGCTCTTTGGATGTATATGAATCGGGCCAGCAAGTTTCATCTCCCTGGGACAACTCTCGGCTGAGCCGTTAGCTCTCAAAGTCAGAGGTGTACGCTACGGTATACCTCAACATGGGGCATCCGTTCCGAGCCGCGGACATCGGGCCATAACTCGCTCATTCCGGAACAGACACACGCAGGGTACCTTGCCCGACATGTCCTGTGAGTTTCACCTCTCTGGGACGAAGCTTTGTGGAGTTATGAGCTAAAAACCTCACGGCGGCCATCTTTAAAAATCCGGAGCTCCGCGATGGTCGCCAATTTTGCTTTGGCGTTCTTTTTCTGCTTGGCCTAAATTTCGAGTTTCTACATGCACGTATAACCGAGTACTCGAACTCGACCTGACGCTCAATGATAAAGTCTTACACATGTACACCCTTTTTCAAAATCCCATAACTGGACTGTACTTGGTCTGATTTTCTTCAAACTTGGAACACTTATAGAGGGGTTCACAATGGACAAGAGGTAGAAATTTGGGGACCCTGGTTTAAAGTATGACCGAGTTATGACTGTTGAATTAACCTGTACATGACTAAGACTTTATTATTGGGCTTAAGGTGAGGTTTGAGTACAGCGGTTATAACTTGGTCATTTCTGGGCAGAATGAGCTGAAATTGATGTCACGCAACCATTTGGGGTTTCTGAACATATATGTGGAGTTTCATCCGTTTTGGTCCAGGAATAAGGGAGTTATTAGCTCAAACGTGACGGCCGCCATATCAATATGGAGACATGTCCAATGTCTAATGTCCAGTTTAACGATCCTTTTCTGTTCCACGTAAGTTGCACAAAGCATGGCTGAGATATGACCAAGTACTCATTGTGCCCCTGATACCCCACAGTGAAACACATACACAAAGTCCCATTTGTGCCCCTGGTCCTCTAGAATGAAACATAATTTCACTCATTTCTGTTCGTGCCTCTGGTACTCTAGAAAATAAAGTCTAAAAATGAGTAAAATCGAGTGGAAACCTGAAAGGAATACTTTATTGGGTCCCTTTTAGAAAATATCTATTGTGCCCCTGGTACCCCACAGTGAAACACTTAGAAAAATTTCACTAAATTCTGGTCGTGCCCCTGGCACTCTATAATAAAAGGTATAAAAATGAAACCTGAAATAAATACTTTATTGGGTCCCTGTTATAAGTATATTCCTTGTGCCCCTGGTACTTCAGCATAAAACACTTTGAAAATATTCACAAAGTGTGTTTGTGCCTCTGGTACTCCAGAATGAGCCATGCATACTACGCTTGACCCCAAATTCAGCCAAAAATTCAAGTTCCTCAGATTTCCTTCAAACGTGGGTAGATCAAAGGGGGTCCTACAAAGAACAACTGGTGAAAATTTCAGGTCTCTAGCATAAAAAATTACCGAGCTAGGCCAGGTTGAATAAATGTGTACATGTCTAATACTTAAACATTGTAGGTCAGGTGGAGTTTGAGGACAGAGGCCATAAAGTGGTCATTTTCAATGATATCGAGCTGGAAATAATATCGCACACTCAGTGGACTTATCTGAGACCACCCAGTGAGTTTCAGCCCTCTAGGTCAAAGTATGACCCAGTTACAGCCTGTATACACGAACTTGAACTGAGCCTCAATGTTAAAGCATTAGCCTTGTACACATTTCTTCCAAACATACCACATACTTTGAGCTATTGTGCTGAAATTGGAACGTGGGGTCCCTAGGGGCCTCGGGAACATGTGGTGTGAAGATGGTGATGATTGGACAAAGTTGAATTTTTCACACTTTAACACTTTAATACATTTTTTACCTTGTCTGATTCACTCCAGACTTCACATGCTTGTAGTACATGCCACCAGGACCACGTGGTTTAAATTTCACCCCTCTAGACCCCAGAATGGGGTAGTTATGGACCTGGGAAACTGGGCCCATGGCAGGCCTTAGTTTACAAGTGTGAAGAAGGCTGGCATTTTGCACACAGACTAATGAGCTTCATCGTTCTGCTGCACACTTGTAGGGCATGACTTTAGTGATTAGTTACCCGATTTTGGGGTCTCTAGCCCGTTCCCAGGCCGCGCACGGCCCAAAAAGGTGAAGGTGGCCTCCACCGACCATACTTTAAGATGGAGGCCTGGTTTGTTAATTGCGAAATGGGGTGGCTTTTTGCCGTCCCACCGCACACTTGTAGGGCATGACCTCAGTTAATGCTAATGCGATTTTGGGGTCGCTAGCCCGTCCGTAGGCCGCGCAGGACCCCGACACGTGCGGCAACTGTAGTCGTCTATGCAGTTCTAATGCAAAGGTTTTCAGGGTCCCGAGGGGCCCCAGATTTTGCGTGGGCATGTTCTGCTGCCCCCTCCACCACCCCTGAAAATTTCGGGGCCCACAGGGCCCCAGAAATGTCTTTTCCCCATTTTTCACCCAGAAAATAACAGGAGCTCTTCTGCTCTATGACCCTGAGACCATCTTTTTGAAAAGTTGTTCATTTGTGAAGGGAAAATTTTCCGGGCGTCGCTGTGAGACACGAGCTCAATATGTTGTTTTGGGGGGCTACGTCGCACGGCTGTCCACATGCCTATAAAAGTGAATTGGGGTTTTTGGTAGGGAAAAGGACATTGGACATGGACGGTCATTTTTCTGGACAAAATTTGTCAAATCTTGATCAAATTCGCACAACACGCCCTTTCTCCAGGGCCCCTATCAGGATCCAAGAGTTGGGGGCCCTAAACCCTGTTGGAGGCTACTTTTTTTTTCTGAATGTCGTAGCGTTGACACTAGTCAACTCAGGACTTCCCTCTGATGGCCCCTGTCCAGTTTGGCGACAATCAGACGCAAAACCAAAAAGTTATGGCCTTAATTTATAATCAGGTGAAAGGTCATCACCACAGGCAATGAAGCTGCATGAATGTGTTTGCTTTGGGGGATTTTGGTCAATTTTTGACCCCTCCTATTTCGGAGGGGGCGCTCTCTAAGGTCTCCGGAGTGTCCCCTGTGAACGGCAGTCAAAACCGTCCTGTCCCTTACTGACCCATTCTGTCCCATACAGACCTGTCCTATCCCTTACCAAGTCGTCCTGTACCAACCAGTCCTGTCTCTTACCGTCCTGTCCCCTACCAACACTTCCCGTACAGACCCATCGTGTCCCTTAATGACCCATTCTGTCCCGTACTAACCCGTCCTGTCCCTTACCAACCTGTCCTGTACCAACCCGTCCTGTCCCTTACCGACCCGTACTGACCATCAGATTCAGTACACTGTTCTCTATTAAGTTTTATTCATTTATGGGCTTTAAACAAACTAATAATTACAGGTGTAAAAAAAAAAAAAACACAAAAACTTTGGATGAAAGTGAAAATAAACATCAGATTTTTGTCCAGTCAGATCCAGCAACAATGAGACATTTCTTTTTAAACGTCATCTTTCTATCGTTAATAATGAAACAGAATTACAACCAAAGAAAAAAACTTGCTTCCTCCAGCAGTGAAACAACAGATAGTGGATGAGATGCTTCACCACGTTCAGTTTTTCTCAGCAACGCTGCTCTCTGAGGGAGCAGTGCCCCCCTCCACTCCCCCGCTGGAGGATGAGGAGGTGCTGGAGGTGATGGCCGGGGTGGAGGTCACGGTGATGGGGACGATCCTCTCCTTTCCATCTGGCTGTGCTCTTTCCCGGGGCGCCTGGATCTGTAGCCGGCCACCCACCAGTGAGCAGGTGATGGTCTCCGGGTCGATGCCGTCTGGCAGGTCCAACTCCTGCCTGAACTCTTGACACCTGTAGGAGTAGGAGCCCTTCCCATCATCCTGCTTTTTCTCCATCCTGCCACTCACCCTTAGCTTCCTGCCCACCTGTTTGACCGACAACTCCTTCGGGGAGAACTCCTTTGTGTCCAGGCTGAGGGCAAAGCTGCTGCCATCTGTCCCCAGCTCTTGGAAGGCAATGGGCTTAAAGTCACCTGTGGAGGAGGAGGAGCTGTCGATCTCCTCAAAGATTTTCCGGTGCAGCCTCTCCATGTACTCCATATTCTGCCTCATCTCATGCATGTGGCGGATCATCTCCTGCTCGATTTGGTAGAAGAGCGGCCGGGTCTCAGGCCAGAGGCTGCGGACGGGCCAGTGCAGGTCCAGGAAAGGCCTCATGGTGACGGAGGATGGCTGGAAGATGCTGGGACGCAACATCCTGTTCGGTTTCAGTTGCTCTGCTTCAGTCTGGAGTCTCTCTATTTGTCTGGTGCTCCTTCTCCCTGGCTGCTTTTATACCCTGACACCCCCACCAGCACCCGCCCGTCCAGCACTGCCAGAAAGTTCCATCAGCATTCCTGATGTGTGTGTGAGTGTGTGTTCACCAGCTTTTTAAAGACTGTGACTGAGTCGTGTAGCAGAAATAGAACAAAGCTGAGGCGTGTTGGCATGCAGCAGCTGAACATACACACCGTTTGTTTGTAAGGAGTGATTCAAACACAACACATTCCTGATTCCTAAAATCCGAAACCACCTCAAAACCAGGTCAGAACTCTTTATCACCCCCATAAAGCCCAGCGACCAAATCAGGACCAGACATGACAGTTATCCAAACGCACGCACACACAGATTCCTGTTTCTATTACTTCTGAGGACAGTCCACAGTAAAGGCCCCCAAAGTTTATGCTGGACGCAGAAGATGGACGGTCACTTTTGTCTGCACCAGAGCCGTCGATGTACTCAGAGCCGCGACATTCTCATTGACTCCTGTGTAGAAAACATGGTGGCGCACTTCTGGGTTGCTGGAGCCGTTCAATAGTTCCAAACACCAGATCAGACTGCGTTCATCACCAATGCTTCCATTCGTTTTCAGAGGGAAGTTGATGCAACATCAGTCTTATAAGTCATGAAAATTCATGTACATTCTTTCGGACATCCTGCAATAAAATAATTATGTCTGTTCAATGTGATAAGTTTTTGTTTAAATGTATTTGTCTTTGTATGTTATAGATATTGTCCTTTTACCCCATGGCCTCCCAGCTTTTTTCTTTAGTACGAATAAGTGTGGTCACGGTCTTCTATTATTTATTTCAGTGTACTGATCAAGTGCGTTGTTATTGATAGATTCATAGAATTTGATGTTTACTATGACTTCGGTTAGTGGAAACGTATTATCACCTTGTTCTCATATAGCTGGTTATGTTTAGCCCGGTGCCCATAGATGACATTTCAGGGTCCTGTGCTGTATTTTAGGGTTAGGGTTAGTTTTTTCATGTTCTGGAGATTTGAATGCGTAGTAGCAGGGAAAGCTCGGGAGTTTGTAATACTTTTCATGAATTCTCTGTTAGGCTTTGGTTACTAATACTTAATTACTAACACCTATGAGACCATTTTAAAGACGACCATTTTTGACGTGACACTAACAGGTGGGCAGAGGTTACTGTAGCATATCCATTTTATGTTATTTTCTTTGTTTTATTGATGATCTTCAGATCTTTCACCCATTAGCTTTATAATGTGTGGTTGGTGAAATAGTAAGCAAAAAGTTACGAGCAGCCACTGTTACCCCTTTAGCTGTAGCTATTGATTTACGTGTTTCTTTTTTTTGTTTGTTTGTTTTTTTTCTTTTGTGGAAATACTTAAAATCAATTCTTTGTTGTTTTAAGAGTATTATCCAATCTGTTATAACTTTAAGTTTGCTTCCCTCTGGACCTGCAACCCCCAGACCCCTGTTCTTCCACGCTCTCTCTCGCACACACACAAACACACACACACACACACACACACACACACACACACACACATAGGGACTTGGGAGGCGTCCACGTCATGCGGGGTGGAGCGGAGGGGAGCATTTAGTGGCCCATGTGCAGCTCCACTCCCTCCCTTATCGCCATCTCATCTAGGGTAAGAACACACTCCTTCTCCAGTGTATTCATGCCAGCTGCCTTAAGTTTTAGCGTGTCAACCCTCACCCAGTCCTCCTGGCTCTAGCTTGATATGTTGCATCTTCTGCTGTGGGGTTGGAATGCTTGGCAGTGGAATGTCTGTGTCTATGTTTTATACTGTCAGCCCAGCAGCAAACCGCAGTTTTATGCCCTTTTTGATTGCTTCATTTATCCAGTGAATTCTCCTGTTTCTTTATCATTAGGGCTTGAATTTGGTCCCTGCCAAGTGTGGAATTAACTTTCTTTTGAAGACAATTATTTGTCTAAAATTTATTCTTTTTTGTTGTGTCAGGTTTCTTTCTGCTTTTTTCCTCATATCTCTCCCTTCCCTTAGGTTCCTTAGATATCAGCCTCTGTACTGGCCCTTGATGTGGTGGCACTGGCTGACCCTACCCCCTAACTGCTCTGGCAGACTGGGAGGTTTCAGCCCTGCAAAGCTGTGAGAAAAAGCCCTCAAACTATTACAGGTTTCTGGATGACATCTGGGGAGTGTGGATCCACTCAGAGCAGCACTTTGAGGTTTTCCTGAGCACCTTAAATAATCATAATTCATCCATTTCACTCAAATCAATGAGGAACACACACACCATAGATTTTTTTTAGTCACAACTACATATAAGGAACATACTTTTTTTACAGACTCACAAATTGGACATAAAAGTCTTTTTTAAACCCACAGATACTCATGCCGTTCTATACAAAATAAGTTTCCATCTGAAACACACTTTTGCTGGCCTGGTAAAGTCTCAACTGCTGAGGTTCAATAGGATCTGCACCCAGCAGTCTGATTTTGCTGCAGCCACTAAAGTGTTGTTCCACTCTTTGGCCATTAGAGGGTCCTGTCGCTCCTTCCTCAGAAAATGTCCTTCCTGCAAATAAAACCAATCTTACCTTTAGTAATTAATTATTCTCCCCCCACAGTGAAACTGGTCCGTGTGCTCTGGAACAACTTCCAGGACCTGCTACCAAACACTGGGTTCCTAAAAGATCACCAAATGATTGGTGCTTTTAGGAGGAACCAGAATTTAAAGGATCATCTTATTAGAGCTAAGGTGAAACCTCTCTGTGAACCTTAAACCAGAGATTTTGGTCAATTTTTCCAACATCGTCAGTAGTTATGCAGTCACTATAACCAACAATGTTTTTGTATCTGAATGTAGATTGAACCAACATTCAAAAAACTGTATATATGTACTTACCTGCAAAGTGTGTGGCCTCCAATATGTGGGTGAAACTGGTAACACTCTGCTGACCAGATTCACGCAGCACAGACACAACATCTCGAGGAAGAAGAAAACTCACACGAGACTGGCCCAACATTTCCTCTTACATGGGTGGGAAGCAGTCAGTGCCAGGTGGCTCTGACAAATTCCAGGTGGTCCACCACCCAGAGACGCAGAGCTGAGAAAATATGGATTGCTAGATTAGAAACGGTACATCCTAGAGGTCGTAACAAGAAGGGCTTTAAATAACCATCTTGGTCATTAATCATGCCATTGTTATTATTGTCATACCTGATTAGCATACCCTTCCAAGATCACATTATTACTATATTCACATCTATTCCCATTAAATGTATTTGGTACTTTTTAATCCTTTGCCAGGGACTTCATGCATAATCCTAACCTCAGTGGACCCTCTCTGACTGCTGTTTTACATCCTGTTTATAGCCTGACCAAGGCCTTTTGCCCTAATCCCAACCTCCTCTGGCCCCTAATTTAGTCCCGTAGGAACCCCTTACCATAGATTCCAAGCCTAATCCTAACCTCACTGAACCCTATTTCGCCTCTGGCGGCAGAGCTGATTTTTTTTTTTTCTTTTCTCTTCCTAACCTCTTGGGCCCCTGAAATTATACCCTTATCCTAATTAATTTATTAACCCCTGGTAATCTGAGACTCAATCTGTTATTTCAATAATATATTTTTGAATTTCTAAAATTAATTTATTGCATCCTCATTTATTTGAGGCTTTCCTTGTGATAACATCTTACTTGGAGAGGTGACCTACGGAGGGAGGGGGGCCTCCAGAAACAGGAGTGAGATGGCCAGTGCACAGAAACTCAAAAAGGAGAAAAAACTTAAGAGAAAAAACTCAAGACAAAGAAAGATAAAATAAAACTCAAATAAGGAGAAATGAAAGCTCAAATTAAACACTGGACCTCAGCCTGAAGAAGGACAAATAGTTCTGAAACGTAGCTGCAGCAGGCCAGGGCATAAAAACCAATTTCACCAGCACAGAGTCTCAGTTCCAAGGATGTTTGCTGTGGGATGGAGGGTCGAGAGAGCCCAATTTTTTTTGGCCTACTGATGGGACCTGATCAGTAGGTGTGTCTGGTGGTGGATGGCTCCTTCCTAGGCTACGAGCCAGTTTAGGTGGGTGTGCACTTCTCCGGCCACCTTTTCGGTGATGGGAGTTCTGTCCCTTCTCTTTACTATACACTAAACTATACACTACACTGTATACTACACTAGGAACTACACTGTACACTACAATACACACTACACTATACACTACACTGCACACTATACTTGACATGACATTATACAAAACACTAAACATTACAATATACACTACACTACACTTTTTACTACACTATAAACTACACTGCACCCTACATTATACGCTACACTACACTACACTATATACTAAACTACACTGTACACAACACTATACACTACACGAGATTCTACACCACACTTTAATGTAAACTGTATACTACACTATACACTACACTGAAACTATACACTACACTGTACTCTTTACTATACACTAAAATATACACTTCACGGTATCCTACATTACACACTACACTGTACACTACACTAAACTATACACTAGAATAGAATAGAATAGAATAGAATAGAATAGAATAGAATAGAATAGAAAAGAAATACTTTATTAATCCCTTTGGA
>JBAFTB010000017.1:32143903-32157724 GCA_037177355.1 Melanotaenia trifasciata
CTCCGTGCCCCACCTCCAGGCCTGGCTCCAGAGGGGGGCCCCGGTGACCCACGTCCGGGCAAGGGAAACCTTGGTCCCTCCCCTAGACACCTGTTTGCCATGGGTGACCCTACAAGGGGCATGAGCCCCCGACAACATAGCTGCTAGGATTGTCAGGACACACAAACTCCTCCACCACGATAAGGTGGCGGCTCATGGAGGATCTCAAACAATATACTTATTTATTTGAAATATATTCATTATTTTAAAGTAAGTATACTTTTTAATACTAAATACATAAACCTAAGGATTATGCATTTTAAATAAATAGGCTTTATCACACAAATGAATATTTATCATGTAAGGTTTATTTGGTAGGTTTGTCTTAAAATTATCTAAGAAAAGTAAATGGGAATTTGTCATTTAATTTTATTGCATAAATCTTACAAGTTGGTGTTAAATATTTCTGTGAGTGTATATTTATAGAACAGCTACAAATTAACTTCTGTGACTATTCAAAAATGCAATGCCCCTGTCAAATAATTCAATAAATAAATATATTTTTAACATTTTTTATGTTAAAAAGGAATCAAATTTTTTTATTTCAGCCTGATCTGAGGCAGACATGCATTAACTCCCCTTCCGTTTATTATTTTCTTTATTTAATATTATTTCATTTTATTTACTAAATATCTCCCTCCTTTTCTACATATTTGTCAACAGTTTCCTTTCTGTGCTGAACTAAATAAATAGATATGTTTTCAGCAGAACATTTATTCGCTCAGACGAAAGACAGAAATCAGGATTTTTCATGTTTGCTGCAGCCTGCAGGTCTAAAGCTCCACGCGCACCGCAGGTATTTCTGGTTCTTTTCAGGATCTAGTCTGAGGAGGAGCCTCGGTCATCTCTGACAGGAAAACACCCAAATAAGGCGCGAGGAAGTGATGACACCGCTGGAAGGTCTCCATGACGCGTGTCTGGTTTCCGGTCATGGCTGATTCGTGCTCCGGTCCGGTTGCTGACACCTCGCGGGCACCTGAGCCAGACTGTCTACACCGACTCGGTCCAAAAAGCGTAGCACAAAAGAGCGCAGAGACGCTCAGGAACCAGGCCTGCACGCGCTCCGTCCTGACCAAATATGGGCATCCTGCCCGCCATATTTGGGAACATACGTCATGCAGGAATCTATAAATCTGGGAATCCTCACTGAAAACTTGGCAGAACTGAAGTCCAAGTTGTGACCGTCTGCACGTGAATGCAGCGGCGACGCAGCCGGAAACAAACATCTGACGTTGTTTACCCACAAACACCCACAGCCACACGAGCTTTCCTCCTCCTGGGTTGGCTTCCTCCGAGAAACACCGGCCCCAGCAGCAGACTCAGCCCGGCCTCAGCGTCTGTCCGCGGGGCGAAGATCCAGCCCTTCCCACTGCACGAGTAGCTCCAGCTGAGCTCGCGTGCGTCCTCCTCTTCCTCCACAGAGATGGCAGCGACCAAAGCGGAGGTGCTTCTGTCCGCCCTGCAGATCTCGGAGCCGCTGTCCCCGCTTGACGGCTACCCGAAGCTGGAGGAGCTGCAGATGCTGCTGCAGAACGCCGCGGCCGGAGGTTCGATGCTGGCCGCGTCTGCAGCGGAGGCGGCCGGACTGCTGAGCGGGGAGTCCGCGGAGTATGGAGGTGAGCAGCGGGGAGGCATAATGGTCCTTCATGTTTACAGCTGAAACTCTTTCCTTATATGCAACTTTACCTGTTTACTGTGAGACCTGAGTGATAGTTAAAATACCCAGTAAAGCACTTTATTATTATTTATCTGCTTGGTCAGTAATTCAAATGAATTATTTAAATAAGAGGTTAAAAAAACAAAACAAAAAAAAAAAAAACAAAAAACAAAAATAAAACTCACATGTCATGTTTCTGTGTTCTTCTTTCTCTGATATTATGAGTAATAATAATGATTTAGGAATAATAAACGAAAATATCTCGTCTGCTTCCCTCTTGCTGAAAAAAACACTTCACCTGGTCTCCATATTAACTCCTAATCATCAATAATCCACCTTTTTATCACTTTTATCAGGCAGCGGCTGCAGGTAAAAGAGAGGTCAGTGAGTTGACATTATTTTAGTTAAAACCACCTCCACCTCAGTTTGCTGCCACATTTAGGGACATCAGTTCATCCACGTCCTGCCGCGTTCAGGGACATCAGTTCATCCCACGTTCATGCCAGCTTCCTGCTGCGTTCAAGGACTTCAGTTCATAGTCTCTAATTAAAGAAAAAAATCTAGTATTTCACATGAATTATAAGAGTATCAGTAATTTTTCACATCTAGAATTTATTTTAGATTTACTTTTGTGTTTGTTTCCACATGTGTGTAGTAATCCTGAGCACCTAACCTAAATCAGATAGAACAAGTTATCCCTCATGTTCCCCTAGAGCAGGGGTGGCCAACGTCGGTCCTCGAGAGCCACAATCCTGCAGGTTTTCCATGCATCCCTGCACCCACGCACCTGACTTAAACTAATGAGTCATTGTGCAGATCCTTATAGGCTGTTGGATCCATTTAATTTGAGTCAGGTGTGTTGGTGCAGGGATGCATTAAAAACCTGCAGGATTGTGGCTCTTGAGGACCGACGTTGGCCACCCCTGCCCTAGAGTTTCTCCATGTGACTGAACAGCTTCCAGTTCCTTCATTTCTGAAAAAACAGAACAGAAAGAACTTAATGTTACAGCATTCTTCTTCTTCTGTCCTCAGATTGTTTGTTGGACATCCCAGACCTGCAGAACCTCCCCCCTCTCACTCCTCGTCTCTCCCCTCTGGCATACAGCGGCCGCTTCACCTTCGAGCCGTCCATCTCCGGTGCCACCAACAGCCTGTGGGCAGAGCCTCTGCTCAGCCTGTTCACTGGGCTGGTCAACATGACGGCGCCCCCCTCCTGCAGCTTCTCCATGTCTTCATCATCAGGGACATCATCAGCACCATCCCAGCTCAACCTCAGCAGCAGCTCTGCCGACATCGCCTCCATCTTCTCCACGGTTCCACCGTACACGTCGGCCACCGACCCCCTCCTTCCCGCCTCTTCCCCCCATCCAGCCTCTCAGTCCTTCCAAGCGGGCACCCACCCTGCCTACCCCACGTCCAGCTCCCAGCCGGGCCTCCAGCTGCCCTCCATGGTGGTGGTGATGCCGCCGGATGGCAAGCTCGGCTCAAACCAGGACCAGAAGACGCCACTGCTTACCCCGCTCTCCACCATCAAAGCTTTCTCAACGCAGATCCAGTCTCAGATCTCCGCTCCCCAGCTTGCCAAGTCCAGCAAGCCCAGGAAGTCCTCCACATGCCGCCAGAGCAAGCCGCTGCCACACGAGCGACCCTATGCCTGCCCCGCCGCCGGCTGTGAGCGCCGCTTCTCACGTTCTGATGAGCTGACACGACACGTGCGCGTGCACACGGGCCACAAGCCATTCCAGTGTCGCATCTGCATGCGTAGCTTCAGCCGCAGCGACCACCTGACCACCCACATCCGTACGCACACCGGCGAGAAGCCGTTCGCCTGTGCCGAGTGCGGACGCAAGTTCGCCCGCAGCGATGAGCGCAAGCGACATGCCAAGATCCACCAGAGGCAGCGGGACAGCAAGGCCGAGCGGAGCTCCTCCTCCTCGCTGCCACACGCCTCCTTGCCACCCCTCCACCTCTACTCCTCCTGCTCCTCTCCGATGGGGAGCCCTCAGATGGAGCTGCCCTCCTCCAACAGCGGCAATATCCCTGTTGGAAGCCTGCCATGACCTCTGACCCCGAGTCTGGTATGGATCACCGGGGCCGCCAGCAGTGCTGGGACCACCGGCTCCACTCGGACCACCGGGACAGCTGGAACTACCAAGACCACCAGGACCAGCTGTTCTGAAAGACTCTTGTATAATGTATACATGTCCATACTGTACATAATGAATGTGCACATACGTGAGCATGCACGTGGTAATATACCTGCTGAGTAGGTTCTGGAATGTTTGTTTGTTTACAAGCGTCACTAATTTTCTACTGCAAATGTTTCCTTTTCACAAATACAACATGTTGAGTCATTTTTGGTTCTACTTTATTTCACAAGGAGATGCTGATGGTTCTGATCAAGGTTCCAATCAGGATCGGTGGTTCCGCTCAGGGTTCCGATTGACATTCCGATCAGGATCGGCTGTTCTGATCAAGGTTCCAATCTGATAAATTGGTCATTTTTAAATTAACATTAAGTTAAAAATTAAAAGTTTCTGTAACTTTCCTCCCAGATTAGTGGATAAACTATCAATTTGAGGCAGAATTGAGTGGATTATAGAGAACTCTCCATCTGTAGTCTGGCTTTCATGCCAGTAAATCCTGTGTGTGCGTGTGTATGTGTCAAACAGCCAATAGGATCAGACTTTGTCACCAGCAGATCCCTGCCGGAAAATCGACAGGCTTCAGACCAAATATGGCATTTCCTGCTGCTGCAGCAGATGTCCCGAAGCCCTTATAAGGAGCTTCCTGCTGGCAGGACACCCAGACGCTGCTGTTGTGTGATGTAACATGGACAGACCGGGGCAGCAGGTCAGACCAGACACAGGAGAGCATGTTTAAGTCCTGAATTCAGGCTGAAAGTGTCGGAAAATACTATTTTCTGTGTTCAGACCTGAAGAACCCAGGAGTTCTCTATTCTCCAGTGAACAGGGGCCTTATTTATTCACCGAGCATAGAACAGGTTCTACATTGTAGCATTCTAGCACAGGACGGAAATTTAGAATGTGTGTACACATTCTACAAGCAAATCCTGGTTTATTAAATGTGATAAGTACTATCTGTTATAAACCCCACCTGGTCTAAATATCCATGCTCCTGCAGGTTCAAGTTCATTGGCATTCAGAAACGCCATTGACCATATATGGTAGCAGCAACATCTTTAAGAATGCGTCAATGGACCTTATTTCTCTCAGAAATCATAGCAACGAGGGCAAGAAGAGGAATGTCTCACCACTGAAATGGATGTACTTGTAGGAGAATTAGAGAGAACCAGAAAATACTGTGTGAAACTCTTACCGCAGGAGTGACCATTGGCTTGGCTACGGGGTCCTCAGCTTGGCTACAGGGTTTTTGGGTTGGAACCCGCTGCCTTAGAATTAGCTGCTAACGTGGGAAGCCGCTGCCTTAGAATTAGCTGCTAACGTGGGAAGCCGCTGCCTTAGAATTAGCTGCTAATGTGGGAACCCGCTGCCTTAGAATTAGCTGCTAACATGGGAGCTTGCTGCCTTAAAATTAGCTGCTAATGTGGGAGCTTGTAGCCTTAGAATTAGGTGGTAATATGGGAACCCGCTGCCTTAGAATTAGCAGCTAACGTGGGAGCCCGCTGCCTTAGAATTAGCTGTTTGCTATTTGCTATTATCTGATCACCAGCAAACTCACAGAGCCTGCCCATTGGCTGGAGATAGTCAGTTAAACTTCCTTATGGACATGGACCACCCCAAAACGTCAAACAATTTAGGACAAAGTATTCAGATTTCAGAGATGGAGGCTGAGCCTGTCCTTAAACATGCATGAAGACTGATGAAATCCGCCCTGTACGTACCTTTTTCTCCTAGATTACATTTTGTTTGTCACTTTCTTTCTTGGGGCCAGACCAAATAAGCAGACAGAACCTTCAGACCAAACCTGCAGACCACCACGTGAGGAGCCTATGAACCCTGGAAGTCTGAGTCAGAACGACCACCCGTCCAGGCTACCCCCGTGAGCTGAGAGTCACCAGAAATGGTCGCAAGTGGGTCGACTCGATCCAAACAGCCGGACGAGTCTAGATTCTAGAAAACATCCGGGTCACACCCAAGCACAAGTCTCAGACTGAGATTTTACAGACTGTGAATCACTGTTTACAAGACTTCAACTAGATTCTTTTAGCATTTTTTGTGTTGTCTTGGACAGCTCGGTGACGCGGTGGGGATGGCAGAGAACTGCAAGTCACCAGTGGTGCAGCATCTAGTTCGAGTCCAGCCCGTTGCCAGTACCTGGATCATAAAACCATCCTGTTCCTGTGGGTTGGGGAGGGGGCCGTTAGCACAGCAGGAACATAAGTTACAGCTTGCAGGAAGAAGCACTAACAACATTGAGCAACAAGATGGCGGGGACACCATTGCCATGGCAACAGGTGTTCGATTGACTTTTTTGGTCGACTTGGGGTGTTACACGTGTGTGCCGAGTTTTGTGTTCCTACGTCGAAGTGGACTTTTGGGACCCCATTCATTTGGGGAATTTTGGGGTTTCTAGGTGGCGCTGTTGAGCCACTTTTGCATTGAAGTGTATGCGGACCTTAGAATATTGCAATTTTCGCCGGGCTTGAGGTGTGTGCCAAGTTTCACAACTTTTCATGGATGTTTAGGGGGTCATATTTGGGGTCGAAGCACTTAGAAAGAGTATAATAATAAACATTTCATGAACAATAGGGTACTTTGAATGGCACAGACCCTAATTAAAGCCGTAAGCGGCATCCATTGGGTCAGAGCGTGCTGGACCCCACCACCCAATGCTAATATGTTGCCATGACAACAGGTGGTGTAATGCGTTAAGGACCCAACATGTATGAATCCTGTCAAGTTTGGTGCAGATTCCATTTATTTCTATGGAGATATGAGCAAACCGTGTTTCAAGGTCATTTTTCGTCGGTTGCCATGGCAACACGCTTTCTGCTATTAGAAAGATTTGAATAGCGTTTAGTCCCCAACTTGTCAGGAAGCTTCCCACTAAGTTTGGAGTCACTCACACGAATCCCCTCAGACTAGTTCGTTCAAATACGATGTGTGTAAAGTGCAAAAAATGGGAAAAAAATGGCTGTACACGCCAAGATGGCGGGCACCCCGTTGCCATGGCAATAGGTGTTTGTTTGACTTTTTTGCTCAACTCGGGGTGTTACACGCATGTTCCGAGTTTCGTCTTCCTACGTCAAAGTAGACTTTCGGCTCCCCATTCATTTGGGGGTAATTTTTTTTTCTAGGTTGCGCTGTTGAGCCACTTTTGCATTGAAGTGTATGCAGACCTTAGAATATCAAACTTTTCACCAGGCTTGACGTGTGTGCCAAATTTCCCAACTTTTCAGGGGTGTTTAGGGGGTCATATTTGGGGTCAAATCGCTTAGAAGAAGGAGGAGAAAAATAAACATTTCAACAACAATAGGGTCCTTCTATACTTCGTATGGCTCGGACCCTAATAAACATTTCAACCACAATAGGGTCCTTCCATACTTCGTATGGCTCGGACCCTAATAATAAACATTTCAACCACAATAGGGTCCTTCCATACTTCGTATGGCTCGGACCCTAATAAACATTTGGAAAACAATAGGGTCCTTCCATACTTCGTATGGCTCGGACCCTAAATACATTTCTAGTATTATTTAGTGTAGTCTATTTGACTGTATATCAACAAAATAGAAATTGAGAGATGGACTAGCCAGATCTGTCATTATTCCTAACCACAGCTGCTCTATACAACGTATATGAACGTATGACGACACCTGTGGTGCAACCCTTTTACAGATGATAGGAGGACCTACCTACCGACCTACCCAATCATCAACCCATTACACATCTATAAGCCTGTATGTGTATTTACATGATTGAGCCATCCATGTACATCATACAAGACCTGGGGTGTATCCTGTCCTTCATACATGAGCGAATAGTTCCAACAAATTTTTCTTTGGTACTCCCAATTGGTAGTGAAGAGCAACCACGTGGTTCTCTGAAAGTGACGTTGTCTGGATGGGAGCAGATCTGCTCTAAAACCTCCATGACTTTTTAGCATTGATGAAGCTTCACAGATGTGGTAAAGAAAAAAAAAAAGAATTAAGTTCAACACACTGAAAAACAAAAAACAAAACAGGTAAAAAGGGCCAAATGTGGAGGTTGTTTATAGAAAATCTCAGACTTCATCTCCTGAGCCAACAGACCAAACAAGGTGATATGATTTAGTCTACATCTGAGGGGTTTATTTTCTCATCATGATGCCTTTTATTCCCATTTCTGGTTACTTTTCTATTATCTCCACAAATATAAAATAGTTACTAAAGATGATGACAGGTTTGCCGACTGCTTCGGGTAGAAGGCCTGTGTGTGTCTTACCATCCTGCAATTCGCCCAGCCCTGGATGGATGTAGTGAATGTGGTGAAGAAATTACACACAGCTGTGATCCAAATAAAAACAGATAAATATTAATTTTACAGTTTGAATGTTTTCCAGGATTCAGTTGACAGAAAGTTTCTGACTGATGTTACAAACACTGATAAGTTTGGGCTTAAGAAATGATGTAGAAGTTTAGTCAGGCTATGTCATAAACTCTCATATGGTCAAGACATGTCTCGTTTACTTCATTTCACAATTAATCACATAATTAAACACCACAATTAATTGTAAAGATCCCTCAATATCGTCATTTCAACTAAAGAGTTATGTTAGAAACCTTTCAGCAGACAGTCAGTCTGCTTCCAAATTCCCATGTATCGCAAGCTATCACTTATAGATTCGATTCTGGATTGTTTCCTGATTCTCATCTACGATAACAGTGCCCCCTGCAGTCCCGGAGGCCAGAAGTGGTCCAAATTCCCATCTATTTCTTACCTCACTTATAGATCGCTTCCTGATTCTCATCTGCCACCATCATCCACTCGCTCACTACAAAGTCAAACAATAAGCTCTTTCTTGTTCAACAGGTAACAAACAAATTTCACCAAGATGATCCCAGGAGAACAAGATGTCTTGTTCATAACGCAAAATTTTTTATCAATAAACTCTTTTTCAATAACTTTAAATAAAACTTGATTTCGCAATTCTTTGTTTTCCTCTGTGTGTCTTACATTATGTCTCCTTGGGTTTCAGGGGCCGTTTCCTGGCTCAGCTGGAGGATTGGTGCCTTCATGTTGGGTTTGCGGTACTGGGAGACAGTACTTATTTTCCCCTTCCTGGCCAGTAGGGTGGTCCCCTCTCAGCAGCCAGATCTTCTGCAGCAGTCTTTTTACCTGGAGGCATGGGCGATGTTTATAGCATCAGGACTAGTCTGGCGTTTGGGTTCCGGGGTGACTTCCCCAACTACAGGCCACTCGTGCGGGGTAGCTGTCAGAATCTGGGTGAAAAGCGCCCTCCTGAGGCATGGGGTGCTGGTCCTCCGCTTCCTAATGTCAAACTCCAACTCTGAAGTGTAGGGCGAAGACTCAGAGGGGGTGGATGGAGAATCAGGCCCTTCGTTGTACAGCACCACCTGGCAGGATTTGTTGCTGGTTTTATTGCACGATTCATTGGTGCTTGGGGACATTCTGCTGTGGTTGGGGCATTGGCAGACATGGAGGCGATGCCGCTGCAGGACCGCAGCCTCCATCTGTTGCTGGAAGATCCCAGCTCCATCCGCAGGGTCTTCATGCGCAAGCGCCTGGAACGGTAGGCCTAGTCCCGCTCCGGCAGAGCCATATAGAATTTTGGGGCCATGGCCGGGTCATGGCACATAGACGAGGCCACCCTTTTTTGCTCAGTCTTGCCCAGGTGCCTGTCCACCTGAGTGGTCATGCGGATCATGTTAAAACTGACCGGTTTGGTGAACCTCGCGTCATTCCACGTGTTCACCAGGAAAAGTTGGACCTATAAAATCAAACCCTGTTGGTGGTGTGGAAGGCGTACTGTGACCTGGTCCAGTCTGGGCAACACCAAACCCGGGCCAGCGCCTTCACTCATGTAAACTCGTTCTCCTCCAGCACGGCAGAGGCCTGACCAAAGGTCTTCACTGCTTTGTGTTTGTCCACCTGTGAACAACAAGATGGATGGATGCATGGGTGAGTGAGATATGGTTCCAATTTTAAATCTATCGTTGCTCATCAATTATACATTGGAATTGGGATGGCTTCCAGATTTTGATCTATCACTGGCACCCCCTGGGGGCCAGCTGGTTTTAATTTTCAATCTTACACCGCTTATCAGTCATAAACGAAGGCCCCTACTCACCAAGATCTGCCACCTACATTAGTCTGCAAAGGCTGCACTCTTTGCTCTGCTTGAGGAGAAGGGGGAAATAAAGGACTAAGCAAGGAGTTATGGAAGTTTGCTAGAAACATGCCATCCATTGTCCTTCTGATGGGTGTATGCTCTGCAGAGGAGGTAGAAGAAGAAAAGAAACAGTGAACATTCCAAATTTTGATCTATAAAAATGGAGAGGTGGGCAGTGGTAATAGCTTAGAATAAGGAATAATCCAAATGCAGGCTAGCAACCATGTGGGCTACTCCTGCAGAAAAATGTCTTCAAAACTCACCTTAGTCAGTTTCCGAGACACTGACTGTCGCTCTCTGTCTCCTCTGCTCACCTGCTCTGTTTGTCCTGCCCATCCATCGTTCCAGGTTCTCATTTATCAATGTTGCCCATCACCCTTTCTCAAACCAGCCAGGTCCTTTGCTTCGTTTGCTTTAAGCCTTTTGCCAAAGGGCTTAGAGGGCTTACGCGCCCACTTCCAAATTTCCATCTAAAAAAGCATATGCTTTTATAGATACAAATTTTAATCCAAATCAGAATATTTCCCCATGTAAAATCTGGGGACTTACCCTGTGGCTGTAAGCCTGTATGCCCCCATTTTTGTTGATCCTTGATGCCCTCCTGGGGCTCCTCTCTCTTTTTTACTCTCTCTCTCTCTGCCTCTCACTGGTGGTGTTGGAGCATGCGGTGAATTTGAATGAAAGTTTCCTTTTTCTCTCGTTTTCGGTTCATTCTGCTCGGCATTTATTTTCTAGTTGACACGCTTTATTCGTGACCATTGATAGCAGATTTTGTGAACAGTGGGTGGCGAGAAGGCCATGTGTCCTGGCGTACATGGCGTTTCTGATACGCCGTCTTTGTCTCTGTGGCACGGCGTGCGGGTTCAGCCCGACCCATCAGTCCCAATGGAAACGGTTCTCCTTGCTGTGGGGGACTCTGTGGGACATACTAATCTGTCCCATGCTTCTAGGATGAATAAGGGTGGTTTTCATAAAGGAGGAGAGTATGGTGGGGGGGTTGATTGCACGTGGCGTTATGGTGGACGATGTTTACCTGCAGGTTTTCCCACTTGCGGTGCTCGCCTCCCGGGTTACCATTTCAGGTGTTCCCCTGTTTGTTCCCAGTGATGTTCTGGGGAAAGAGCTGCAGCCATTTGGGAAGCTGGCAAGCAGTTTTAGGACTGTGGAGCTAGACTGTAAGAGTGAGAAGCTGAAGCACGTGCAGTCTTTCAGGAGGCAGGTGTTTATGTTTGAGCTGTCAGATTCAGATGCTTGATGTGTCCTTCAAGGTTAAACATGAAGAGGGATATTACATGGTATACGCCAGCACTGGGAACATGAAGTGCTTTGACTGTGGTGTTGTGGGACACAAGCGGATGAATTGTCCTCACAGGCAGGCTGAAGGTGTTGCTGAGCCGGGAGCTGATCGCTGGGTACTGGGGAAGGGATGGTACCGCTGCTACACCCGATGACGCAGGCCCACAGGGGGCTGACATCGCAGGGCGGGGTCCGCTTCTGATGAGGGGAAGAAGATGGAGGATGACTCGGACTCTGCTTGGGTCGCAGATTCTCAGCACAGGGAAGATTTGTACACACTGGAGGAGATTGATGGGTTTCTTGATGAAACATTTGGTAAATCCGTTACGGTATCAGATTATTTTCCAGATTATTTTATTATTGTAGGGAAGTTTATTAGAAGGGTTTATGAGAAGAAAGGTTTAGGTTGAGGTCTTCTCAAGTTGAGGAAGACACTCAACTTGAGAAGGGTTTCTGGACGGTTGAAGCCTAGTACATAGAGATATGGTGAAGATACTGCACTGGGTGTTTTACTTTTACTGTTTGTTCTTTTTTTCTCTCTCTTGTTAGTATGGGTAAGGTGGGGTGGGCATTTTAAATATTAATGGAAGGAGGGATCAGCAGAAGAGAGCAGTTATTTCTGGGATGATTTCTCAGAAAAGCTTAAATGTGGTTTTCCTACAAGAAACACATTGTGATAAAAGTAATGAGCTGGACTGGGAGTTGTGGGGGAAGGGGCAGTGTGTTTTCTCTCATGGCACGAACATCTCTGCTGGGGTAGCCTGCCTCTTTTCTCCTGGGCTGGATATTAACATTGCGTCCACAGTGGAGTTGGTGGGTGGTAGGGCTCTGGTTGTCAGGGCCGAAATACACAGCATCCATTTCTGTTTCTTTAATATTTAAGCTCCTACTTTGGGCTCAGACAGGCTGGATTTATTCCAGAAATTAAAGGATTTTTTAAAATCTTGTGACCATACTGAGTGTGTGGTGATCGGAGGGGGGGCACTATATAGGACTGGGCAGGAACCTCGTATGAGGTTGTCTGCCACCTTGACCCAGATAATCTTGGAGTCTGATCTAATGGATGTGTGGAGGATTCACCATCCCCGGGGCAGGCAGTACACATGGGTTAGAGTGGTGGACGGAGATGTGAGTGCAGACAGGTTAGATAGGATTTACCTGTCTAACTGTTTCTGTAATAGTCTGGTGAGTAGTCATATTTACCCAGTAGGGTTCACAGATCCTCAGTTAGTCACACTGGATCTTCACATTTCACAAACTACCAAATGTAGCCCTTATTGGCACTTTAACATTAAACTGCTTCAGGACGGAGGTTTCTGTCTGAAGTTTGAGGATTTTTGGTCTCTGTGGCGATCTAGAAAGAGGGAGTTTATGAGTATTGACTCAGAGTGATAAACTCCCTCTTTCTAGATCGGTGGGAAGTGGGAAAGGCACATATACGGGTTTTTTGTCAGCAGTACACCAGTCATTCTACAGTTTGAGTTAAATCAGTGATCTGGCATTTAGAAGAAGAAATCAGGGATCTGGAGGACACGTTGTGTCCAGGTGGCAGTACAGACGGCCACAAACTACAGCAGAAATAGAATTAATTGAATTCTTTTCTAAGCGAAAGGGTCAAGGGTGCTTTAGTTAGGGCAGAACATGGACGCTCCCACTTTGTCTTTTTTTTAAATCTGGAGAAGTCTGTTTCTCAAGCCAAGCTGATGGTGTGTCTCTGTCTTCCTGATGGTACTGTGGCGACTGACCCGGCTGAGATGAGACGACTTGCTGTGGAGTTTTACAGCGATCTCTTCAGGGAGGAGGCCTGCAACCAGCAGCGTGTGGCCGAGCTACTGAAGGGGCTGCCTCAGCTGAACCCCGCAGACAGAGACACGCTTGATGCTGCCGTCTCTTTGGAGGAGCTTCCTGCTGCTGTTGGTCAGATGGCATCTGGTCGTGCTCCTGGGCTGGATGGGCTGCCGGTGGATTTCTGTAGGCCCTTCTGGAAGAGCATTGGCATGGACTTGTGGGAGGTGTTGCAGGAATGTTCAGCCTTGGGTCTGTTGCCGGTGTCTCTCTTGCCAAAGAAGGGGGACTTGGCTTTACTCGAGAACTGGAAGCCGGTGGCCTTGTTATGCAGACTACAAACTTTTGTCCAAGGTGCTGGCTAATCGGCTAAAAGGTGTGCTGGAGTTCGTCATTCACAGACATCAATCATAATGTGTGCCTGATCAATCCATCATGGACAATTTGTTTCTGATGAAAGACTTATTGGATGTTTGTAAGATTTATGGTATTAATGTTGGCATAATTTCCTTAGATCAGGAAAAAGCTTTTGATAGGCTAGATCATGGTTTTCTTATTTCTACATTATGTGCTTTTGCTTTTGGTGTTGGGTTTATCTCTCAGGTGAGGCTGTTACATGAGGAGGCTTTTTTACCTATAGGCACGTTGACGAGTGACGTCACGCCCACTTGCTCTTTGACCCAGTTTCCAGTTGGAGGGCAAAAAAGCCGGTACCCTCCACTGTCAGA
>JBAFTB010000018.1:186962-196991 GCA_037177355.1 Melanotaenia trifasciata
ATTTATTGTCCTTATTTATGAGCATATTTACATTTGCAATACAGCTTCCATATGACAATAGATCTACAAAATCTCCAAACATGTAATCCCAGTTCTGGTTTCTGTGGATCCAAACAGATTTAATCTGTCCATATGGTCACAAAGTGGACTTCAGACATATTGGTTTTTATTTACCTTAAACTCCTGAGTTAAGGGTTTAATTACTGCAACCTTAATGTGGTGTAGATTTCCTTTTGATTCCTCAGCCATGCATGGACCCAGACAGATGCAGAGAAGTGTAACATATCCTCCCCAACACCTGCTGCTCCAACAATGAGGCGGATGATTGGAAACACCACAGCTCTTTGGGCTTCCCTCATCAACACACAGAGCTGAGCTTGGTTAACATTCAGGTCTTCATGTTGGCTGCTGTCTTCACATAGCAGGACTTTATCTTCCTTATGACCTGTTTGGGTTCAGTGTAGTGAGGCAGTTGCTTGGCTCTGTTCATGAACAGATGTTAGCATGTCCCAGCAGCCTTCACTAGCTCACACTCCGTGGTGAGCTGTGAAAACATTATCAGCTAAAGCAGCTAACAGTACTTTGTGTTGTGTTAACTGTAAACTAAACACATCCATTAGCTGCTGAAGGCCATCTGTAGGCTTTCCATGCAGCGTATGGATCCAGAGTTCAGTTTGACCAGATGTTTCTTGTGACCAAGAACAGATGACCATCTGATGGTGTTGGTGGAGACTCACTGCTGATGTATACAGTGAGAGTGGTGGAAGTGGTTATCCCTGGTTGTGTTGATTGGAGACAGGTCTTTAGGGATTTGCATCTTTATGCTGCTGAGAATCTAAAGGCTACTTGAACCATGTATTATCTTATATCTTGATGTTTGTGTATTTTCTGCTGCTGACTGATGTGGTTTTGTGGTGGAGAAACATGGATCTGATGGAGTTGTTTTGTAGATGCTGTTGTCAGACTAAAGGTAACTGCTGGGAAACCAAGAATAAAATATGCCTGATAGTGAATCTGCTCCATATAGTCAGGATGGACTGACCAGAGCTGTTACTGGACTCAGAGTCTTTATGTCTACAACTGTTTAACCCAAGAGGGGATAGCAGCAAAAAGGACAGGACCAATAACAATCCCTGTAACAGAGGTGGTCACCTGTCTGACTGTGTCAACGGCTGCAGATGTTGCGTGAGTGAATAAAGATGGTGGAAGAAGATCTTGTTTGGGTCTCATTTCTCTGCCTTGGAGTCAGCTCATTCATCATTGAACTCAATGTTTGTAAAATATATTTCAGCACCAGTTTCCTCTCCCTTGATTGTAATTTTGTACTGGTGGTTGTGGAGACCAGTGGTGTTAGCTTGTAGTGCTGCGACCTTGCTTACAGAAAAAGACGTCTTTGCATCATTGTCATAACCTTTGTCCACCATTGTCGGTTCCTCACCAGGTAGTGTAGCAGCACAATATCTTCATCTTCATTGGTGTTCATTTTTTCTTACTGTGTTATCTGCTTCATAAACTCCAGGGCTACAGGGTCTACCTACCTGTTATATGCTTCATCTCTATATACATGCATGTTTAACCTCGTGTGATCAGGAATGCAGTAATAAGAAGTTCACCTGTACAGGTTATAGGGGATTTTAGGTTAATTCTGACATCTCACAGAAAACTGAATTTACCTAATGTGTAGTAAGTAATGGCTGTTGTTATCTTTAACTTGAGCCACTTTGCTTGTCTGATTTTTGTCATTTTCCAGTATTTTAGAAATGAAGTTTGTGTTTAAGAGCTTAAAAAATAAACCTCTTTCATCCTTAAGTACTGGATTTCAGTCTGACATAGAAACTTATACTCGAGCTAATAAAACATCCAGAATAGTGGCAACTTTGCATGTTGACCTGTTGGTCCAGTTCAGGCCTCAGTGAATTTCTAAGATCTGAGAGGAATAGGCAGATTTTCCACATCATTAATTCTCCTATTTGATGGCTGAAATAGTGGACTGTGCTTCAGCCCGTTGCCTCTTCATAAAGGAAACTTGCCCCTTACCTGTCATTGATCAGCGGTCTGGTTAATTAAAACTCTTGTTGTTCTTCTTTTGTTAAATCTAAGACATCTGGTTCAAGTCACAGACCATATGAAGGCTTAAACTATAGCTAAACCTGTGTAGCGGTGGGTAAAGGACTGGCTTAAACTTCCATCAGCTTTTCTGGTGGTTACTTTTGTTATTGATTACATGTGTATAGTAGAATTTAACCCGTCTATCATTGAGGCATCTTGGTACCGTGTAAACTTCCTGATGAAAAGCAACATCAGTTACATCCAGATGTAGATCCAGATGAGTTTATTTTTAAACAGGGACAATGCATAGTGATGAAAATATAAATGTAAATTGTAAGATCAAAGCAAGGCTCATTTTCATATTTAGTCCCTTGACAGGCCAACACAATACAACCAAAAAATATTGATAAAAATATGAACAAAAGGAAATTAAAGCTCACAGTAATGAAAAGAATAATATTAACAATATAAAAAGATAAGGGCACTGTTGATCTCCGACCAGAAGGATTACCCAATCATCCAGGATCTAAATTGAGATGTTAAAAAGAAAAAGTTGCAGGAGAGCTGCTTTAAATCACATAAATAGCACAATCATTTTGGACTCTTTATTATAGCCAAGTAGCAACAACCTGTTAGTTAAGTGTTTATGCAACACTCCAGAGGCTTTATGTTACGCTTAGTTTCTAGAGATAATTTAGCAGTGTTGAAAAGTCATTCTGCTGGCAGGAATGACTCGAACCTTTCTGTGTTCCAGTAAACATGAATACACCTCTGACTGAACACACTGTTTCCTCACTGTCTTGTGTAGAATGTTTCAGCAATTAAGACTACGCCATACCACCCACAGACCGATGGTTTAGATGAAAGATTTAACTAAACCCTGAAAAAGAAGTTGAGGAAGTTTGTGGATGACACTGGTAAGGACTGGGATCGCTGGTTGCCATTCCTGCTTTTTGCCTACCGAGAGGTTCCCCAGGCTTCCACAGGCTTCTCTCCGTTTGAGCTGCTGTATGGTTGGGATGTTCAGGGGCCATTGGATCTGCTTTGCAAGACCTGGGAGACTTCCACGACAACCAGTGACAGAGGGGTGATACAGTTTGTGCTGGAAATGAGGGAGCGGCTGGCAAAATTCCAGGAGGAGGCCGAGGTCAACCTGCGGGAGGCCCAACGATGTCAAAAAACCTGCTCGTCACAGAGAATTTCAGCCTGGCCAAAAGGTCCTGTTGCACAGCTCTGCCAGGTCTTTCAGGCAGTTTCACCAATATTTGCTGCCAACCCGGGGAAAACCACCTTGGTCGAACACCTGATCCGCCTTAAAGACAGACGCCCTATTCGCCAGTGGCCCTATCATGTTCCACAACACCTGGTGTGGAAACTCCAGCAGGAGGTGGAAGAGATGCTAAAGCTTGGAGTGATTGAGCCCTCTACTTCCGAGTGGTCCAGTCCAATAGTTATCATCTTCAAGAAGGATGGGTCTCATCGCATTTGTATCTATTTTAGAAAGCTCAGTTCAGTCCCCGAATTTGATGCCTATCCCATGCCAAGAATCGATGAGTTGCTGGAAAAGATTGGAGCGGCCAAGTACATTTCCACTCTGGACCTATGCAAAGGGTACTGTCAGGTGCCGCTGGAAAAGACATGCCGGCCGTACACCGTGTTCCAAACACCAACAGGGCTTTATCAGTTTACAGTGATGCCGTTTGGACTGCACGGTGCCCCAGCCACCTTCCAGAGGTTGATGGACCGGGTTCTCCAAGGCTTTAACTTTTGCAGTGCAGCTTATCTGGATGATGTTATGGTCTTCAGCAATACATGGGAGGAGCATGTCCAACATTTATCACTGATTCTGGGAAAAATTCAGAAGCTGGACTGACATTGAATACAACAAAGTGTGAGTGGGGACAGCAGGAAACACGGTACCTGGGAGACCTACTCGGAGGTGGAGAAGTGCAACCCCAAGTGGAAACAGTGGAGGCGATTCAGAACTGCCCCTACCCGCGTACCAAGAAAGAGGTATGGTCTTATGGTCTTTCCTTGGATTTGCTGGCTGGTACCGCAGGTTTGTGCCCCAGTATACAACCATTGCTGCCCTCTCACAGCACTAACCAGTAAGGCACATAAGAATCCCATGACCTGGTCAGAGGACTGTGAAACAGCTTTCCAGGCACTGAAAAATTACCTGTGTTCCTATCCTGTTCTGAAAAGTCCAGACTTCAGTGAACGCTTTCTGGTGCAGGTGGATGCCTCAGCAGTTGGCCTTGGAGCGGTGCTGGCCCAAGGAGAACCTGGAGCAGACCAGCTAATATTGTACCTCATTCGAAAACTGCAGCCCCGCAAGATCAGGTATTCTACCGTGGAGAAAGAAGGCCTGGCCATTAAGTGGGCACTTGAGAGCCTGAGATACTATTTGCTCGGACGGGAGTTTGATTTGAAAACAGATCACAGGGCCCTCACTTGGATCAACTCCATGAAAGACCACAATAGCCGGCTCACCCGATGGTACCTGTCACTCCAGCCTTTCAGATTTGTGGTCTGTCATCGTTCAGGTGAAACCAATGTGGTGGCGGATTTCCTCTCTAGGTTTCCGTACACCGTCAACCTCCAAGAGGGGGAGGATGATGTCAGGGAGCAGCGCCACCGCTTCGTCTGGTCAGCGCATGCACACGAGCGCCACACATCCGTGCAAACATACATACACACACGTTGCTTTTTCTCTCTCCATATGTCGTTGTTAGAAATGGACATCATTATTCCTTTTATATTTTCATCCCCCCTTTTATGTATGAGTAGCATAGCCAAGGGTGCACAGTTGGTGGCTCTTACCTGGTTTAGGCAGACATTTCACGCATACACTCACCAGTTGTCGCGGGGTGTGGTACGCGGGCCGCATCCTGCATTGTTTGGCAAAACCAAGCAGAAGGATTTTGCTGTTCTTAAACAGCAAGACCTTGATCATGTTCCTGGATCATGTGACTTGGATCAAGGTGTTTTGTGTTGGCATTAATTAGGGGAAATTAAATGTTGGCAAAGGTGTATTCCTGTAGGGAGAATGAAAATGATTTTAAGTTAATTAAGTTATTTCAGAATTATACCTTTGCAAAGATACATTGTTTTTCTGGGGGGGGGGTTCCACTTGTTTTTGTATATTTTTTTCATGTGGGTACTGAGCCTAGTGGGAGGGGCGTATAGTATAAAAAGAGGGATCCTCACTGTGATGTGGGCAGTGCTGGGATGGACACCAAGGAGGTAACAACTGCTCAGCTTCTGTGTAAACTGGACTGGACTCTGGCCTAGGTGAACCCTGTTAATTACTTATTGTCACAGAAGGTGAGCAAATAAACGTCACAAGCATTTTATGTCTCTCGCTTGCCTGAGTTTCTTCCACTCTGAGAAGGAAATGGAAAGGACGTCGTGACAAGGATGTGAAAAATCATCCATCATGTTCAGCAGCTTGTGCAGAATTCTTCTCTAGACAATCGGCTACTGGAGCTCCAGATCAGTCCTCAGAACAGAACCAGGACTTCTGGATCAGTTTGTTTTGTTCAACTACTGAACTTTGACAGATTTTCTCACTGTGACCACCCTAACAATGGCTAATTGCATCTATTATTACATCTCTTCTGTGAGATCTCTTCAGCCAGAAAAAGTCAGTCCAGTGTTGACTCTTATCTTTTGCTCTGCCCCTATCTCTCTTTCTTTTCTTCACCAATAATGTCCTAAAAGTATTCATACAAGCAGCAGACAACAAATGTCTCTTCCCAAGCAGAAAAGAAAGGTGGACAGTGAACACAGAATATTTCAAGAACAATGGACAACACAGTTTTTTTTATAGAGGTCAATGGAAGTCCAGCATGCCTAATATACAAGGTGTAGGCGTTTTGAAAGGAATACAATCTCAAATACTATTACTCGACTAAACATGGGGAGCAGTATAAGAAATATGCAGGAGACAAGAGGAATAAAAGAGCCACACAGCTACACTGAGTTTTAACTTCTCAGCAAAGTCGTTTCCATAAGGCCAAGAAGGACGTTGATGCTTCTGTTGATGCAAGTTACGTGGTTGGTGAGTTATTAGCCAAAGGAGGAAAGCCTGAAGGACATTTTCTGAAAAACTGCATCCTGCAAGTTGCTGATATCTTGTGTTTGGAGAAGAGAAAGTTGTTCAATAATCTCTCTCAACTTTCAAACATGGTGGCAGAGTGCATTAGCGACTTATTGAATGACATTTATTAACAGTTACATGACAAAGCCCAAACTTTCACTGCATACTCTGTGGCGCTTGATGAGACCACAGACATAACAGACAGTGCTCAGCTAGCCAGTCTTATATAGGGGTATCAATGAGCAGTAGGAAGTAACAGAAGAGTTACTGAGTGCGTCTGATGCATGGGCGCACCACAGCCATGGATATGTTTCTGCAGCTGTGTGATGCGCGGGAACGTGGACCTTTGCCATGGAACAGACTGGTTGGCATCACCACCAATGGAGCCCCGTGCATGAGCGGTAAAAAACACGGGCTGGTAGTGCTGGTACAAAGAAAGTTGGAGAAGGAAAACACAGACCCAGTGGTTGTTTTGCACTATATCATACACCAACAGGCACTGTGCAGAAAATGTCTGAAATATGAACATGTCATGTCTGTGGTGTTGAATGTATACATGACATCAGATCCAGGAGCTAACAGCACGGCCAGTTCCAGCCTTTTTAGAAGAAATTGAGGCAGCATATGGTGATATACAGTACTTTATTACACTGAGGTGCGCTGGCTAAGCAGGGGACATGCCCTGAAGAAATTTTTTGAGTTAAGAGCAGAGGTGAAAAAATTTATGGAAGATGGCAAAATAGATGTTACTAAATTTGATGTGGATAATGGACCTTGCATTCTTGGTGGACATAGCACAGCTGAACATCCTTAACCTGAAGCTGCAGAGGTCTGGTCAGCTCATCACAGCAGCCTATGATAGTGTGAAAGCACACCATGACGCTTTCTAGCTGTTTGCAGACCCCTTCTCAGCTGAAGTGTGTTGCAAATTGAACTTATTAACTTGCAGTGCAGCAGCTGCTAAAGACTAAGTTCAGAGAAATACAGGGTAAAGCAGACATAACTGCACAATTTCTGTGGGAATTGCCTCCATCTTATTAAGAACTGTCAAAAGTGTTGTTGTGTTGTTGTGTCGTGTGATGTGCCTTTTTGGAAGCGCATATCTCTGTGAGAAGCTTTTCTTCACTATGAACTTTAATAAATGTAAGTGCAGATCCAGACCGAGTGATAACCATCTTGAAGCTGGACTCAGGGTTTCAACTGTGAGCTCTATGAGGCCAGATGCAGCTGAAGTTTGTGAGGAGAAACTCTGTCAGGTCTCTGGTAAAATGCTACGTGGGAGCTCGGAATTATTTATTTATTTATTTATTTTTTGTGCAAGATTTTTGCCAATTTATCCATTTTTATTTAGTGTCACAGAGAGGAAAAAATGACCTGCACTAAATGTTCAGTACAATTATACATAATAATACATAGACTGCTATTTGCATTTGATTTTGTTAATATGTTGGAGCTGTTATTAATTTAAATAAAAACAAATGTTTGCAAATGCTGCAGTTTCTTTCTTGTACTTTAATATTAACATGGTCTTCCTATGAGATGACAATATCATCAGTGAGCCTTGAGCAATTTGACTTTGAGACTCCTGATTTAACAGGAAGGATAAACCTCTGGCAGAACCCGGATTAGGGAGAGTGGCAATCTGCCTCAATTGGTTGAGGTGGAGAGGACAAGAAAAAGAGCCCACCAGGCATAACAGCTTTTAGCCAGGGAGCACCTCATCATCCTCAGTATGGTATGGTGTTTCTGTAAAAATACATTTTCACCTATCCACCCTCATATACTAATCTCAGCATCCCACTTCACTAAAGTCACTAAAGTCCTAGTTCAGTAAAATCTAATTAAGCCCTTTCGAAGGACCTGCTGCATTTTGCTTACTGTTCAGGGGTTGGTGTTGATGAGACCATCATGTATCTGCTTCAGGAAGACCAACATCACCTTGTATCAACTGATAATGCAATAATGGCCAATAATGTAATAATTCTGGCCATTCTGAATGTAATAAAGCCAATAACATAATGAATTATCACTAATACAATAAAGTTCTGAGTAATGTAATAACATTTTGCCAGTAATGTGTTAAGTTTAATAAGCTGGCTGTCACATCACTGGCCTAGCATTAAAATACTCAGAAAACGTCATAACTGCAGCTGATAATGTCATAATGCATAAATAGGACTATTTATATATTAACTATATATTTGTTTTGCTTTATTTTGCAGTTCTTTCATCAAAAATGGATAAAGTGGGTATTCATTCATCAAGGATATACAGTTGCATTTTTTTAATAAACAAGTTATCAGGTATAATAAGACAATTAAATTAGCTGAGGTTTACGTCAAGCTACTGGCTCTAACAGTGATCTAAGGTATGCATGCAGCAGGTTTAGCACCGTAAAGGATGATCTGAGCCATGGATTGTTGTTACTTTTCCATGGCCACTGTGTTCCTGTGTTACTGAGTAAATTACTGTTGCTCCTGTTGACGCTGCTGATCAGAGCTGTTTGCATATTGCCTCAGCTTCTTTTACTTCAAACCTCATCATGTTAAACCGTTTTTGGCTGTTTCTATTTGTGCCTTGGGGCAGTAGTTCCCAGATATATATGTATATGTATAAATATACATATATATATATATATATACATATATATACACACACACACACACATACATACATGGATGAAGGATCTCCAAAGATGTATATACACGCCTTTGTAAAACAATTAGTCAAATTTTCCTGTGACAGAAAACTACAATCCAACGTAGCCTGGATTCCTCCTTTCTGGTTGAGATGATGGTGTGGTGTTTCTGAAGCCTTGGGTTTTGTTTCAAGTCTTTGACAGGTATGTAGTGCTGAATGGGGTAAACCTTGTTGGGTCAGCCTGGGGTTAACTGGGTGACCTCTTATAATCCAAAGCCTTTTGTTTACTTTTCCACAGAAATATTGCTTTGTCACTGAATCTGCTTAAAGTTGAGTGAGTTTGTTCAAACGGACGTCCAACACTTATGTTTGCTTTATATGTATCGGTCAACATCAGCTGGATATGAATTATTTTTCATTCATTTTTTTCTTATGGGAGCACAAATCAGTGTTTAAAGACGGGTGCATTGCTGCAGGAAAAATAGTTTTAGCTTTAAATTAGCCAGTGATTGAACACACTACTAGCGTACCTCTGTGTCTGACAGCAGCATCCGGTGCGCTTCATGCTCACAAAGACTTCTCATAATCCAGCAAGGATTTGCTATATCTTGTGCACTGCTTGTGATCCTCAACCAGAAATGACTTGCAGCTACAACTGATCTCTAAATAAAGCTTAAACTAACAGAGACCATCATAGAAACAGCTGCAGACTAGTTACACCCGATTGACCAGAGACATCTAATGTTCTAAAAACCATGAAAGTCGTCCTAACCTTTGTTAGATTTTCTTGATTTGCTGTTGTTAGTTTTTGTATTCTGATTATTGGAAGGAGAGAACTGCCCCATCGATGCGATGTGTATCGTCTCTCGTGATCAGACCAGATTTTTCAAAAATGTTATTCAGTTATGAGCAGCAACATGTAATCACAGATTTAGCAGAAGTCCAGAGAAAATTCGGTTCTCACACTGTTTTAGCAATGTAACATTAGCTTTAGTTTCGGGTTTGGTTCCACACTGCAAAGATTACCCAATAAAAAAAAAAAAATAAAAATTTCTGATGTATTTTATACATATATATGTATGCCTGGATTGATTACAAGAAAGACTCAATGCCACACACATGGATCATGAATGCTTGGAGATGTTTAACATCAACAGGACTCTAACCCCGTGTTCACACCGGACAGCGGAAAAAATTGTACGCGCGTACAAACTCAATGTAAAGTCAATGTACAGCCG
>JBAFTB010000018.1:217648-230236 GCA_037177355.1 Melanotaenia trifasciata
ACATGGTCAGCAACAATACTCAGGTAGGCTGTGCTGGTTAAACCAGACCACGTTGGTACTAAGGGGCCCAAAGTGGGACAAGAAAATCCCCCCCCCCCCCCCCCATTACAATTTCCCTCTGGATTAATAAAGTATTTTTTATTTTCATTACACCAACAGCAGCATTGATCCAAGGCAGAATTCTGTTTCCACCAAATTCTGAGCCTAGCATCTGAATGTGGACCTGGCACTGTGGCTCATCAGATCTCTGACATCAACCAGACATCCTGGTCCAGACAACTGCTGCTCTGGCTATTTTCTCTTCTTCAGACCATCTCTGGAAACCCTGGAGATGGTTGTAGGTGGAAATTCCAGTAAATACTCAGACCAACAACCATGCCACGTTCAGAGTCACTGAAATCCTCTTTCTTCCTTATTCTGATTCTCAGTTTGAACTTCAGCTGGTCATTGAGTTCCTGCCATGTGATTGGCTGAATGTATATTTGTGTTAACATTCAAATACCACTGTGAGTATGTGGTGACAGATTTTTTCATAGTATTTCATCAATAACTGTATCAGTCAGTTGTTATTAGGACTGATAGATGCAACAGCTCATGGTCAGAAGCTGTTTTTTGGGGTAGTTTTTTTGTTGTTTTCTGTTGTTCTCCACCTTCTCCCAGAAGTCATGGAACAGAGAGTGTCCAGGGTGTGTGTGGTCTGTCGGGATTCAGCTGGCTTTCTTTCTTGGTCGGCCAGTGTAAATGTCTGATTGAGGGGAGTGGTGATCCAATGACACGCTCCACTGCCCTCACCACCCACTGTAGATCCTTCCTGTTCTCCTCTAGGCACTTCACACTGCAGCAGCAGGTAAGGATGCTCTGTATTGTTGACCAATAAAAGTTAGTGAACAGGTGAGATGTTTCAGGTTAGTAGAAATGTGGACACCAAGGAATTTGAGGCTTTGCCCTCTGGACATCTTCCCCATGTATGGATTTTACCTTGATTTCCCAAAATCATGTCTCTGGATTTAGAGATATAGGTTTTTGTGAAGACACAATGTTGTCAAATGTTTACCGTCTTCCCTGTACACTGACTTGTTGTCCTACTAAAATGGCTTAATCAAGGACAAGTGGTGGGGAAAGAGAGACCTATTAGCTTGGTTGTCCAGGGGTAGCTGCAGGTACCAAGAGGCCAACATCAGTGGTGGTTGTGGAAAGTAAAACTCTGGCTTGGGAGGAACTCTGAGTCACAGAGAAGGCCTGTTCATTGATCAGCGGCCAAGTGTAGGAAAGCAGCGCTTGTCCCTGGTTGTACTAGGTACTAGGTCTGGGGGGAGAACTACTGACCAGAACTGAGAAAGTCGTCAAGTAAGAAAGGACTACTTCCAGGAACTCCTCAATCCCACTACCGTATACTTCACAGACAGGAGACTGAGAACAGAGCTGAGGAATATGACTATCATAGTTCAAATTATGGGGGCGCTAAAGGGAACTCTGCTCCCCTAAAGACATTCAGCTCATACTTTAAGGGGGAGCCCTAAAAGTAGTCCAATTTCAGGTTGCATTTAATTTTTCCTTAAGGTTTCTAATGTTTTTTTTTACAAGAATAGCATTCATTTGTTGGCATTGTGTTTATTCATTTATATAATTTATTTCATTCAAACGACGTGATCCTTTGTTTCCTTCAGCACCGACAGCAGCTTGTTTGTCATGTGCCGAGAGTCCAAACTTGATATGCTTCTTTTTTGGTTGTTAATAGGCTCTTTCCATCCCATGTTACCCCATTCCCCTGACATTTGACCCATTGGTATAAGATGTTCCATGTGCAAGACAAATAAATATGTATTCTACTCAGTCTCCTTTCCAAGTACCTACACATGTTATTGGAAAGCTAAGATTCTTGACATGAGAGTTACCATTCCAAGCTACAATCATAACTGTAGATTCAGTAAATACTTATTTTTGACCAGTCATTAGTGCAGTTAATCTGGGGAAGCCATACTCCAGTAGCAAATGATACTGCAACAGCAACACTCCTGTTACATCAACAGGATTCCCAGTAAAAGTAGTCCAGTAAAATAGCTGGGCCACAATTTTGACTGGCAGATATCAAAGTATGAACACCAGAGTATCATAATGGACATCCCTATGTGCGGTCACTGTGGTTGGTTATTTGGTCCTTTTATAACCAAACCAAGATCTTAATCCATGTTCAGGTCACAAAGTAGAGTTTGTTTATAGTGAATGTCAAGCTATGTTGGATAGAAAGAATGTTCACATTGGAACGTTGTGCCACTGCTAACTGACAGATAAAGTAGTTCTGACAGATTATACGTTGCTGCTTGACTCAGAACATTTTAAAATAGTCATGGATATGATCCTGACTGAAGATTTCAGAAGTTGAGGTTATCTCTTTTTCTTGACCCTGGTTTTGCCACCTTTATTTAGTTATGAAAAAACAGCTTTGTATCCTTTAGGCATAAATGGATGTCTTTTTGTGTGGCATGTGCTAAGTTCTTTGGCTGTAGTTGTAAGAAACAAATGAGGAGTTACTGCACCACACAGGCCTAAACTCAGCTTCATCCCAGACTCCCCATCAGCCCTGATTTAGCTCTGAGACCCTGGCAATGAGAGAGCTTGCACCAGTACGGCACCCTGTGTGGAAAGCCTTGGTCCAATAAAAACCCCCCTGAGGTACGGGCAGGGGATTACTAGCCCAATCCCACAGATTGAGCTATGGGGCGAGGGAGGGGGCATGAGTCAAAGTATGGGACTTCTCTGTCACCAAGGCCACTGGCCTCCTTTAAATGGTTGCTAAGAGGCAGGTATCACACATTTGAGAGTAACACACAGTCAGAGTCATGGAGGGTATTATATGGCAACAAAGAGACAGTTATTCTCCAATAATCAAGAGCTGAGGGGCAAGTGGTAGAAAGCTGTGATCACAGGAACATAGTGCTGCATGAAACTGAAGTCACTGGACACACATTTCCCAGCCTCACACACAGCCTCTGTCATGCTCAGTGGCTTGGATTACATTAAATAAAAGTGCTAAGTAGAACCGAATATAGTACCTAAGAGCTCTTTGTTTCGTTCCCTTTTTGTTTGCAGTTGCTACAAACATCAGTTTGATAGGGTAACATCATGGCCCCAAGATTAAATGTTAAAACTGGTTACAAGGAAGATTATTCAGCAACACAAACATTACTGTAGTGTGTACCAGACACGTGAATATGATAATAGTAATGGTATATAGTAATCATTTATATAGCACTTTTTAAGGCACCCAAAACAATTTTTAATTGTATCCATTATTCATTCACTCGTCATTCATCTTTGGTGATGGTAGCTACATGTGTAGCCACAGCTGCCCTGGGGCAGACCGATGGAAACGGCCTCTCTGACCACCACTGAACAGTCATCCACATTCGTACACCAGCGATGCCGACACTGGACACGACAGATTGACTGGGGGGGGGGTAGTTGAACAGCCATCCTGAACCTGTCCTGCAGTGGGAGGCTGCAGGACAGGTTCAGGAGATCCTTGTTCTTTCAGCCACTAGATTGTAAAACAGTAATTTCGGACATGTTCCTCATAACCTCAAATGGGGAACTAATATTATATCATAATCTTTAGTGATATTATTTTTTTATTTTAATTACCTTACAATAGAATTTGTCACTTTGGAATGGATATTGCACAGAGCTCAGAAATGTCTAAAATAAGTTCAAATATGACATAGAACAGACGTCCACACGACCACATTTTGACTACAATTAGCCCCAATACAGATGTCCCATGGACATCAATACTTGACATTATTTAGACGTCAGAAAAAAGACGTCTTCTGGCGTCACAGTCTGCATGTAGCAGGGACCAAAATTGGACGTCTGATATGACTTGGTAAAGAGGTTAAGACGTCAGTTTGCTTAGTGGGTAGCTGCCAGTTCTGCTGTATATTATGTTTGAAAATTAAGTAAGCATTTATTTTTACCACCCTACTTATGAGTGTAAAACAGGAAGAACTACTTGTTTGTTTTTTTATTTAAAAAGAACATTTACATTTTATCTACATGGATCTACAGTAGTGTAGTCGCTATTTCAGCTTCATGAGGTATATTTAGCCAAAATCCATTTTAGGATTAATAGGTCAAGTTTACCTTCATGACAACTGTGAGGGGGGTGAATTTTTTAAGATACGTGACATGCGCTTCTGGAAGTTTTTGGGTGCTGATGAGATCCCAAAACACAGCTGATCGTAGCAGTAATGTCCAAACGGTGTTATGAATGTGCTTAGCAGAAAAGAATCCTTGGACAGGGGAATCTGCTAAAATCCAGCGTTAGCGTCAAGCTTAGAGAACACTTTGGTTCCTGCTAACTGTCCTAAGGTGTGTTCGACGGGGGGTAAGGGATGCTTTTCCCTCATGACGGATTTGTAAAGTTCAGTGAGATCTGTCCATATTCTCACTCTGCCTGTGTGTTTGGGCACCACGACCATAGGAGCGCACCATTCAGTGGGTTCAGTGGAGGGAAACCAATATGTCCTCTAGTTCCTCTCCCATACAGTAAATTAAAGCATTTACTTGATTTTTGTCCACTTGGGTGTCCAGGCCCAATGTTGTGCGATATCTGTCGAAACGTTTAATCCACTTCGCTGTCCGCTTTAAACAAAAACTTTTTAGGCGGTGAAACTTGGAACTGGCTCATGCTGCACCTCCTGTTAGCAACAAGCAGCTAACTCGCCATCTTCTTGAGAGAGAGAAAAAAAATCAACACAGACCCAGCTGCGTTGACGCGCAGCTGTAGTAACTCGGTTCTATCTGACCGAGACTCCGTTCACTTCTGTATTCACCTCAACAAAGGTTCCTACCTCCATGTACTCCTTACCTCTACAGGAACCGCCCAATGAGCTTCGATTCAGCTCTTCAGAAACCTGCGGGTGACGTCAAGGAGGCTCCGTCCATCTTTTATATGCTTCAAATATGCACCGAGGTCAAGTTTTAAAGGTAATTTTTTTGTCAAATGTGTCATGTAAAGCAGTGATTCCCAACCTATTTTCATTCCGGCCCCCTTCATGCAACTACCAAAAAGCTATAGACCCCCTGGCTGCCCCGTATTGAAACCACATTTTGTTTTATGCTTTTTAGCTCCTTCTCAAAATAAATTATGTAGTCTGGCTGATTCTTTTCCTTTATTAATACCAAAGTATTATTAAGTATTATTAGCTTTACTCTTTTTTTGTTTGTTTTTTTTCCCCCAAAAAAATCATCTGACGGTAAACATCTGAGAAAACATGCACTGTGGCATTTCTTAGACTCATTATCTCATTAATGGAATGGTGCGAGGTTAGTTTTTTTGGGCTCCATGGTTACATTTCACTAAAACACCCAAATTATTTAAAAAAATCTCAAGTTGTGTAAATTTCAAGTTGCTATTGTGACATAAAAACCAGGTCAAAATATCAAATTAATTTATTGCAGGGATCCCAACTCTAGTCCTCAAGGCTCACTGTCCTGCAGACTTTGGATGTTTCCCTGCTGCAACACACCTGACCCAAATTAATTGGTAGCAGACTTGTGCAGATCTAGTCAGAGATCCATTTAATTCGAAACATCTAATACCTGCAGGACACCCGGCCTTGAAGACCAGAATTTGGTATCACTGCTTTATTGGATGTCACTGCAAACTGAAAAATGAAGGAAAAACCCCCTGCATATTCTAAAATATAAATAAAATAAACAATACCTACAAACTACAAATGCTGCTGGCCAACAGTAAATTGAAATGGAATGCAGCCCGTTGATGGCAGACAGCCCAAAACAGGATTGGAACGTGCACAAAGCAGTGTCCATAGCAACCATATTAGTAACGACCTCTCAAGACCTGTGACAATCTGTGTAAAAAAAAAAGTTAGTTTTTCAATCAATCTACCTTGTTAAAGGTCCATTGTTTTACTGCTGCTGTGCTCCTAGTCACAGTTTAAATGCCTTCATTTTTATGTTGTTGCATTTCTTTTTGTTTTTTTTTGTTTAAAAACATTTTTTGTTGTTGTTGTTTTGCAACCAGGAAAGTCCTGTATACAACATGAAAGAGCGCCTCCATTGATTTATCATTTCGTAGGATATGTACAATTATCTGTGCATTATTTTTCATACGAAATCATCCGAACTATTTGTGAGAGCAGCCTCTGAACCAGAGTCATACAACCTCCACAGATTCTTGCATTCACTCTCAGATCAAACTGAGTGATATGGTAAAAATATTACATTACAGGGCTTGCAATACATTTTTGAGTAAAGGTGCACTGGTGCACATGGCAAAATAATTAAGGCGGCTACACACTACAGGATAATCGGACGATTTTTGTCCTGATCTCGCCTGTTATGACCCGTGGCGATCTAGGGGATCTGGGTCACTAACAAAACGAAGTCAGACATGTTGCTAAAATAATAATATTAATGTTTATTACAATTCCCAGGTTCAAGGGTAAAGAAACAACAAAACAACAGAATGAACTAAAGGTGTCCGTCTAGTACGGTTTAAACAGTAATACCAAAATAAACTAAAAGTGTCCATCTCATGGTATAAAGTTATTAATAATTACAAAAAGGAAACTTAACCAAAATCTCTACCATAAGGAATAACGTAAATCGACTCACAAAAGGTGAGCGTCTATCTAAATCCAAACACAAAGGAAACTTAACACAAACAGAAGGTGAGAGCTTCTCCGCTCGTTATTACCCGTGAACTCTCTGTTCACAGTTCCAAAGTTCTAGCTCCAAGAGCATCCAAAAACAACACTAAGCACGCATGAAGACCGATCTCTAAACCACCACAAATCCCAGCCTGGCACACTGTGCTCCTGAAAGACCACAGCTGCCTCAATTGCTGCATTCCCCTCCCTTTTGAAGTCCCAGCCGAAGTGACGGATTGGCTGGCGGAGAGGGGAGGCGGGATCATCGCATCTGACCAGGTGTAGAGGGAGCCTCATCAGGATGCAGCCAGAAGGGCGTGAGCGGGCGAAGCTGTCATCTCTTGTTGAGGACGCTGCTGTTAACCATACGACCTCGGCCAGCAGGACTGGGATCGTAACACCCCCACCCTTAAGCTTCAGAATCCTGAAACCAAAATCAGGATCTCCTCTAAAATGAACAAACAAAAAATTAGGTTACACAAGTTACTCCACTTTACAGTAACATACCCAGTACACACACACACACACACACAGATCACTAGGCCAAATTTCGGGATAACGCATCCACAAACACATTTTCAGTCCCTTTCTTGTGGTGTATTTCTAATGGATATTCATGAACAATGAGAGCCCAGCGCATTAATCTGCGGTTCTGATTGTACATGCGGGCTAGGAAGGTCAACGGGTTGTGGTCAGTATGACTATTATTGGGGCAGAAGAGGAACCCACATACACATCAAAGTGTTGAAGTGCGAGCAGCAATGATAGGGTCTCTTTTTCTATGGTGGAATACCGCTGCTGGTGCCGGCCGAACTTCCGGGAGAAGTAGCCCACGGGGTGATCAAGCCCGTGGTCGTCAGCTTGTAGGAGGACGGCACTGGCGCCTACATCGCTGGCATCTCTCTCCAGTTTAAAAGGGCTTTCCGTCCCTCAGGAATTGGAAACTGGCTGATTGCGGTTGTCTTAGTCTCAAGAGGGTGCACCACTCCGCGTCCTACTTGATGGCCTAAATACAAAACAGTGGCTTCTCCAAATTCACATTTGGCCAAGTTCAGAGTCAAATTTGCTTCTCGAAGGCGAGTAAACACAGTAGTTTTTCACTCATGCACCTTGTTTGACTCCCACTGTCAATAGTTATGCTTAAGTACTAACCCCTAATGTCAAGTACTAACCTTAAATGTATGTATGTATATGCTACTGGATGCTTGAATTTCCCTCGGGATCAATAAAGTATCTATCTATCTATCTATCTAGTTAGGGCCTTTAAATGTTCTTCCCAGGTGTTACTAAAGACCACTATGTCGTCCAAATATGCCCGACACCAGGGAAGGTCTGAAAACAGGGTGTTCACAAGTCGTTGAAATGTAGCAGGTGCATTACATAAACCAAAAGGCATTACCTTGTATTGAAGGAAGCGATCTGGAGTGACAAATGCTGATATTTGTAAGGCACGATCTGTCAGAGGGATCTGCCAGTATCCCTTGTGCAAATCTAATTTAGTGACGAACTTGGCAGATCCTATCGAATCAATACAATCTTCTATTCGTGGCATTGGGTAGGCATCTAATACCGTTTTTGTGTTGACTTTTCGGTAGTCAGTAATGAAGCGCGGGGATCCATCCGGTTTAGTTTCTACAATGCACGGGGAACTCCAAGGACTCTGGCTGGGTGTCGCTAGTCCGTGTTGCAACAAGTAATCCGTTTCTTGGGTCATAATCTACCGTTTTACCATGCTACATCGGTATGGGTGTTGTTTCACGGGCGTATTTTGACCTACATCGATGTCATGCTGGATTATATGAGTCTGAGACGGAACGTCTTGGAATATGGTAACGAATGCTGATACCAAGGATACGATGTCTTGTCGCCTAGCTTCCGTCAGGCTCCGAAGCTCTTCTGGCAGCTTGGATAACATTTCGGAGTTACAAAGGTGAGAAGTCAGCTTGGCCGAAATCCGTTTG
This sequence comes from Melanotaenia trifasciata, assembly GCA_037177355.1. NCBI lineage: Eukaryota > Metazoa > Chordata > Actinopteri > Atheriniformes > Melanotaeniidae > Melanotaenia > Melanotaenia trifasciata. Next base: position 226,284 of record JBAFTB010000018.1, read on the forward strand.
AGGCTGTCCGAGCATGCGTCATTGGCTGCAGTGACTATTCCACACGACTTTTCCGGCAACACACCGTCGCGAGAGCGGATTGGTGGGATCGTGTCACCACGTGACACGTATGCATGTTGATATGACAAGTTCTAGTTTTTCTAAACCGTTCCGGGGTAGCGATAACGTAGTTTGTATCGGACAAACGTCTTTTCACTACATATGGTCCCGCAAATCGCGCATCTAATGCTGTGCCACTTACTGGAAGAAGGGCCAGAACTTTATCCCCTTCACTGAATATGCGAGGCACCGCTTTCTTATCGCAACGTCGCTTCATTTCCACTTGAGCTTCTTTTAATGCTGTCGCAGCGAATGCACGGGAGCGTTGCAAACGTGCATTCGTGCAAAAAAACCTGCAAAATCATTAACATATTTGCACACATTTTTTGTCGAGGACGTCTTCTTATCTAATAAAGTTTCTTTGAGGGCCTTTAACGGACCTCTTAATGTGTGTCCAAAAACTAGTTCAGAAGCACTATATCCAAGGGATTCATGAGGAACTTCACGGGCAGCGAACAGGAGAAATGGGAGGCCTTCATCCCAGTTGGAGCTTTCCTGATAACAATATCTTTTTAGCATGGCTTTTAACGTCTGATGGCATCGTTCTAGTGCTCCCTGACTTTCAGGATGATACACGGAGCTAGTAACGTGGTGGATCTTCAGTTCAGCTAATACTTGTTTGAACAAGTTGGATGTGAAATTACTTCCTTGGTCAGACTGAGTAGTGCCTGGTAATCCGAAAGTAGAGCAGAACCTCATCAGCGCTTTCGTAACCGTTTGAGCAGTGATGCGGCATAAGGGAATGGCTTCAGGGTATTGTGTGGCTGAACACATAACAGTTAATAAAAACCGATTTCCAGAACGAGTGCGGGGCAAAGGACCTACACAATCTACAATTAAAGATTCGAATGGTTCACCTACTGCTGGAATGGGATGTAAAAGGGCACGAGGTATCGTGCTATTAGGTTTGCCTGTCATCTGGCAAATGTGACATGAGCGACATCTCGTTTCTGACCCGGCCAGAAAAAATGTTTTAATACTCGTTTGTAAGTTTTGGTGACACCCATGTGTCCCGACCAGTGATCCTCGTGGGCTAAATTCAGGAACTGGGCTCGAAACGGGGAGGGTAACACAATCTGATTCTCCACGTTCCAATCCAAGCCCGGAACAGCCGGACACCAACGCCGCATCAGCACACCATTCTCTACATAATAACCTGTTCGAGACTCCGTCAGCCGATCTGCACCTACCACCTTCCGAAAACATGATGCTAACGTGGGGTCCCTCCTCTGTTCCCCGTAAAGGCTGTCACGTGATATCTGTCGGAGAGAGTCAGCAGCATGGGGTGGATCCTCCTGAACTTTGTTGTCGGGGACCACTCTGTCCACCTGTGCCTCTCCCTCCGGCAGTGCAGCGTCTGAAAGAGAGACCATAAAAGTATCAGCTAAAGTTATTTTTAGTTGGATCATGCTCCTCTGAGTTTTTCAAACGAGCTTGAGCTCGGGTTACCGCACAGCTTTGTTTTGGCTCCTCCACTTGGTCTAATACTTCTAATGTAGGAGTCACTCAACCGCAGAGAAACGTTAGCAATAGCAGTTCAGGACATAGCGCCATCGGAAACACACCACTTACAAGTTTAGTTTGCAAATGCACAAAATGTACAGAACTTGGAACATATCCCTGTTCTACCCCCTTCAGAATCACCCGAAATCCTGCATATGATGCCTCAGAGAAAGGCAGAGCACCAGCAAGAATAAGTGACTGGGAGGCTCCTGTATCACGCAGTACATTTATTTTTATAGAATCCTCCGGATCTCCCGTTAAGAAAACCATCCCCTCCATTGTAAACGGCCGGAAGCAAGGGTCTGGAGACGGATTAACCACCCCCGTATACCGGTTGCTACTTATCAAACCTACTCCCTTTTCACGGGGAATAGGCGATTGTCTTTTAGGTTTGTTTTTCAATAATTCACAGTCCCCAATCAAATGCCCAACCTTATGGCAGTAAAAGCAAGCGCGCTCATCTTTTATACAGGGCCTGTTCGTATTCTTTCTTTCTCTACTAAAGTCGTTTTGAACAGGTCTAAACACCGTTTTATGAGTTAAAACGTACTCATCTGCAATGGTAGCGGCGGCGGACAGAGTAGCCACTCTCTGTTCATTCAGATACACAACTACTTTTTCGGGTAGTTGCTTCTTAAACTCTTCAAATGGTAAATGGTCAAAACCACATATGACCAGACCAAAACAAGACAGGCCCCTCGACAAAGTTCAGGGGGAGCCACCCAGCTGAACAGACAGCAGGATCAGGTCAGGAGGTCGGCCGGGGAGCCGGACGGACCGGGGCAGAACCTCCGGCGGACAGCCCGGAGGCTGAGCAGAAAGCAGCAACAGTTCAGGAGGCCGGCCGGGGGGCCGGACGGACCGGGGCAGAACCTCCGGCGGACGGCCCGGAGGCTGAGCAGACAGCAGGTTGTGGCGGCCGGCCGGACCGCAGAAGAACCTCTGGAGTTCTCAGGCAGACGGGCATGCTTGGACCGGCGCTCTGGACAGGCAGGCTGGATCAGCAGAGGCTGAGCAGGCTTGGACCAGAGCTCTGGAGGACGGGCAGACTGGGTCTCTGGCGGCGGACGGGCAGGCTGGATCTCTGGGTCGGGTACCAGTAGCACGAAAGGAGCTTCCCGACCTGGGACCCCCTCGGGAACAGGAATTAGAGCAGGGTGAGGAGCGTCTCGACCTGAGACCCCCTCGGGAACAGGAACTCGAGCAGGGTGAGGAGCGTCTCGACCGGAGACCCCCTCGGGAACAGGGACTCAAGCTGTGGACATCAATGGTACAGACACAGGGGAAAAAGACCTGGACACCATCGTGGGACGCCGAACAGCTGAGCAGGACCCCGGAACAGGCGTGGGACGCTGCGGTGCAGGGCAGGACCTCGGAGCAGGCGTGGGATGCTGCGGTGCAGGGCAGGACCTCGGAGCAGACGTGGGACGCTGCGGTGCAGGGCAGGACCTCGGAGCAGGCGTGGGACGCAGCGGTGCAGGGCAGGACCTCGGAGCAGGCGTGGGATGCTGGGGTGCAGGGCAGGACCTCGGAGCTGGTGTCGGACGCTGCGGAGCTGGGGAGGACCTTGGAGCTGGCGTCGGATGCTGCGGAGCTGGGCAGGACCTCGGAGCAGGCGTGGGACGCTGCGGCGCAGGGCAGGACCTCGGAGCAGGCGTGGGGTGCTGAGGCACTGGAACTGGAGGCATGGGCCTGGGAGCACGTGGCGACACCCGTGCCCGTGGAGTTGATGGCGTCACTCGAGACGTGGACCGAGGAGCTGGTGTCGACCTCCGAGACGAGGCCCGCCCCAGTGGTCTGGGGCTTATCGCCAATCCAGTCCCCTAGAAAGGCGACCACTCTGGACAGTCCAGCGGCTCTGGTTCCGTGTCCAGCCCTAGAAGCAGTCCCACCAGTTCGCTTGATGTCATGATTTCGAGGGGCTGCCGCCCCTGGTACCTGGACGTCCACCTCCTCCTGGACCTTGTGGGAGGAGCATCAGGAAACCACAGGTCTGGCTCCTCCACCGTAGGAAACCAGTCAGCAACTTCAGAACCGTAATACTGAAACCAAGCCATCAAACCTGCTGGGTCCAGTTGTGGTCAGATCTTACTGTCATGAATGGTGGACGTCGGAGGAGGTGAGGACCCAATTGCAGGCAGTCAGGCTGGAGGCAGAATTGGTGCAGGTAAAAAGGTTTATTTCCCAGGAACTCAAGACAGGGAACCACAGACAACAGGGATAAACTCCAGTGAACAAAAACCACATATGACCAAACGAGGATCTGACAATGATTGACTGAAAACCAGGAGTACTTATACACAGAGGGAGTAACGGGGAACAGGTGAAGTGGATGAGCAATCAGGCCAGGT
>JBAFTB010000018.1:387984-398624 GCA_037177355.1 Melanotaenia trifasciata
CTTCTCTGCATGATGGAGCTTTAACCTGCATTTGTGGGTTTCAGGGTGAACTGTGTTCACAGACAGTGGTTTCTGGACGTCTTCCTGAGTCCATGCAGTGGTTTCCAGTAGAGAACCATGCCTGTTCTTAATGCAGAAGATCACCAGCATCCAGTTTGATCTTCAGTGTTCTCATGCACACAGAGATTCCTCCTGATTTTTTTTAATCTTGTGCTGATATTATATAATGTAGATCTTGACAATTTTATATTGAAGAACATTTTTCTGAAATTTTTCTACAATTTTGAGACCTAATTTGTCTCAGTGGTAAACCTTTGTCCATCTTTACATGGACAGCACAGCTGTTTATTTGTACTAATTACTTTTCCAGCCTTTAGTTGCTCCTCTTCCAACTTTGCTGTTATCAGATTCAAAACCAACTAATATATTCCATATAATGGTAAAATGTCTCAGTTTGTTATGTTCTACTGGGAATTCATGACTTTTGCGAATCATTGGATTCTAACATTTTGAGACAATCTGTCCAGCTATGTGCCTGAAAACCTTCAGCCCAGCTGAATTTATCATGAGTGACATTTGACTATTTCATCTTCTTGATCGGACCCAAAGTTTGTGTGACATTGGTCTGGTTTACCACAAATTTACCAGTAATGATTTAGTCAATCAAAAGAGGCTTCATCAATTGGGACTCAGTGGACACTAATGGAATTTAAATTTGGTGTTTTAAAAAAATCTTACCTTTGCATATTATGATAATAACAATGGATTAGATTTCTATAGCACTTTTCAAAGCACCCAAAGTGCTTTACACTGTATCCATCATTCTTCCACTCCTCACTCATACCTGGTGATGGAAGCTACATGTGCAGCCACAGCAGCCCTGGGGCAGCCTGACGGAAACGTGGCTGCTGATACGCACCTACGGCCTCACACCAACAATTCATACACCAGAGAGCAAGGGGGGTGAAGAGTCTTGCCCAAGAACACAACAACAGATTGACTGGGAGAGCGGGAATTGAACCGCCAACCTTCTGTTCATTGGATAACCAGCTCTACAATTTTCTTCTGAGGGAAATTTTAATCATTAAAATATTAATGACGTGAAACTGTTTGAACTCTGTATACCGACCTGGATCCCATTGTGGATGAAGCCACGACGGTACCGAGCCGGCCTCAGATGTGGGTACTCTTCGGTGCTGGTCACCTTGATTCCCCACACAGACTTCCAGGCCTCATACAGCTGGCTGTGAACAGGATAAACCCCAGAATGATGCGGGGCCACTGCATAGCCCATATCTGTTGGGATGCCATGTTCCTGTTGAGAGAAGGAGGTCGATCGGATGGAAGTAAATTATAAAGGTAGAACAGAAACAGAAGTTATGTCAGTAAAAGATGTTTAAGACCACTCAGGTGGATTAAAATATTAAACATTGTGTGACATAAAAACAAAATTAAAACCACACACAAATAATGAATTAACATGTTTACAAACATGATCCATTTGAATCTTTTTGACCTGAGCAAAGATCTTGTTCAGCCTCATCTGCTCGGCCAGGACGCTGACGTTGTGGAAGAGGTGAGGCTGCATGTGGCTCCACATGTGAGGAAACCACCAGAAATCCATCCTGTGCTGCAGCAGCATGTCGTCTCCCTGGTCCTCCTCATCAGTGCCTGAACAAAAGCAAACCCCAACAATCAAATTTTATTTCTACAGTAACATAAAATAGTCATAAAAAGTATGTAAAAACAATGCATAGAAACATAAAGTAATTAAAACAACACATGGAAACACATGGACATGCTACAGTGCTGCAGGGTATTAAGGGCCTTCCAGAAGTGCATAAAACGGACAAAATAAGAACAAAATACACCATCAAAAAAGACTTCTCTAGTTGGAGACGTTAGAGTGTGTCTTCAGCTACGATTTAAAAAGGCTGAGATCAGTAGTGATGCGAATATTGGAGGGCAGTTTGTTCCACAGTCTAGCAGCAATACCTGCAAAGGAACGATCCAGCCACTGTTTGCATCTCCATCTTTGGATTTCTAGCAGAAGCCGACCCGAAGAACACAGGGCCCTGCCATGATTACAGATACAGTGGGGCAAGAAAGTATTTATTCAGCCACCAATTGTGCAAGTTCTCCCACTTAAACAGATGAGAGGCCAGTAGTTTTCATCATAGGTAAACCTCAACTATAAGAGAGAAAATGAGAAAAAAAATCCAGAAAATTACTTTGATAATTAAAGGATTTGCAAATTATTGTTCAAAGTAAGTATTTGGTCAATAACAAAAGTTCATCTCAGTACTTGGTTATATAACTTTTGTTGGCAGATGTTAGACGTTTTCTGTAGTTCTTGACCAGGTTTTCAAACACTGTCGCTGGTGTTTTGGCCCGTTCCTCCATGCAAATGTCCTCCAGAGCAGTAATGTTTGGGGCTGTTGCTGGGCAACACAGACTGTCAACTCCCTCCAAAGATTTTCTATGGTGTTGAGATCTGGAGACTGGCTCGGCCACTCCAAGACCTTGAAATGCTTCTTTCGAAGCCGCTCCTTTGTTGCCCGGACGGTCTTGGATGTCCTCCACTTTTTAATAATTGCTCCCACAGTTGATTTCTTCACACCAAGCTGCTACCTACTGCAGATCCAGTCTTCCCAGCCTGGTGCAGGTCTACCATTTTGTTTCTGGTGTCCTTTGACAGCTCTTTGGTCTTGGCCATAGTGGAGTTCGGAGACTGACTGTTTGAGGTTGTGGACAGGTGTCTTTTATACTGATAACAAGTTCAAACAGGTGCCATTAATAGGTGCCAGAAATCTTGCTTGTTTGTAGGTGGCCAAATATTTATTTTACTGAGGAATTTATCAATTAATTCATTATAAATCGAACAATGTGATTTTCTGGATTTTTTTTCCTCATTTTCTCTCTTATAGTTGAGGTTTACCTATGATGAAAATTACAGGCCTCTGCCATCTTTTTAATTGGGAGAACTTGCACAATTGGTGGCTGACTAAATACTTTTTTGCCCAACTGTAATTAAAATCGCAGAGAAGTACGAGGGGGCCAGACCATTAATTAATTAAAACTAACTGTAAGCTAGTGGAGCGACAACAGCATGGGGGTTATGTGTTCAAGTTTGGATGTGCTTGTTAAAAATTGGACAGCAGCGTTCCGTTCAAAACATACATTAACATAATCTAATCAACATTAAATACGGTTTCTACACAGCTTGACAGTTTTAATAATTGAAACAATGACAATGGTCGTTATCAACAACAAGACAAACCATACCTGTGTGATAAAACTTTCCAGAGAATCCCAAGTTGAAGGTGAAATTAGGAACCAGAGCTCTCAACTTATTCTGAGTATTGAGCAATGCCTGCAAAAGAATGACAAGTATTTTTTAATTATTTTTTTTTCCATTTATCCAAGAAATGAACAGGCCATGGTTTCTAAATACAAGAGCTTGAATAAAGACAAGTGGACTTTATTTCTTGGTTCTTGGAGTGACCTTAACGACTCTTCAGGACCATTTAGCCTCTATGAAAATGACAGATGTGGAGCCTTGTTCGTCTTCTCCTTTACGTGCATAATTTGGTCTGTTTCCAGGGCGCTGGATGAGTATTCTGATGGCACAAACAGCACAGTACCACCTGAGACCATGGAGGCAGTGTAGAACAGTATAGCTGATGTGCGACCCACGAAAGAAACAAAGAGGAAGCAGCCGCAATGTATTTAATGTCCACACAGACCATTGCTGTCTATGGCGCTGCCTTTTTGTTGTCTCTTTCTCATGATCTCTTTTACCGATGCCATGTTTGCTGTTGTCTGAAACTGACATTGGATCTTAGAGGTGAACTCTGCCCTCTGGTGGATGTACTGGTTAACAACCATGACAAGGGACACATGAAAGTACGAAGGCCCATTTACACTAGACGCAGACGGACGGGGAGTTTCGTCCGTCTTCTGCGTCAAGCGACGGATAGCAGAAGACGGAGCAATACCACCAGAAATCGCTGGGCAGTGCTGAGCAGAACAGAAACCAGAGAAAGAAACAAACCAGAGAAGAAGAAGAAGATCAGGAAGGGAGATAAAAGCAGAAGAAGAATGAAGACGAGCACAACAAATGTAGAAACTGCGTGAGCTTTGGAACAAAGACTATATGCGAATGTTTGGGGCGTGTTGGGCGGTTGGAAACAACTTTATAGCGAATCATTACTGCTGCCAAATGGTGTCTGAAACCCTTGTCTAATGGGAGTGAACTCTGAACTCAGCACTGCCCACTAGTGGAGAAACTTAACAACCATGGCAACGCAAAACTGGCATGCAAGTATGACAAGCAACGTATGACAACTTATGAAACGGATGTTATTATTTACGTACACAAGGGAGCATAAATGGGCCTTAAGGGTGACGTCTGAAACGGACGTACCCTACTTATGTACATACAGGGAGCATAAATGGGCCGTTACAGTGTGAATGCTCATTAACGTTTATAAACCAAAACACTCCCCAGACTTGAACTAAAGAAGCCAATCATACGAGAGGTTAAATGTCTTCAAGAACCAAGAAATAGACGTCTTGTTGACTCTTTTCATCACCGTGACCACCGAGAATCTACACCAAGAGCAGAATTTCCCTGAGGAATTCCAAAGGGATTAATAAAGTATTCTGATGTTGTTTTGGACAAAAGTGAAATCTTTAACTTACCTGTGATACAATACTGTGTAAAAAAAACTCAGCCCTCATGCAGATTTCACTTCCAAGGAGCAAGGCTTTCTTGTAATCTTTTAAAGTGACTATGAGCAATATTTTTAAAGACCTTTAAAGCTTAAAACTCCCAACATATTCTGCTCCAGATCATGGTTGTGTTTTCAGTATCAGATACCATAGTGATGAAACCAGGTTAACAGATCCTCCTTGAGGACACTGGAAACTCTGTTTAGGCTCAAGATGCATCATTTAGACCATAATGACTCAAAGTTCTGTTTCGGTCTTCTACGGTTTACATTTTTTTTGTATTTGCTTCTTCCAAAGCCTGTCCATTTATCAATTTAGAAAAAAATAAAGAGAAAGATGGTGCTGTAATGACGACATGCTGTGTCTTCTTGTATTCTTTGAATGTGGAAAGTTTATTGTTAGCCTTCTAAGACCTAGGCTTTGGATTGGCTTGCATTTCATTAGTGTTTGGTGGATTATTTCTTTGCTGTAACAACACTTCTTGGCAATAAACCTTTTATTGTTGGAAAGCCTGTTTATTTCCTTTTAAACGGTACCATATTTGTAAGGAAAATTGATTTGTGGGACAAGCAGTTGAGTACATTGTTTGTGCCAAAGCTTGCTGCTTGTACCAGAATGACCAACACAAACACACTGCCAGGTGACAAATGCTGGTTGGAGAATGGGATGTCATCCCACAGCAGTGTGTGGCCAAGCTGGTGACCAGCATGAGGAGGAAGTACCAGGATGTGGCGGTTTTGTATAGTTCTTCTACATGTAGTTATTGCCTGTTTGTTAAATGAAAAAACTGTTAAAATTAGGGCTGTCAAAAATAACTTAACGTAAATTCATTTATGTAATTATTTGCGTTAAAATTTTTGACGTAATTAACGCATGTGCGGCATGACAAGCCCAACACATCCGTCATTTCTCTGTTATGACGGCGGGACGTGGACGATGTAAAACATCAGCTGGCTGGCTCTATGGATGAATTTGAAAATAAACAGCATTAATGGAGCAACATGGACGTTGCCACCGTGGAGAATGTGGGTGTATTAACACACACTCTTTTCCTGGTGAGAGGGTTCCACACCCGCACTTTCCCGCATTCTTTTTTAAACTTATCCTGCGTTTTGCACCAACATGGCTGCTCTAGAGGATCTCTGGGCTTCCAAGCGCAGCAGCTGCTTCCTCCCTCTCCTCTCAGTTTGCTCCGTGAATTACTACGGCTGTGGGTGATCAGCTGATCGACTATTCTCTTTTGTTGTGTGTGTTTATGGATCAGCTGAGAAGGAGGAAACTAGCAGTTCATGGTTCACACTGCCACGTATTTAACTCAAAGTGTTGTTTTTGGCAGGAACTTCTCTAACAAAGTAGCTGACTAAAGCATGTAGCTGACGACAGAAAGTAGATATGGAAAGGATTTCAGCTATGCAGGGGCGGGCCTAGAAAAGTTCTGACAGGTGCCCAGGCTGGAGCGATGACCGGGGGGGGGGGTGGGGGGGGGTGGTAATATTGAACTGATTATTACAACTAAAGTGACCATCTAACATAAAAAAGTGAAGTAAAACTTCAGCCAATGGTGTATTTTATCAGCAGGTGTTTACTTTGGGTGAAGCTGCTGTAGGACTTTTATCACTGCTGCACAAACACACTTCAATGGTAAAAGAAAAAAGCTGTTTTTATCCAGATCACCAGTTTAATCTAAGTTTCTTCATCTATGTTTCCTGTTTAACTTCAGTCTGCTGGTTTATGTTATTTTTATAATTAATAAAAAAAAGTTTAAATTCAGAATTACGATCTAGAACATGGTAGAGATGTTTTGGAACAGCATATAGAAGTACATTACATGCTGCATTTACTTACCATTAGACATCTGACATTTACCCAAGAATAACTCAGTTAACAGTAAATTTTTGTAAGCATTGTTTCTTTCTGTTAATACAATAAAAACAGGCAAATTTCAGGCAAAGTTGCGAATGGTGATTATTCGTGATTAATTCATTTGAAAGCTGTGATTAATCTGATTAAAATTTGACAGCCCTAGTTAAAATACCAATATGTTTTGTTTTTCAGAATTCAATCATCCAATCCAATAAACAACACCAAACAGCACAATCAGTTGTTTGGCACTGGCAGAGATGATTTGGGAAGTTTATCATGGGCACAACCCACATACTCAACTATTTTGCTCATCCCACAAATAAATTTTCTCTATAAATGTTACACTATTTAAAAGGGAAATAAAAAGACTCTTCAACGGTAGAGCTTTGTTACCAAGAAGCATTGTTACAACAAAGAAATAATTAAACACTAATTTACTCGCTTTTGTACTGTTTATAACTTTGTATAAAATTCTTTTCTTCTGACGCTACCAGAAAACCCATTTAAGCATCTACAATTGTGTACAACAAGTTAAAGTTACAAATAATAAAGTATTATAGTGCAGACAATCAAAAATATAATACCCATGTATGTGGATGCCAGGTTATCGGTGGTTAAATTAAGGTCAGCCCACCCCTTTAAGCCCTTTATAGATCATGTTATTATGATTGACTCGGATCACTTACCTCAACATCAGATACCTTCATACGAGTTCCTTCCTTGCCAACAAATATATCGTCCACATCCACCAGGATGTGACGGTCCAAGGACAGACATAGTCTCTTCCCTGTCAGGTAAGCAATGGCATCGACAAACACCAGCTTGTGAAGCCAATAGTTGAGATTATTTCCAAACAAAACTCTTTGAATGCCATCATGGAGTCCCATGTCCTGGATCACTGTGGCGTGGAGGGCCTTCAGAGGGCTGGGTCCAAAATGTGCCAAAGCCTCTGAAGACTTGGTGGCAGCCAGAAGTACCGGTTCATACGTAGAGTGGTTAGAATGGAAAACTGTCCAATCATCCCCTGGCAAAGGGCCCTGTTCTACCTGGTTTGGCTTTGTGATGTAAAGTAGAGGGGCACTTGGGTTGATGCGGTAGTCCCTGAGTCCAAGATGTGAGTGTAGGAAGAGGGGGAAACCTTTGAGCTGTGCACTAAGAAGAGAGTTTTCATTGGCTTTAAAGAAGCCAATGACACCTACTCCGTACTCGGTACAGTACTTGTCCACCAAGTCCCGATTCCACACATCCAGGTTGACGTACTTCAATACATTTTCAAAGATGATTAATGAGTAACGTCCACGGTTATGCTCCGTCAAAGTGGGCATGTCACCCTTGCCAGGAGCAATCTCTGTGCGGTAATGGAAGCGACTTGACTCTAAAATGGCAGTAATTTCTTGGCCCAGCTGGGAGTAGATACTCTCTACAAACACCAGAACCACCAGTTCTGTCCTAGAGTTGTCCATCGCCTTCACCTGTCGAAGTCGTCCCTGACGAACAGGAAGGAAAAGAGGTGCCCTCTGGCCACCTGCCCCTCCACCATCAGCCCCAGTACTTACTCCAACTGACATCCCTCCACCTCCACCACAATCACTGAAGGGTAAAGGTGGGGGTTCCTTGATTTTGGGGCTGCTGGAGACATAATAAGCTAGAAAGGCCATAGACAGCAAGCAGAAGATTATAAGGGCCAAGATGAGTCGGTAGAGTTCCGGCTGCCGGACACCTCGCACTAGCTTCCAAACACCAAAGCCAGCACCCACCATGATGTTGGAGTGGGAGGGCTGGAAAGGTTAGCAAGCAGCAGCTATGAAAAGGGCAGCAGAGCAGAGATGCACAGAAGGAATGATGGGAGAAGAGAGTCAGAGAGGAAGACTGAGCAGGATATGCTGTCACCGAGCTGTGCTGATGAATAGCCATTTACACTAAGTCACCATGGCCAACAAAATCCATTACCAGTTTATTTCTAGCTCTGAAGAGCAAAAAAACACATTCAGATCACTAAATAATGTGAGAAGAGGATCAGGCCCAAAGTAAAACCACAGCTAACTGCTGCTTAGTCAACTCTCTGTTTCAAGTCGTTATGCTCGAACTCATTACACGTGTATTTGCCCATGTCTGAGGTGTCTTTCAGCAGTGGGAATGTCGGAGCTGTTGGCCGGAACATCAGGGCTTTCTGTCAAGACATCCAAGCCCCTGTAAAAAGACAAAAGAAGATCATAAAGGACATTAGACAAAAGGTTAAAACATAAACTAATAAGACAAAGACAAGGTAAAACAATGTTAACATGTAGTTTTGCATACATCTGTAAAAATCTCATTTTCATGGAACAAATCATTTACTAATACAATGAAAGTGAGTGTACATAACTTCTATTTGTATACCTTTAACAGTATACTGAACTTTGTCATGTTTTCAGTTAAATTAAAATCAGATTTATTTGCAGAGTGCAAATTCATAAGAGTCATCTGAAGGAGCATTTAAAGACACAGTTTACTCGATTATAATCAGTTTTTCAAAAAGTTGGTTACAGAGGTGGACATGGGTCTGGAAAACCTGTTAGAGTCCATGGAGTGCCAACAGAGGTGAAGCAAGGTCTTTGCGCAAGACCCAAGGTACACCTGGACAGGTCACCAGTCTATCAAAGGGCCAACACATGTTTAAAGTTCATATAAACCAATTCATAAAAATAATGACTTTCCTAATGAAACCAATTGAATGAATAAATCTTCTCTTTGATTTAATTCGCCACCCTGAGCTGCATGAGGAGACAGTAGAGAGGAAAACCTCCACGAAATCCAGGAAAGGAAACCATCTGCGAGTTCTGTATTTTATTTGCACTCTTAAATACAGTTCAGGGTCATGTTTCATTAGTTAAGAACCTTTGAAGTAGGGCTGGGCAATATATCGAGATTTTCAAATATATCGAGACTTAATCAGACACAATATAGAAGTAAGCAATATTATTTATATCGAGATAACTTCTTTTGAGTTAAAAGCATCTTTTCTTTTGCATTTTGCACAGCTGTATTTTTATTATGGTCATTGAAAAGTATTTTTAATTTGTTTTGTTTTAGGAGCATTTAATTTAATATAAAGGTACTTTAATTTCAGTCAGCTGTTTTGATGCACATGTGCTGCTGATCCTTAATAAAAGTATATTTGGCACTAAAGGCTGTAAATTAGAACAGTCTCTTTGGTTACTTGACAAAAAAATATATATATCGAGATAAATATCGTATATCGTGATTCAGGTAAAAAATATCGAGATTTAAGATTTGGTTCATATAGCCAAGCCCTAGTTTGCAGGTGTATCCAACCATTACCATGTGGATGATATTCAGTTACATATTTTTTTCAAACCTAATGACTTCTCTAAATTATCTGTCCTGTTAAGCTCCATAAGCACCATAAACGACTGGATGGCCAATGACTTTCTTCAACTAAACACTGATGACCTACTCTCTGCTGCTTCTGCTTTAGCTCCATGTTTTAGAGAATCTTAGGTTTTTGTTTTATTCCCTGTTCCTTATTTGTATTATTGTCAAGATCATTCTAACTTAATATAAAATATGGCTATTTTAACACTAGCTTACTAGGTTCAATAAACAACTGCAGCTTGTAGATGGTGAAAAAACCAAATGCTGGTGCCTTGGAGCCACGAGGAAATAAGTTTAACTCATAAGAGCCTGACGTGACATATTTGTCACATACAGTTTCTGAGACATTTTGCTTCAATTTATGGTAATAATTTTGCTTAAAATCCTGTTGAACACAATCTGATATTTGTCTTCTGATACCCAGAAGCAGAAAACCACATTATAATATGTTTAATATATCACATGGTAAAAAATTGGTAGATATCCGCCCAAAAAAAAAGTTATTTTTTGTTACATTTTGTTAAAGGACCAAATGAAGACCTCATATTTAAAAAAATTGACTTTTCTTACCATTTTTTCATGGGTCGGGTCTAGGGCTGGGCAATTAATCGAATTTTAATCGCAATTACGATCTGGGTTTTCAACGATCATAAAAATGAAATGGTCCG
>JBAFTB010000018.1:455195-466228 GCA_037177355.1 Melanotaenia trifasciata
AATTTGGAATGAAGCTGTAACATAATAAAATGTGGAAAAAGTGAAGCGCTGTGAATACTTTCCGGATGCACTGTATGGTAACTGTTGACTTTACCTTCAGATGTGATCTGTATTGATGAATATACCTTATATATTCATCTATATATCTGTCTGACACGCCAAGTCTGCTATTGAGCCATGGATTTGATTTGGGTGTGTTGGAGCAGGAAAACATGGAAAGTCTACAAGACGGTGGGCCTAGAGGACCAGAGTCGGGGATTCCTGCTATAAACCAGTATCATATGTTCACATTGCTTTTGCAAGGGGTTCCACTTCCACACTGCCTCTCATTATAAACTCTCACAGCTGGTGTCACGTCTCAGGTCCATTAGTGTTGTTGAAAAAGTTCTGATTTCTGCAGCTAACAGGCAGCTACGTGCTAAACAACGTGACTCAGTAAAACATGTTGATCTTTACTGTTATTAGCTTCAAAGGAGGATTCGTTTCATGATGCCACCATTTATTGTTTTAAACTGTACAGAAATAGAAGATGTTTGGTATCAAATAAGATAAACTAAGCTAGGGTATATATAGGCTACGTTACAATTGAAGCAACTCTGCAGGTGTTATAAGAACTAGATACAAACACAGATACATGAGTAAATGTCAGACTAACCATTTACCAACGTCCTGTTGAAGTCTTCATGCTCAAACTTCTCCAGGACCATCTTCTTGTTCGAGGTCTAACTCCGGATCCAGAAGGTTCGACGCCTGTCTGTCTTTGTCTTCCATTCCGCTACAATCAGCTGTTTCACTGCAGAGGCACTAAGGTGGGTCAATCACCTCAGCGAAGGTCCACCTTCGGGAAGATAGAGTGGAGTGATGGGCGGAGCCAGCAGCAGCCCCCCACTCTCCAGCTCCGCCCACTTAGAGCTTAGTGAGATGCTTCAGCAGAGTGAGAGAGAAGCTGCTGCGCTGAAACTAAATGCAGAACTGACCAAAGCAGGGCATTAGAGATATCAGAGAATTGTTTCAGATTAGGAATAAAGTGCATAATATGTCACCTTTAAGAGTTAGCAAGCACAGCGAAAATAAACTTCACCTAAACTTGATTTATATCTGACCCAGGTAGGCTGCAGTTCATCACGTCTTACCTGAAGCCCCCCCCCCCCCATCTTGCAGCTGCCGTGGGTCTGTTCTTCCACCACCCCTTTTCTTCATCCACTTGCTAGCCACCTCCCCCATCGTCACCTGCTGCTGCTGCAGAGGAAGCTCCTTCATAGCCACCAGCAATCACCTGTGTTATGTTAACACCTTCAGCAGCATTTGCTTGAAGGGCTTGTCTCTTTTTGTCTCTATTTTTTCCACGCCTCTTTTCTGTTTCTTTGCTGTTCCATTTTGTTCTCCCATCTCTGTGTGCGATAGATTGATTGACAGCCATGGCCTTAGAGGGAGGATGCATCGGCCCTCGGCTGTTATTAGTCCAGTCAACAATCAATAATGGCTAATAGGCTGAACTACCAGCTTTGTAGACCAATAGGTATCATGACTGATACCATTACAAATACTAGTAGAATTAGTAAAAAATAAAAAAAGGCCTTGTCCAAAATGATCTGTACCGATGGCCAGTCTGTACCCGATCTGTCCTCACCAGCCTTGGCACCGCTACGCTGAGCCTAGACTGACTTTTAACCCACCTCGGCTCTCTTAAATTCAACATCTGTTCCTTTTCCCACTCATGATACTCTATGATCCATCCAAGCAAAAAAACTAAAAGCAGTCGGAACAGAAGTACAACAGTAGAAGCAATGAATGTGCAGAGTAACAGGGAGACAAGGAAAAAGCTGGTCTCTTAGGGGGAGGGAAAGAGGTGGGAGAGTTCGCTCATGTGCCGCCCACACTCATGACTCATAGGAAAGACTGAACAAACCAGCAGAGTTTTAGTTGGTGGAGGGACGAGGGCACAGAGGCTGTTAGATGAGCTGCGCGTCTCGGATATTCAGCTTTGAAATCACAGTGAGTATTGTAAACTGGAGCTGCGCTGTGTCTGGCTCTGGTCTTCTCAGACGTCCTATTGCTGCGTCTTTGTCTTCATTTTCTCAGTCTCAGCAAAACCTTTCTCATAAAGATGTTTCTTTTCATCTGCTTGGAAAATCTCTTTCAATTTCTGTAACTTTAATTGTGTAATTTGGAACAATAATAATTGACATATCTCGAACCACAAAGCAGCTGAAGTTAATATTTTTATGTTTGATTTTTTTTTATTGTTTTTTTTTTCCCCTTGAGATTTTACTACATAACTCGCATAACTGCTACTTTTTTGTACTACTTAAGTCGAGGTCCTAGGCAGGCTGAACCTACATTAACTGGTTTGATTTAAATACCACTGATTGGATAGAGAGTATGACAAACATTTTACAGAGAAGCAAAGCAACCACCGTCTGTAATTATCTTTGAACACCATTGAAGGCTCACAGATCTTAAGATCAGAACAGACTTCGTTTAGTTGTAGATAACAAAGACTACAGCAGTCAGTAAAGTATTCCACCTTTTTAAAAGTTTGTGCGGTGCAGAAGCCGAGAGCGGCTATCCGTCTTTCTTTTAATCGTTATCTTCAATTAATCAATTAATAAGTAAATTTTCTCATTTCAACATTACGGTTACTTGTAATTATGGGATCATTTATTCCGTTCTCTCATTACCTTTATCATCTTGAGAAAACAAGATGGTTGTTTTCTTGAGATGACGAGAGGATTAAGATGGGCTCAGAAGTAAATGATTACTGTGCTACACCTGATTTCATTGATCCAAATAGACCCATGGCAGGTTGGGAGGAGCTACAGTCATGATGGTAAAACCTACAGATTCCAAGCTGTTGGAGCAGCATATCTAAAACTTCTTTTTCCCATTTCTAGTCTGACTTTGGGTATAAAGAGCAAAATACATCCTGAGTCACAGAAGAAGATTGAAGCTACTGTTTCTTTTAGATTGGACAGCATTACATAAGTATGAGGGAAGCAGATTTAATATTGCCTTATAAATAAAGATGTGCCAATGGTTTAGTCTCCGAATACACAGCTGCTGGATGTCGTGTCTCCGTCTTCCAGCTGCTAACAGCCACCATGAAGAACACATTTCATGTACAAGATAATTCAAAGAGCAATAAAACATTAAAAGCATTACAGTCGAACAGGAAACAACGCGCTGTGATGCTATCAGCATTAACTATTTGCTGAATCTGGGCTGTAAAAATGAATTGGGGACGACTTCTTGCTTAAACATATAGACTGGTTCAATCTTAGCTTACACACGAACGCAACACGACGACAAGGCAACGCTTCTTCTACTCAAACATCGAGAGTCTTCTCTGTAGCAGTAGCACATTACAGTCCCAACAAATGTGAAACTTCTGTTCACCCAAATCAAAAATGAATCTTAGTTCATAGTAACGAGCTGTCAGTCAGATTAGCTGCTAGTGACAAAAGTAATGCTGTTTATTTTAAGGCCTTTACTTCCATCACTCTTTGTGACTCTTAATGTAAATAATCCATTAATCTGATTAATGATCCTGTAAGTAAATCATGAGAGCACGATTGTCCTTGGCTTCCGTAGTTGCCTTTATAAATGCCTTTATTTTCCTCGCCAGGTACAGACTATCTGCTTGTTTATATCTAAAGCGCTACCTGTAATAACTCGTTATCAACACTTGGCCTTGAATTTTGCAACATTGCATAATATTACTGCAGTCTAAATAGTTTATTTCATCTTAAAACCTTAATTCCAGACACTGTATAAAATGTAAATTAAAACTGAATGCAACGATTTCCAAATCTCATCAACCCATGTTTTATTCTCGATAGAACATAAACAACTTATCAGATGTTGAAATTTAAACATTTGACCTTTTCATGGAAAATATGAGCTGATTGTGAAACTGATGGCAGCAACAAGTCTGTAAAAGGAGCAATAGCTATGGACTAGTGTCAAAAAAATCAATTATCAGATACTAATTGATACAAAAGTTTAGTATCTGGTTAGATATTAGCATGTGTATTGATACCTAGATGCAACTTTGGTGTGCTGGGTCAAAGAAAGGACCAGCGTCCACCCATTTTAAACAGGCACTAGCAGTGGGCAGCCCCTCCACCTACACAGCTCCCTGATCGATCCATCGGTTACAGTGACGCCAACTTAGTGAAATTGTCGCTACATTTAGCGAGACTAGCGACAAATCCCGCGACAAATCTCACGATGTTTTCTGTTGTTACAGGAGGCTTTTGGAGAGTGATCAGAATAAAGTTACGTGTCATTTATTCTTCTCAATGAGCAGCAGGTTCTGCCTCCTCTGTCCAAAAGCCTTAAAAAAGCTTTTCCTCGCGCAGCAGCAGTCCCAGAACAGGAGATGATCACCTCTGCTCTATGATCAGACTCAAAATGAAACCCAGGCTGATCCCACCCTGGCTCACAGATATCAGTGCCTATTAATGTACACAAAAACATGAAGAGTTTGTTATTTTAAATGTTTTTAATTAATGTGGTTTAAAAAAATACTAAGTCATCTTAACTAGTTTGTTCTATTTACCTGGTCTGTTTTCAAGTATTGTTTAAAAAGGACACTTGTAACTACACTAACTAGTGGATAAAGTTTTCTTAGTTTTGTATTTTTTACACTGTAGTGAGCAAACAGTCTGAGAAGTCCCAATGTTGACCTGATAATGTTACATTTCACAATATCTCCCAAATTAGACATGAACTCACCACAGTGATAACAAACATTACCCGTTGTGTCACGTTGGACAGTAACATAGATACGACTGTTCACCCACATTTACCGGGCTGGTGTTGTTGGGAATTAAATCCAGTGTTTTCTCGGCCGTGACGGCATGTCATTTCTCCTCTGCTCTCTGATTGGCCGGTGTTCCTCCCCGACATAAACACACTGCTATCAGTGGACAAACGGTTTAACCCTCAGTGTTGCACAGACAGCAGCTTTCTTCATGAAGTAAATGTCCACGATATTCACATTCAGTTTTTACCGCAACATGTGCCAGTCCTTCCAGATTTCCATAAAATAGGCAGATTCTGATCTGTTCTACTTACACACGCACCGAAATGCCACTTCAGCAGGGGTGGAGGGTCTACGTCTGGTGTTTGCCTGGATTAGTCTATAAAATGGGGTTTTCAGGGAGGCAGAGCTTCTTAGATGTCAGGATGGACAGATGTGCACCAATCTGAGAAAAGATGATTAAGAAATGATGGAACAGTTTCAGAAAAATGTTACTCCGTGTAAAATGGTGAAGACTGAAGGTCCTAGCTTCTACAGTGTATAATGTCATCAAAAGATTTGCAGTTTGTCTTTATTTACATTTCACACAGTGTCTGGCATTTGTGAGATTTGTTGTTATTATATATATATATATATATACATATATATACTTGTGCATCAGTCTCATTATTAGAGGTGTACTTGTAGTCTGTAATTTGGCCATTCCAATGCTCTTAAGTCCACATAGGGATACTAAATATGGCTCATGCTCTTGAAGAAAATTCAGCACGAGTTGTTTTCCTCTGAAATCCAACCCACCTTTCATGGGTCTAACACTCTCTTCTCACTGTCCCGCAGGCTTCTGGAAGTCTCAGCTGTGCAGCACGTCAAAAGGCTCAGTGTCATCACGGACAGCAGCCCCCAACAGACCACCCTTACCTACCCAGAGACAATGCTCCTCCCCACCTTCCCCAGTATACCCTCTTTTACGAACTCGCACCCCATCTGAGCTTGAGTGTTGCCAGTCTAATGGAGCTTTGTACTTTATCAACCCCCTTTTTATAAAGGTTCACCAGTCTGATGGTGGTGACCAAAACAGCACTTTCAACACCAGAGACACAGCAAAGCAGTGTCCGAGGGAAGACTTCAGCAAGACAGAAACCACCAAAACAGAAGGTCAACATTCATGTTGTGGTGGTCCTCAGGTCAGTTGTTCCGATCGCAGTGAGAGGAGCCAGCCAGTCGAAGGAAACCTGCAAAGCCTTGGTAGAAAAATAAACCTGAACCGGCAAACCAGAAGCAGCCGGACACCTAGCATTGCAGACAGTGTGTCTCCATTGCTACCTTCTTGTCCACGTCCGACTCACTCTTTTGTTCAACAAAAAAGTATGCCAGAAAAGATCTCCTGGAACAATGTCCCTGAGGAGAAAGTGGAGGGGAGGGAAAGCAAGAGGAGAAGCAAACACCAATCCCACCTGGGTTTTTCTATTAGTGTCAGCCCCTCGTCCTTCCCCCTCAAGAGCATCAGTTCCCCCATATCCATCCCTCAAAGATCTCAACCCCTGTCTCTGCCATCTCTGTCCTCCTCGCCATGTCAGCTGAAAGCCTCTTCCAGCCACGAGGACCAGACTGTTGAGAATGCTCTTGAGAGTCTGGTCACTCAACAGAAAAACACTGCCAGACCCACCCACCAGGACTCCTGCAGTCCCTCAGACGCTTACCTGATGATGGCAAGCGAGCTTTCAGGTGTGGCACCTGGAGAGGAGGAAGCACTGGAGGGATGCAGCGGGAGTGACCAGCGACTGAGTGACATGAGCTCCTCCACAGATTCCCTCGATTTCTCACAGTTCTCAACCTTCTTCATCCCTCATCTGCATGACCCCAGACTCCCCACTGTGGCAGACTTTGACACACACCTCCCCCTCTCTCTCCCACCATCGCAGCTGCCCTATGGCAGCATGGAGGAAGATGACGACGATGAGGATGACGAAGATGAAGAGGATGCTGACTACGGAGTCAGCCTCGAAAGCGATCAGGATCAGGACCTGACCATGGTGGCACCTGAGCCCCACACAAAGCGGCGCACCACCACTTTGGTCTTCCAGAAAGCCTTGCGAGAAAAAATTCAGAAGATGAGCGGAGTTTTCAACTCGCTGTTGACGCCTGAGAAGAGAGTCGTCCGCAGGGTGCTGGAGCTGTCCCGGGACAAGAACTCGTACTTCGGCTCCCTGGTGCAGGAATACCTGAGCTACATGGGAGAAGGTTCTGGCACACAGGCTTGGCAAGGCTACGACTCTGGACTGGAACTTCTCCAGACTGTCCGCCAGTTTATAACCCAGATGAAGAGCTACCTCCAACAAAGCTCTGAGATGGACCCACCAATTGAGAGCCTAATCCCTGACAACCAGATTGGTGAGTTTGAGAAAGAATTAATTTCACGTTAAGCCCTGTTTTCTCACTTTTGTTTTTCCCTTGCTGTTATTGTAGATAACAATGGTCAGCTTTACATTGTCAGTTAGAGATTTCTCAAATGCAGGACTAGCCCCTATCAGCTGCAAGTTGTTTTCTTAGCTTACCTTAAGCTTGTAGCTTATTAGTAATAATCTGAAGTGTGTTAGTAGCTGTGACTGATTTGAGAAGTGTGAATGATTCTATTGTGAGATTAAACTGGAAACACATGTAATGCAGATCCAGCAGTTTCACTTCACTCTTTCGGTAGTGAAGTCAATGGAAAATTAGTTCTCACGTGTTTGCAGACTGATGAGTAATAATATGTTTATTTATATTATCTTTAGAGTTACAGCAAGTTGGATAAACAGGTTTCATGTATGTTGGCACTGGTTAGTAAGCTGGGTGATCAGTGGAAGTCAGAACTGATAATATAGACTGTTTGTCTAAATGCCATTTGTTATAACCCTATTTCCAAAAAGCTTGGATGTCGTGTAAAATGTAAATGAAAACAAAACCTATAAACCAACATTTTATTCCCAGTAAAACACGAACAACAAATCAGATGTTGAAACTGAGACAGAGATTCCTCCCAATTCTCTGAATCTTCTTGTAATATTATACACTACAGATGTCACCACAATTTTATTGTCCAGGAACATTTTTCTGAAATTGTTCCACAGTTTTAAAGCTAGTTTGTCTCAGATTGATGAACCTCTGTCCAGCTTTCCATCTGAGAGACTCTTCCTCTCTGAAATGCTCCTTTTATACCCAGTCATGTTACGTCTGGTACACACACAACGATTTTTTTAATCTTATGAGATTTTTTATCTGGTGGAGACCTCACACATGAAGATAAAAAAATCAGTTTTGATCATTCTGTGTGTGGTGTGCTCCATTAATCTAATTACAGAACAACACACACATGACGATGCTGTCCAGCAACTCATCTACAATCTAGTCCTCCGAGCCAGACAAACGTTGAAATGTAGAAGAAGAACCATAGCAACAACCCAGCATGGAATATATAATAACAGATATATATAACAGAAAAAGCCAGAACTGAAAAAAATACCAGACTGGAGACGGCGTGAACATGGACTTTATTTACTTCCTTGTTCCCCAGCCAGCTCGCTCCCTGATTGGCTACGTTCCGTTCCATGTCACCATCCACGCAGTCAGAATGCACAAGTTGTTCCTCAGAAATCGGCGGTAACCTCGGACCAAATGATGATTGGATGGGGAAATCTCACGATGATCAGGCGTTTGCCGTCCGAGGTCGGGAAGAGACAAAATCGGGCCATAAACAGCCCAAATATCGTTATGTGTACCAGGCTTTACTGACCTGTTACCAGTTAACCTTTAGTTGCCAGTTACCTATTAGCTGTGAAATGCTCCTCCAGGTGTTTCTGGTTTGTAACAGGTACTTATCAGGTACTTTTCCAAACTTTTGGTGCTCCTTTTTACAGACGTGCTGCTGCTTCAGATTCACCATCAGCTCAAATTTTCCATGAAAAGGTAATATGTTCTGAGTTTTAACATCTGATTAGTTGTTTATGGGAATAAAATATGGGCTGATGAGATTTGGAAATCGTTGCATTCTGGTTTTATTTACATATTACATAGTACGTCATCTTTTTTTGGAATTGGGGTTGAATCTGTCCTTTATTGAATCTCACAATCCCATGAAAGCGGCCTCAAAGAGGAGTATCGGCACAGGCCACACACACCTGCCGGAAGCAGCCACAGCTCAGCGACTGCATCAGACTTGTGCAGAATAACATGTAAACAGAGAGCACAAAGAAGGTTTTATTTCTGGGCTGAACGAGACTGCACAGCCAACCTGTTTCTGCTGGTCTCAAAGAGTTTAGAAAAGTGCTGTAATCCTCCAGTGAAAAATGAAAACAGTCATTACACTGCATGAAACAGCACCTTAATTATTTAAATAAAACTGTACTTACTAAAGTTCTTCTTGCCTGAGCTAAAAGCTACAGCTCTTTACAGCACTAAAGCTCCGTATTGACCAGTCAAGCCTCCACTCTTTCCACTGTGGACACCACCTTTATAGAAGGAGCTTACGGTATCTTCAAAAGATATTTGATGGATGGTATATATCACCTTTAACCCTTAAAGTCTGATTGGTTCTCATTAGGGCTTATAAGGAAATTACAGACTTATTCACAATCATTCATCATTATCTTGACCACTTATTCCATAACAGGTCGCGGGTGAGCTGGAGCCTATCCCAGCATTTTAACAGGTGAGAGGCAGGTACACCTGGACAGGTCACCAGTCTGTCGCAGGGCCAACACAGATACAAACAACCATTCACACACACACACTCTCTACTAGGGAGAATTTAGAATAACCAATTAACCTATCATGCATGTCTCTGGACGGTGGGAGGAGGCCGGAGAACCCGGAGAGAACCCCATTGGGAGAACATGCAAACTCCACACAGAAAGGCCACGCCCCCCAGGTTCGAACCTCCCCAGCTGAGGCTTGAACCGGCGACTTTCCTGCTGTGAGGCTGTGGTGCTAACCACCACACCACCATGCAGCCCTTCACAATCATATAAAAGCTTAATAAATATGGAAAAAATCTGGTAAAAAAATAAAAAGGATGAGAATAAAATAAAATATTAAATAGATTAACAGGCTGCGAGAAAGCTGGAGTCTATTCCAGCAGGTACACCTGGACAGGTCACCAGTCCATCACAGGGCCAACACAGGACGAGACAAACACCATTCACACACACTCCCAGAGAGAATGTAGAGTGACCAGTTAACCGGACGTGGCGGTGGGAGGAAGCCGGAGAACCAAGCTGGAAGTCACTTTTCGTTGTAATGTGCGATGCAGTTGGTGATCGCTATGCTAGGTAATGTTCAAAATCACATTTTTTAAAAAACAGCTTCAACAGCTGCGAGATGAGTACAGAAAATACTCATTTTAAACTTAGTAAAAGTATTAAAAAGTTTACACCACTGTGCCTCTAAGCTCATATTACATATCATATTACTGAGACTAACCTCTCCAGGTGTGTTTGAAGGTGGATGAAGGTGGGTGTGAGCAGATTAGTCATTAGTTGTGTTGAAGACCTGATAAGAAGAATCAAAGTCTGTCCGGTCATGCAGTCTCACACGCCAACACCGCTCATTTATTTATTTATTTAATCCCAGCCCTCCAATCAGAGGGAGTGTATCAGAGTCAAGCCCCCAGAGCACTCAGCCTCACACTGGTCTGTTTGTTCATTTTCTCCTTTTCCTCCTCTGGTTCTCGCTCTCCACCAGTCTCTATGTGGGAACTAATGCTCAGAAAAATGTCGTTCCCACAACATTGAACTATTTGATTAAGAACAACTATACAGAATAAGTGCTAACTCGTCCATGTCTTCAAAGACTCTTGTTTACCAACTACGTAAGACGTCAACAAGAGCACAAGGTGGCAGCGGGACTGTTGTTTACTGTAAGTTTTATCCAGGAAATAGTACGGCCACACCTTAGAACCCAGACACTCTGCACTCCTGTTGGAACATGAAAACAGTAAGAAGATAGGGGGAATAACCTGAAGCAGAAAGTAAGCAATCTGGGTATCAGAGTTTCAAAGAGAACTCTGTCTGCCTCCACTGGACTATTTATAGCTCAAGGACAGGCAAATCTGTGGTCTACACATCCTCGTCACTGAGCTGGTGTTTTCTTATTGGACCTGCCTGATCCAGGTGGCTGCATCTGAAAAGTTTATACAGCTGTCAGATTTGTTGTTGTGATATACCGTATATTACCAAATAGTAGCCCGGGCGTTTATTTCACAAAATCGATTTGGAGACCGGGCGTTTAAAAG
>JBAFTB010000018.1:565648-585515 GCA_037177355.1 Melanotaenia trifasciata
TTAAATGCTGTGAAGCACTTTGTAACTTTGTTTCGAAAAGTGCTATACAAATAAAGTTATTATTATTATTATTATTAAAAATGGATATGCTCAAGATCTGGGCAAATACAACCAATAGTGATGTCATTATCATCTCTGAAACTTGGCTCAAAAAACCTGTACCTGATGAATTATATACAATATATAATATATAATATATAACATATTGAAGGTTACAAAGTTTATTGATCTGATCTTGTTGGCAAAGGAGGTGGGGTTGCTGTTTATGTTAAATCTAAGTTTATAAGCTTTATAACTCTGTCAGTAACTAAAGCTAAACAGTTTGAAATTCAAAATAAAAATCTCAAAGGACACTAAAATCACAGTAGTTGGATGCTACAGACCCCCATCTGCATCAAAAGATGCTTTTCAATCTATATTCAATATGTTACATGAAATAAATAACATGAATTTATTCTTATGGGTGATCTAAATTGGGACTGCTTTTCAGGAAATTCAGATTGTCTAAAAGAATTGTGTAATGACCTAAATTTGGAGCAACTTATAAATGAACCAACAAGAATAAACCCCAAAGCACAAATAAACTCTACCCTGCTTGATCTAATCATAACAAACGCAGCTCATAAACACACCTGAACTGCCGTATTTTGTAATGATGCCAGTGATCATTGTGTAGTTGCTTGTGTAAGAAACACAAGAATCCCCAAGAAGGTAAAACCTCGCGTCATCTTAAAAAGACACTTTAAATGTTTTGAACAACAGGCTTTTCTGCATGATCTGTATCACGTTAATCTTAGCAGGTGTCTTTGATTTCAGAGGTTGAATTGGCCTGTGAATTTTTTCATTCAGTTTTTCTTTCCATTGTAAACAAACATACCTATGAAAAAGTTTAGAATCAGTGGGAAGGACAATCCTTGGTTCTCAGACCGCCTTTCAGAACTAATTTCTTTGAGAAATAAGTTGTGAGCACAAGCTAGATTTTCCAACTCTGCAGCTGATTGGACTGCATTCAGAACTATAAGAAATAAGTGTACTTTAATGATTAGGAAGTCCAAATCTGAGTTTTATTTAAAATCACAGACAACCTAAATAACCCTTTAAAGCTTTGGAAGTCAGTTAAATCTTTGTCTGGTGCTCATGTGACCTCAAACCTCCCAGAACAGATTATTGTGGGCTCAGATGCAGTAAACGATAAAGCAAACTTCCGCTATACCTCTGTGACCTCCTCTCTGTTTGCTCTAATACCTTTCAGTTACGCTCCTCAAAGTGGTTGCTATTTAATGTCCCAGAGTTGCAACAGAATTGGGAAAAACTGCATTCTCCTATTCAGCACCATGGGGATGGAATAATCTTCAGAAAGATCTTAAACTAGAAACACTTATGTCCATAAATTAATTTAAAGCTTCCATAAAGAATGTGGTGTTTTTTTGTTTTTGTTTTTTGTTTTTTTTAGATGTTTTTATGACTATGTACTTGTTGTCTTACTATGAAAATGTAAATTATTATAATATGTATTCTGCATTTACTTTGTGCTTTGGCTGCTACCTTGGCCAGGTCTCTCTTGAAAAAGAGATTTTGAATCTCAATGGGACCTCCTGGTTAAATAAAGTTTTAATAATAATAATAATAATGTATGTCTTACTTTGGTTAAAGTTTTAAAGTTAAATTTGTTGAATGGTTTCATTCAATAGACTGTATTAAAAAAAGGATATGTTATATATATATAGTCATTATGATCTCCCAGACCTTGGTTCCAAAAGTTTTTCTCTAATTGGACCTCTTTAAATTTTAGTTGAATACCCCTGCTATAACGCAGCAAAACTTGTGTTTTACTGTCTCAGCGTTGTGGTGTAAACTAAGATAGACTAGTACACAAACACACGCATATGGAAGCATACAGCTAGATCTTGTCCGCCGAGTCATTGTTCCATCCCTCCTGGCTATGTTAGTAAGTCCCAGCCTTGGGGCACTTCTGTCATGGAGCTCCATCTCTGCAACACCACACAGCTGAGCTGTTCCTCCTCTAATGCTGCAAACAGCACAGAATAACACACACATGTGACTGTGTGTATGATATCAAGGGACATGACAAGCTTTGTGGACTGCGAGACAAATTTATACTTAAAATGATGAAACAGTGCATATATGTTGACTAGCTGCAACTTCAGACATAACTGGAAACCAAAACAGTGCTCACATCAGACCTCTTTTTAAAAATGTTATAGAAATCAGATTATTTTTCATGGTATGTCACATTACATTGTAAATGTGACCTTCATCAGCTTTCAGTGTGAACTGTACATGGCTCTGTAGGGACCTGCATGCACAGAGGAAGATGTGATGTCACATGCAGCATGCTGAAGTAAACATGTAATAGTAATAATGGATTATATTTATATTGACTTTATTGCTTGGCACTCAAAGCCATCCATTACAGATCCATTATTCATTCACTCCTCATTCATACTTGGTGATGTAAGCTACATACATAGGCAAAGGTGCTCTGGGGCAGACCACCACCAAAAAACTCATACACCAGTTCTGGTGACACTCTACCAGTGATCAGATACCCTGCTAGGATAAGCTGGTCAACGGAGGAGGTTCAGACCAGCGTCCAGAGACTATACACCAAGAGGGAGGCCAAGGACTAGTGAGCATTAGGATCCAAGATGAAACATCCAAGTTCCATACATCAGGAAGATGGCCCCAAGGGATGAAGCACTGAGTGAACATCTCAAGCAGTGGAACCAGGAGGTGAAGGAGTTGGAGGAACCATCATGGAACGACAAGCCCCTGCATGGGATGTACCACCGACAGATAGCTGAAGTGGCAGATATGAACAAGTCCTACCACTGGCTAGAAAGGGCTGGACTGGAGGACAGCACAGAGGAGCTAATCATGGCAGCACAGGAGCAAGCCCTGAGTACCAGGGCAATGGAGGCTCAAATCTACCACACCAGGCAGGACCCCAGGTCTACCACACCAGACAGGAGCCTAGGTCTACCACACCAGGCAGGAGCCCAGGTCTACCACACCAGGCAGGAGCCCAGGTCTACCACACCAGGCAGGACCCCAGGTCTACCACACCAGGCAGGAGCCCAGGTCTACCACACCAGGCAGGAGCCCAGGTCTACCACACCAGACAGGAGCCCAGGTCTACCACACCAGACAGGAGCCTTGCAAGATACTGGCGGGCAGAGAATCCATGGAACGTCATAACCAAGTAGCCGGCTGACAAAATGGTGGTGGCCAACCAACCGGACATAGTGATCATGGTTAAGCAGCAAAGACAAAGGAAAGCTGTAGTGATGGATGTAGTCATCCCCACCGATGGAAATATCAGGAAAAAGGAACATGAGAAGCTGGAGAAATGCCAAGGACTCAAGGAAGAGCTGGAGAAAGCCTGGAATGTGAAGGCAACAGTAGTATCGGTGGTCATCGGAGCCGTGTCAAGTGTGTCATGATTGCTGCTTGGCTCCACCTGGGCTGCCCTGATTACTCACTCTTCTCACCTGCTCCCCGCCTTATTTAAACACTCTCCAGTCTCTGCTTCCCTGCCAGATGGTCAGTAATACTAACTTTGTTGAGATCCAGCATTTTCTTGTGTTTCAGACCTCCTGTCACGTCCTTGGATTTCTCTTGTCTGATCCACGCTGGATTTAGTCTTGTCAAGTGCCTATCTGGATATTGATCCCTGCTTGGAATGACCACAGAATTTCTCCTGCCCCTGATAAGTAGTCTGATTTCTGCCTTTTTGTGAATGACCCTTGCCTGCCTCATTACTATGCTTTTGGATTGTGGATCTTCCTCATTCATGTCTGGAGCGTTTATCAGGATTCTGTGTCCCACAGTGTTTCAGGAACCTGCCGCCATTCCGTCGGACTGCATCCAGATCCTACCCTGCCTTCCCCAGTTCCAATAAAACCATTCCTTGGTAAATGTCCATCATTGAGTGTGTGTGGCTGAATTTCCGGGTCCTCTTTGTGAACTCATTATAAAGTGGTTCCAACAGATACCATGAGAACCATTAGACATCTCCATCCAGAAGAGCACAGTCCTAGGAACAGTGAAGCTACTGCGTAGGACCCTCAAGCTCTTAGGAGTCAAACACCAACAAGCATGAGCTTATATATGTAAACAACTGTGTTTATAATGTGTTTAGTTCAGCTTTCACAGAAAAATGAATGTATACAACAAACTCCTAGTAGTAGTAGTGTCAAGGGTTTGTTTTCCACCAAAACTGTATTTGTAATTGGAATAATGTCTTTAAAATGTGGAGAGGTTATTTTATCTAGTTGGTAGTGTGTGGCAGGGAACCGGAAAGCAAAGTGGTGAATCGTGCCGAGCAGAGTTTTAAGGTCCATAAACATCTCTTTTGTTTTTTTAAGCTGATGATCACTCACGTCATGTGATGAGAATTAGACCAACTCTACCGAAAGTACAAATAAGAGAAAGAAGTATGAAGTGAACACCTGGGTTTAGTAGTGCATGGCATCACATTATTTTTTTAGATCAGCTGGGTTTATTTCTGTGACGGCTTTGGGGAAGGAAACTGTTGTATTATATAACACTAAATTAGTCAGTCTCCATAATTATGTATCTCTCCTCTCTAGTGGAAGCTTTTGGATTATTTGATGCTGGTGGGATTTCTTAAAAGGATATGACTTGATGTGAAGTGACATCTGCTCAGTCCTTCATCCACAAACAGACAGTACACATCCCCTGCCCAGCTGGCCCACAGACTCGGACTTGCCAAGTGAGCTTTCTATGAATGACAGATGGGCTGCGGGCAAGGATAGAAGGAATGGCTTTGTAAACACAGTAAGAGACTCACGTGGGGGAGGAGAACGTGCATCTCATCACATGAAGCTGGCATTGTGCCTCCCATGTTACCTTTATCCACAAAGTGTGCTCAGGCTCTGCCCCTGTAGCCAGGGGTGAAAGTAAGCCGGCACGGTCTACTGCATACACTAAAAGCTTCAGTGGCAGTAAGCAGTACCAGAAAGACGGGAGAGCAGCTGCCTGCTATAAAGCCCTCATTCTGGGTCAGAAAATAAATCCTCTAGCAATATGCAGTTTTGAAAACTACTTTAACTGTTTAAAAATTTCTTCTAACTCGTTCCAATTTGTTTCTGAACCATCAGGGCTGTGTTTTAATCCAAGCTGGATGGAGTCTTGGTCAGGCCTTGGTCAGGCTCCATCCAGCTTGGATTAAAACACAGCCCTTGGCCGGGCTCCCTCTCTTCCAAAAGGATCTTGCCCTGCTCCTCTCCCTGGTGGTCGTCTCTGCACCAAGACGTCAAAACGTGAACCACAAGATTAATGTGTGCCAATTAAAATCAGTAGGAGAGTAAGCAGTTGTGTGGCTTTTCTTTTATCAATTCTAATGACAGAACAGCTTGGAAAAGAAACTGCTTATGAGCTAACCGCGCATGCGTGTTTACTTCTAAAACACAGCGGTTGCTATGGGGATCGGTGTGTTTGATTTATTGCACTGGGACGTTATGAGTTTCGCCTGAACCGGACAAACACTAAATTACACCAACTCTTATTGGCTACAGACATTTTAAGTAGAAACAGAAAGTAACACTACAAAACAATCAATTTGTTTAAAGTAATAATGGAGACAAAAATAATGTTGTTTAAAGGAAAAGAAAGGGAGGCGGGTGAGAAACGGGGAGAAAGATGGGTTACCACAGAAAATCAGAAAAACACCCAGTGATGAAGATTTTGAGCAGAGTGATGAAGCACCGTGTCAGAAAAAAGAAGCAGCTGCAGGAGCCCCAGAAAACTTTTAAAAAGCATGACGTGAGAAAGAGATAAAGGTTTTGACAATAGTACCGACAATAATTCAAAACTATTTTCACTCATGAAGTAAATACTACAGCATGATCTTTATTCTGAAAACTGCAAGTGACTGAGGGGAGGAGACAAGGGTGCACCTGGTCTAGCCACTCCTAACAGACATCAGGGCCTGGCATTTGCATGCATGACGAGCCTCAGGTGGCAGCAATGAGCGGCATCTGTAACACTTGTTAAGTTTGAAAACAAATACATATTGAAGCACAATGCTCAAGAAAGCTTAAATAAAAAGCCGTTTTTACTGCGGTGGTACACCGAGATTCCTCTACGAGGGTGTGGGCTCAGCCCAGAGTAGATTTTAGTAGCACCTCAGTTTTAGTTTTAGTCTCCAGGACAAACATGTTTATTAGTTTTAGTCACGTTTTAGTCGTTTCTAAGTTTGATAGTTTTAGTTGAAGAAAACTCAAAAAGGTTTTAGTCCAGTTTTCGTCAAATAAAAAAAGTATTAGCCTTTTAACAAATGAATTTAGGTCAATAATACGAATTAAAAAGTAGAATCAAGGGTGACATGTTATAACAAGTAATTCATAAAACAGGTTAACCTTAATGCTTTTACATAATAACCAGATCCTTTACCAGACTGAAAGCTTTAGCCGAGACTTTTTTTTACTTACCTGCTGTTGGGCAGAAACCTTTTATTTCTGTATTTCACCTTTTTTCATGAATTCTTGCCCTACCAGGAAGAATCAATTACTCCTAAAAAGCAAAGAGCAACAACATCCTGACTTTGGTATCTGTGGCTTTATTTCTGAGAATTTTCTGAAGTGTAAAACTCCACCCTGAACACACACATGTCCAAAATATGAGCAAAGGATGAGGAACACATGCTCAACGTGACCTGGTCTGCCAGTGGAATTATGATGGATTATAGTTAAAAATTGTCCATATATCGTTTCATCGCTTCCACCAAACCCTTCATTGATGCTGTCGTCATGATTCATCTATGAATAAATGAAATGCACGTCTGGTGGTGGGCGTCATGTTTTCATCATCAAAGAGCCATGTTTAGCTCGTCACGGTCTCGTTATCGTCATGGAAAAAAGGTTCATCTACTAAATATTCGTCATCGTTGATGAAAACATCATACTGTCTCAGCCCCTGAAGTTCCCAGGTCCAGGTAACTCCCCTGCAATGGACTCTTTCTTTAAACTAATAGTGAGAAATTTACTCACTACTACTTCGATGCTAATGAAGATCTACGGAGACTGACATGAAAGCACATATCGTTCTAACTCTGCACAATGTGCAGCATCACCGCCAAAGCAGCAGCTGCAGAAGACGAAGTCCTGAAATAAGCACATTGCTGTGAAAAACACGGTGCTTTTCATGGCAGCAGCAGGAGATGTTCATCTTCTTTACACCCAGATTGAAAATGATGTGACACAATCGGAGCTGTTCTCTAATTTTGGCCAGGGAAATGATCTATTCCTTCTACTATTTTGAATTGACATGCAATTAAATAAATGTTTCCAGACATTACTAGAGCTTGAGTTTCAATATTAATGTTTGTGTCTATTATTTCATTCAGTCAGATACTAAAATCCATTAAAATTAAAAAATGTGTTCATAAATATTGTCCTGCGATTAAAATGTGATTAATCAAGAATAATTAATTACAAAGCCTCAAATTAATTAGTTATTTATTTTATCAAGTCCCACCCCTCAATATAAACTGCTCTAACTATAAGACAAGTGAAACACCCCCCACCACTTCACAATGCTTCAGTCTCTTCACCTTAACTGGTCCAAAAAAGACGCTCACATTAATAAAAGCTGGCTGGTCTGGCAGTAAGACTTCCTTTGGATGGGCGGACATTTTCTGCTTACCAGAGTTGCTGTTGAACCTTCGACAACCTTCGACAAACATCTTCCTATAAGTTTCCTGATAGCTGAGTTGGCCTGAGGAACACTTTGACGCAGTGTTGCAAGCATACGTTTGCGTCCACAGTGTCCAATTTCTTCCTGGATGTGCTGCATTATGAGAGCTACCACTGGTGAATGTTTTACGA
Organism: Melanotaenia trifasciata; assembly: GCA_037177355.1. Lineage (NCBI taxonomy): Eukaryota > Metazoa > Chordata > Actinopteri > Atheriniformes > Melanotaeniidae > Melanotaenia > Melanotaenia trifasciata. The sequence goes on from JBAFTB010000018.1 coordinate 573,520, forward strand.
GGATGACTGGATTTTTGTGGCATTGCTGCTTTATTAGGCCTGCCTCCAGCTCTCAGTAGTCCATCTTGGGATCCAGTCTGTAGAGTTGCCTCTTTTCTCATCAGTGGAGCCTTCTAGCAAGGCACTGATTTCTTCAGCGTACTCATGTCGCTGAATTAGCCGTATAAGCTCCGCCTCTGCTGTAACCAAGCCATCCAGTGTTAGTGGACTTGATTTAAATCTTGACCCTAAATTGTGGTGTAAGACAGCTGTCAGACATCTGTGCATAATAATCTAAAGTTACACATAAATAAAAACTAGTAAATTCTCCTCCGTATAAAATCACACATGAACTATTTATTGTGTATTTAGTCTGTGAGAATACAATTTATTTACTTCAATAATTACAAATACAAACTGTCATTTATGATTACGGTTTCTTCATTATGAAAACGGCTGCTCCAGGCAAAAGACGATGATGGAATAGGGGATGTGCTGCAGATCAGTCGATGTTTGTATACATCTGAATGTTTACATTTATTTACACCGGCTAACAAGACCAACTTTTTGGGAAGGTTAGGGTTTTTTCCAGTGATGCTCTACTGCTCGTTCCCATCTGTTTGACTCAGCATCAACCTTATGAAGCAGCTATTGTTGCATTTTAACCTCTTTATTAAAGAATCAAGAAGGCAAACAACATATCTGAGAGCTAAAGAGAGTGAAGTGAAGGAAACTGCTATTTTTGCGAGCACTGCTTTAAAATCTTGCAGCAGCCTTTCAAAAGTCACATGACCACACGAAGAGGCCTCGTTATGTCAGGTTCCCGTCACTCACATCTCCAGCTGCGTCTCTGGGAATCTAAACAGACTGGTCTTGTCAGTGTCTTAATCCATTACTTTAAATTTGATAATAGCACAGTAATGATCCCAGCTGCATTAGTTCCCTTTTCCCCATATTTATTTTTTTCTCATCTAAAAACACCTATTTAGCTGGAAGAACTTATAGATCAGTTACGTATAAAATGTTAAACCATCATCATGTTAGTAAAAAAAAAAAACCTTTCATCATAAATGACAGATGGAAACAGTGACATGGAATTGAGAATATTTCCTTTATTTAACACAGAGTCAAAGATGGTAAAAGACCTTTTTTTAATTTAAGCAAACGCTTCCCCTCAGATGCATTACACACATCCAGCCAGCAGAGGGCGATCTTTGGATCAAATGCTTTAAAGCAGCAAGTCGAATACACAGCAGACATGTCAAAGTGATTAAGTCTATCACAAAGCTTTGGTTTCACCATCCCTGTGATTTAAATAAAACACCCAGTTTGTTTACAGACACATGAACTGTTGTCTGTTTCATTCAGTGTTGGGATTTGTCAGATATCTGTAAGAGTGTTTATTTATTTATATCGCAGGCCTCGTTTCAGAAAGCGGGTTTAGTGAAAACTCTGAGTTAAGGCCATTACACACCGGGACCGTTGCAAATAAACGACATGATATTGCGAATAATTCGGAGGCGAAATACCAACGTTTTTGTCTATGCACACCAAGTGCGATACAGCGACATCAAGTGACGATATTGTGCCGATACTGGCAAAAAAAAAAAAAGAGCGCACCGGGTCCATCCTATACTAGAACAGAGAGGAGAGCTTGGGGAGTTTAATTGTTTAATCCAGGAGCTGGACTCCCCATCAGGACAAGTGCCTGTTACTGTTAGCTGTCAGCTGACGAGTTTAAAAGCTACATCGTTAAAATAGAAAAATGTAGGCTAGGGCGGATTGGCATTTAAAGATGGACAGCCACAGCTAAATCAAATATTGGTATTTTTAGGGTAGTCTCAATTTAGACAAGACCATGGTCAAATGATCTGTGATAAAGATTAAAAAGGAACATTCACATGTTTTTTTAAAAAAAAATTAAACAAACTTTATATCGATGTTTGAATTTGATGAAGTGTCAAGTGTAAAAACGACTTTTAACTTGCATATCGAGAGGGAAATGGCTAGCAGGCTAGTGGCTTTACGGTTATACAGTGTAGGCTACAAACACTGTAATCAATACATTCAATCTACATGTCATCTTAATAATTCAGCTCATTGGCTATTGTCTTCCACACATCGTCTTTGTGATCATTGTTGCGATAATTCTTGTCTCACTTGTCGAACAAACACGAGTGTTGTGGGACAAATGTAATAAGACGCTCGGCTGTGGTGATACAAAGTTTGAAAGAAGTAGCAGCGAAAAGTGACACTTATAGCTTATAGCATAACTCACATCACGACTTCTCATTTTCTCCATAAAAAATATTGTCGAAATGTTCGGAGTAGGTGTGTAAAGGCCGAGTTAAGGGAAACTCAGGGTTTTCTGTTTCACAAAGCGAGTTCAGTGTAACTGAGTCAGTTACCACGTCAACAGACTCGGTGAAGCTAACCTGCTCGCTGGCAGGTTTCCTTCTACTAACCCTGAGTTCCTCCTCTTTAGCTGCAGACTGAAGGAAGTGTCAGACATGTCCTTGTCTTGAAGAGCCAGCTGACATCGAAGCACAATTTCTCCACAGATGTCTTGGTCGGGAAAGGGTGATCAGACCCCGCCTGGATGTTTTATCATTCCCTCATGACTATTTGTTTGAGTGTTACGTTTTTCTGCACAACGGATCCTGTATCTGAACAATATTCTCAGCCCTCATATTGGTCATACGACACATTGTGGACATGCTCTCAGTTCAGAGCAAGTTCTTTGTGTTGCACTTCACTTAAACTTTATTGTGATTTTTCAAAAGTTATTTCAACAAACTTTTTATTCTGAACCAGGGACCTGCTCTCACAAACCTAATAAAAACCTACTATTATTGAAGGGAGGCGCCCCAACCCCCTAACATCAGGTTTAGGGGGTTAGGTCTAGAAGATCAAGTTTATTTTATTTTCTATAATTACTCAATATCTTGTATATGTTTTCATTCATTTTTTTATATTCAAATATCTTATTATTTCTATTTTGGAATAGAGCACAACAGAAGTAATCTAAGGTTCCCTTGTCCTCTAGAACAGGTTTATATTTTGTTCTTTTATTATAAAAAACTAAACAGCCTGATTTTGTTTTCCTTTTAATCTAATTCTCATGTTGACATGTCATTACGTTGCATTATGTTTCTACATCAGACTTCAGACATTCCACATAAGTGAGCACATTGCCGCCTTGTGGCAGTGGGGCATGGCCACTGGTGGGACCTGGGTCGGTGGCCCTTGGCCAAGTGGCCGATTGTTCTGGGGTGGGCTGGGTGGGGGTTCCAGGCTTTGGTGCCCGGGGGTGGCCTCCTCTCTTCGGGCCAGGAGCTCCCCTACTCTCCTTCCCCACTAGGCATGTGGTGGATGGGTGACCGCGGTTCATTGGCTGTGTGTATGTCCTAGTCATGGCGGACGGCCTGCCCTTATGGCCTTCTCTGCCCAGGCTTATCCTCTGGTGGGAAGTTTGCGTCCCTCTGGTCTTACATCCACAGATCCATCTCTTTCCCCACTCCTTCTCTCACACCCATGTGGTGTAGGGAGGAGCTGCTCGGGCGGCCTCACTCCCAGCACAGCATGGTTACTGCCCCTCAATTTTAATCAAAACACACAGTCATGAGTGGGGAAGGTGAGGGCAATGGGGTCCTTTCACACCCTTGTTTCCAGGGCACCACCGGGGGTTGACAAAGGGACGGGATTGCCCCAGGCTGGCTGCGCTGATAGGGTGGCTGCTGGCCAAAAGTGGGGTACCCAGTCTGCTGGGGGATGAGGGTGTAGGAGGATGGTGGAAGATGGTGCCCTGGTCCCCAGGATGTGCGTCTGGAACATTGGGGTGGGTGCTGGCCCATGCCGGGTGGTTGTCTGGGGGGGCCAAGTCCTCCTGGGAATGGTTGCGGGTCCTTTGCCTTGGTGGGTGGTAGGTGCTCTCTGGGCTCTTGGGGCTCGGACCCTTTGCTCTGGCTGCCCATGATGGCCAGTGTCTGGCAGGGTCGATGGCTGCCAATCTTGGCCTGCTGGGGCCTATGCCCTGTTATCACAGGGGGCTCTGGCTAGGGCCTTCCTCTGCCGGCCTCTGGGTGGGTGGGTAGTCTTTGTGGTGGGGTTGCTTTGGTTCGATATTTGCAAGACACTTAAAAGAAAAAACAGCTGATAACAGGCATATTTAGCAACCCTGCTGCCTTTCTCCTGTGCAGTCGTCTTCATCTCTGACTTGGTTTTTCATCTACAGGCAGTTTGCCACTTCACAGGGAGTCTCACACACTGATTGGCTGAGTGAACCACGTGGGATGGCTTACCTCACGTGCAACTGGTCCGCGTGCTTCCTTTCCACTACCATGAAGACTGTAAAAGTTGCACCAGTTAAAATGAAAGCACCCGGCCAGATTTTATATTTTTACTCCTGGCCCAAATGGGACTGGTTCTGGGTCCGGAACGCGGTCTGCTTGTTAGTGACCTCTGCACTAAGAGATACTTTTGTTTATGGTATTTTATTTATTTACTTATTTTTATGTGTGTGTTTTTGGTACTTTGGTTGTACCTATTTGTTTCTGTCCCCTCTGGTCAGGTCCAGCAAGATTACATAAATTTCATGAATCCAAATAAATAAGATAAAACAATATAGTCACATCAACCATCTGTAAATCAGCCAGAAATACCTGCTTTAATACTAACATCTGCTCAGAAGAGCAGCTGGAGGAGGTTCCTGCTCCGGTGTAATTAGAACAAGCAGCTGAACAATCAGTCTCCTCGTCATTGTTGTCGTTTTCGCAAATTACTGCTAAAAATGGACGTCTTGCATTTAGCTTCTATCTCCTAACGCTTGTAAACTAGCTTCCTAGCTAGCTCCATACGGCTCATCCCCATACTTTTTCCAGTCTCTCCTAAAACAACTACATGCATGTGTGCAGGAATGTTTTCTGGGTGGGGTGGGGGGTAGCTGAGTCATACTGTACATTAGGTTTATTGCTTCCTTCATTCGTTCTTTCACCCGTCATTTAACTCAGTTTCAAGTCAAATAATGCTATTTGTTCTGAATAAACCAAGCAGCCAAACTAATCTGCAGCACATCCTGTATTCCAGCATCATCTTTTCCCTGGAGCAGCTGTCCTGATGCCATTGAGTTGAACAGACTAAAGACACAGTTTGTAGAATCAATTCATCTTCTTCATGAATAATTATTACTTCTTTAATAATTACAGTACTTCTTTATGGATAAGTCTTTAAACCTGTGATGTGTATTTTCTTCACAGCTGTGGTTCGTAAATTCATGATGAAGAAACTGTAATCAAAATTACATTTTGTATTTGTAATTATTGTAACGTTTTAAATTGTATTCTCACAGACTAAATACACAATAAACATATAAAAACATCCAACTTAACAAATTACCACAAAGACTTAACTAATCAGTACAATGCTAAACACTAAGCTGTTAGGGCAAAAGACCCTAAACAGTCAGAAGTCTAAATAAAGCAAAAAATAAAATAAAGCAAAAACAATTGAAAAACCTAAAAATGGAATAGTCCAGTTAGGCCTCAGTCCTATTTAAGGAGATCCCCAGCAGCTTCCCAGGAAATGGCAACTCAAAAGGAAAGTATGTTAACTTGAAGCAAACCAAATTAACACCCAGTCAGTCAACCATCGTTCCAAAACATGCTAATAAAATGTGAAATATGAAAAATGGTGAACAGTGCATTTATTTGAAGTGTTTCTACATTTACCTGAAAAAGAAAAAAAGGTTACCATGCTTAGAGCGTGGCTGCTCATGCAGAGCGTACCATGGTACAACACTCCCCACCCTCCAGGCATCATCACAAGAAAAACAGCCCGAGCGAACAGGATCATGAGAGACTGTCTTCCTAACAACGGTGTGGTGGAGAGGCGGCGCTCTGGCCGACGTCTAAGGCTCATTAAGGCGAACCCAGAGAGACTCGGGAGGAGCTTCTTCCTTCAGAGCTGGGAACTCTGCCCTGACACTGGTCTGTGTCCTACCTTCTGCTAGAAAACACCATCATTTACTCATGTCACTGTAACAAGGTTTATACACTACTTTATGCACGACCATTTACATTGAAAAAAAAGCCACATCGTCAGTCTGTATAGCATCACTGCACAAACACTGTACTATTACAGTATTACAGTATTATTACAGTATATTTATATTTATAGTGTTTTTAGTTTATTACCATGTTGTTTTTCACTAGGGGTAAATGGGTGTGTACAGCCTCGGATGCATAAACATCTTGAATGTACTTGTGAAAAAAATCAACTTGAAATTTGAAAGACCTTTTTTAACCATTTTGGTGGCTGTTTACATGAATCAGCTGTTCTCCATTGTGACCACCTTAAAAAGGTTGGTTATCACTGCTGTAGATGGTGGCATCTTCAAAGTCTTCACAATTTAAAGTTGAGGAACACAATTTGTCTTGGGTTGGTGAAACCCAGACTCTGCCTCTCTGTAAGTTATTTTTGATTTGTTATTTTCCAGCTTTTTGCTGCCTCTCTTCCAGCTTTTTATAGACGTGTTGCTGCCATCAGATTCAAAGTGATCTATTTTTTTCATGAAATGGTAAAATGTCTCACTTCCAACATTTGAAATGTTGTTTATGAAACATAAAATATGGGTTGATGGAATTTGCTAATCATTACATTTTCTTCTTTTACTACATTTTACAAAGCATCCAACTTCTTTGGACCTGGGGTTGTAAGTGCATCTTTTCAGTTAAAGTATGTTTCTGATTTATGTTGCTGCATTGCATAACAACAATACTCTATGACTGAAAGCTGGAGACATAATTATGTGTTAAAAATCAGACAGTAGACAGAACAAAGACAGCAGCACTCCAGGGGGATAAGAGAGCTAAATAGATGATTACAGAGTGACAGAGGGAAAGAGAGTATGGCACAAAGATCACACTAAAGGATTCTTTTGGCACAGGAAAGCAGGGATAAGTTTCAGAAGAAACAGACTATGTGCTGTAAAGTATAGCTTGTTTGCATGAACCCAGTCAGATGATACATCTCTGAGTTCAAACTGCTGGAGAAAAGGGAAATGTGCATGCATTGAAAGGGGGCTTTATGTTCACAATCAGGAGGATGCTTGGCAGGACACAACCTCGAAAAGCCCCAGGATTCCACATAGAAAGCACTTGTACAGGGAATCACACAAAAAGACACATATATGTGTACACAGAGCAACAAGCCAGCAGTAGAAAAGAAAGCGCTTTTGGTAAAGAAGAGATTTACCCACATACACACACAGAAATGCTGGCAGCTTCTTCAGAGGAGCAAATAGGATTTTGACCTACATCATTTGTGTTCATCATAAGCTCTGATTGGAAGGTCAGTACCCCTCACACACCCTACAGGAACTTAATAAGATCCTCAGAACAGTCCGCCCTGAACTGGATCATGTTGTGTCATGGCTGAAGGTAAATGACAGACTGGATTGTAGCCTGATTTGGTTTCTTATGAATATTTATGTTTCAAGAGAACCTGTACATTTAATCAACATAATTATAATACTAGACATGCCTGTAGAGAAAGTTTCAGACGACCGTTACCAAAAACCAAAGCAGTGAAGAAAACTGTGATGTACACAGCAATCTCATGCTGGAGCAAGCTACCAGTACACCTAATACAGATTACCAATAAGATATACTTAAAAAAGAAATTGAAAACGGCAATAAGACAAAAAGAAATAACTTGGCTTAAAAAAAAACAAAACTGTATGCTGTAATGTTGAGGCTAATTGAAAGATAATCTTTTTTTATTGCACTGTGTTAAAATGTTTGTGCATTATTGAAATGTAATGTTTTCGTATGTACTATAACAATATATTTTATTATGTAAGTGTAACCTGTATCGAAAATAAGGCTACTAGACCCATCTATATAGTTTGATACGTACGAGGTCCGTGCCTGCGTGGCATCACTTCGAGACAGGAAGCTGCAATCATAGACTGTATATTAAGATGGGCGGAGCCTCTGTGACGTCACCTGTAGGTTTCTGAAGAGCTGAATTGAAGCTCATTGGGTGGTTACCAACGTCGCCATCATGGCAGAGTCACGTGTGTCGTCATTCGCGCAAAATCCAAAAATGGGCAAAGAGGTGGAGCTGAGAGGGAGACTGTGAAGGTGGGACACATGATTGACACTTATCAAACGCCCAGCTGCCTCTAGCTAAGAGCTAACCGAGCTAATCCAGAGCTAACAGTAGCTAACCAGCTAAAGGAGGTAGGCGGGCTAAAGCTAAAAACCACGGTTGTGCTTCACTCGCCCTTCCTCCCACGGATATTGGATACCTGTCAAGCAAAAGGACACGTCCCTAATTATGCCGAATTTCAAGATTAAATAACATCCAAACGGATGAGTTAGAAAAAATTCACCCCTCACAGTTGTCATGAAGGTAAACTTGACCTATTAATCCTAAAATGGATTTTTGTACCAGGCTTTAACATGTTTATTTCTGCTAAATGGTAAAAATGGTAAATGGTCCGTATTTATGAAGCGCTTTTCTGTACCTGGAATGGTGCCCAAAGCGCTTCACATCACACATCACATTCACACACTGTTGGCAGAAGCTGCCATGCAAGGCGTTCAACCACGACCCATCAGGAGCAAGTAGGGGTTCGGTGTCTTGCCCAAGGACACTTCGACATGAACTCGACTTGGCCGAGGATCGAACCAGAAACCGTCGGGTTACAAGACGACCGCTCTACCTTGCTGAGCCACGCTGCCACGCTGCTGTGAAGTTGGTCTTTTTAACATGGGAGTTTATGGGGATTTGCTCTGTTTTGGAGCCCCTAGTGGACGAGGGGGGAACTGCAATTTCATGATGCTGCATTTTCATTAGTAATTCAGTTTTTGGTTGAACGATGAATCAGCAGTTAAATGATAGCTGCATTCAAGTTAAAATAAAAATACATATAATATGTGTCTGGAAGGAAATACTGCTGCTTACAGTAATTCATGAATAGTTCATTGCATTTTCAAAATGACTGTTATGATAAATATTGATTCAGTTTATTGTATGTATTACCATATTTGGTACATTTCATGCTGAGATCTCTAATGAGACCTCATGTAGAATTTGTGACAGAATCACATAATCCTACAGTCCTGCAATTCCTGTGTAGGTTGTTTCTTTTGCTTCGGATGGTCTGAACTGTCAGAGTGATTAGATGACTTGGATGGCGAGCCCAGCACAACGATTCTGAGGCAGCCAGAGACGCGATGTGGCCAGCCGTGTGACATGCCCAGAAGACCCTGGATCCTCTCAACATTCAACTGAGTCCAGATAAGATGCATACACTATTTATCTACCAATGTCCACTATAGTAGCAACTATAGTGGACAAATTTCATTAAACAGCTGTTGTTCTTCATATGTTTATAGTTCACAGTAAACTTATTTATGATCCAAACCCCTGCCCCTAGTGTTAATTTAAGTATTATCTGCTTATTGACAAGAGTAACCATCATTTTCTTTCATGTCCATCTCCAACAACACCAGAAAAAGTCCCCAGATTTGTTGGAGGGGTCTGAAAACTTACTAAATATAGCATCAATGTAACGTTACAGCCACAAAGTCAAAAATGAAAAAAAAAAGTTTTTATAGTAGAAGAGAAATGTTATAAACACAAATTATTTTATTTACCAGTTCAATATTTCAAGTCAGGGACTTATATATTATTTAGTCAAATGTAAACTGTGTGCAGTTTATACTGACTAATATAGTCCATGAGAACATTAAGTAAATATCAGCGGTAACAGAAAAACCTTTCAGCTCCTTTCACCGTACGAAGTCGTGTGTAGAGCTCTGTATCTAAATATGTTGTGTCAGTAGTAGAAGACAGGTTAAACACCAAACTCCCATCAACACACACGCTCATGCACAGTAGAAGCAAATTCGTTGGAACATTTAGCGACACCAGTCCTACACTGTCTCACTCACTGATGATCTGGAAATTTATCTTGAGGCCTGGGTGGAAAATTCCAGCAGCACAGATCCCGGATAAATATTTCGGGAGTTCAGTAGTTGTGTGAAACTAGACAAACCTGGTTCAGTGCAGTTTTTCTGTGGTTCTGAGAACTTGTACTCATTGTCCTCTTGCAGAAGGTGACGATTCTTCCATATTGCTTTCCCTGCATCCAAGGAGCTGGAAAGATGATTCCCTGAGTCAAAAAAGACACAAACAGAGGGATGGCAGATTGGTTAGGCTGGGATCACTAATATTCTCTGTAAATAAAAATGATGAACTTGATGTCACATGTTATTGTCACTATGTTGGAGGCTCAATGTTTAATAAAATGTTTATAAAAGTCAGGAAAAAGTAACTGATTTGCTGTCATCAAATTCAAAATGAGCTATTATTTTTCATGAAATGGTAAAATAATAAGACTCAGTTTCAACATCTGACTTGTTGTTTATGTTCTGTTGGGAATAAAATATGGGTTCATTCTGTTTTTAACAACATCCCAACAATCACTCGCAACAGAAAGTAAAACAGGGACTATTTTCAACACAGACGATCCCGCTTAAATAATCCCTTTAATGAATTCTTTAATTGTTCCAAAAACAAATACTTAATTCATGAGCCTTAAAATGAGGGTGCTGCACTAGTGGGAATCAGTATTATTTCATCAGCCTCTGATTCATTAACTGCAGGCTGCATTATAAATTCTTATCTGGCTGTTCAATGCCATGAGTGTCATAAATAACATTCCATTCCCCTCCGCTGCACTGAGTTAGACACAAATATCTTCAAACTATGTGCATGGTTGGGCACAGTTTGAGGCACATGAGCAACACTTTGAATATTGGCTTAAAGAGAAACATGCACGAAACAATGCCTAACTGTGCCGTAACGCTTGCAGTTGCAGTGAGTGGAGCTCTGCAGGAAACCGAAGGGTGAAATCTGTCGCACCGCATCAGCCCCAATGCTTACAGCTGTGATGCTGTTTGCCCTCTTACTGTAAGCCTTTCCCCTCAGCTAACGCATATAACATTAGCAGAAGACGGTGTGAAACACATTCAGCAAGCTTCACATGAATCCGCTCGTCTTCCTTGAGTCTGTGCTGCAACGTTAAAAAATGCAGATAATAATGAGCAGTGAAAGGACACATGGAAAGAATTCCTGAATTCAAAGGACATTACTTCATCTAACCTTAACAAAAATAATTTGTTTAATCTTCACCCTAACAGTAAAACATAACTTTGCCTTAAAATGCAAAGATTTAAAGATTTATTGTATCCCAACAAACAGAAATATGTCCAAACCACATGAGTAATACAGAACCACTTCAGCTGTGTGAGATGCACACAGAAGCAGTGAAACACAAACACAGACCTCAGTGAGTGTTTTTAAATGGCTGGTGATCCAGTGAAGCAGAATGCATTGCAACTGCTGAGGTTACTATGGTGACATGACGTAAATGATGAGATGTGAGGTGGTGGAGGGAGCTGCATGACATAACACTCAGTCACATACATGCACAAACAGCCATGACAAACCAAACAATAAGCACATGCTATGTCACCCCTGCAGGCAGACACAGCTGTTACTATTCTTATTATTCTTATTTACATAAATTCCATACATCCAAATAAATAACATAAAACAATATATTTAAATTAATAGAGAAATTATCAGGAGCAGCCTCCTCTTGGCAAAGCAAATTTGTTCAGCACAACACAGCAGCCAGACCATCATTCTGGCTACTACCATGTTAGATAGGACTAGTTAAAAAATCTTATTATTTATTTGGCATCACTTTCTTCTATGTTTACACTTATATAGTTTACTTAATTATATTACAGTGATAAACTACACATTATTGTTGTGTACCCCTATTTTTATGCTACAGCACAGATTATGGTGCATTTTATTCTATTATAGTCTATATAGTTTGTGTGGTGAATTCTGGACAAAATGAACCACACACACACACACACACACACACACACACACACACACACACACACACACACACACACACACACACACACACA
>JBAFTB010000018.1:624912-643586 GCA_037177355.1 Melanotaenia trifasciata
TCTTCTGTACAGTCCTCTGAGACAACTTGTTGTGATATAGGGCTATACAAATAAATTTGATTTGATTTGATTTGATTGTCTGAAACCACACTGAGCACCAACCTTTGCATTACAATGAGACAGACTAACTTAATAGCGTCTATATTTAATAATATTGATGATAAAGTATATATACTACTATATTTACTATAGTATATTGTACTTAAAGAACAGCATAATAAAACATAAAACCTATTAGTTCCACAACAGGTAAATTTGTGTGTTACTATAACTCAACGACAGAAAAATAGATAATAAAATAATAAAATACAAATATTAACTACAAATACAACAGAATAAAAACTATTTACCACAGTAACTGGTGTTCCATGTACAAGCATCTATCCTGCTGGTGGTGGTGTCCATGGTGTTAACGATCCAGGACCGGTACCAGACGGGCTTTCATCACACTGTGGAGGATGTGTTGAGTCAACAGGTCCATCAGGGACAGTCAAGGGTTGGAAATGTGATCTGAGAACTTTCTTGGTGACAGTGAGTCATGAACAGCAACAATTTTTGTTAAATATAAATAGTTTATATGTATTTAGACTTCTTTTTTAAAACTATTAATGTTTGTAACTGTGTTTATACGCATTGTATTTATCTTTTTTCCCCACTTTTCCAGTTAACAGCGGTTAACAAGATGACTCCTAAAACAGCCCTGAATAGCTTGCTGCAGTATTACAGGAGCAAGTTTTATAGGCAGGTGCTTCTCTTTCTGCCAACCAAGGGCAATGATTCGGCCAATGCTTTCCCACTGTTGCTGACCAAAATCATGGCGTAGGTAAGGCACCTTAAAGCCATTCCCCATCGTGCACTGCTCATAAAAGTCTTGCCAAAACTCAGAGAGCACATCCCTCAAAACTCCCCCAGCATCAACAGCTTTTTCCAACCTTCCATCAGTACATATAACTTGGACAGATACGTCATCCTGTATGACACTTGCATCACAAAAGTGTGAAATTAGTTCTTTCAGCATCTGGCCACGGTGAAGAATGAGAAGTTTCTTTCCCTTTGAAAGGTGGGCTCCTGTAGGACATTAAGACGTTGGGGAGACGACACAGGGCCAGCTGACTGTGGAGATGGTAGTGTTTCATCCAGACCGAAATGATCAACTCCAGAGATGTGCCCTGTGAAGAAGCTAACAGTGTCACTATCCTCTGAAACATCCACACCAATGGCAGCATCAAGTTCTTGCACGCTGCACAGATCAGTCATGTCAACGGTGGCGTAAACTAAAGGAACATTATCCCTGCTTGTGTCTGAAAAAATGCTGCTGGTTCCCACATAAATGACGTCTATGGCATTTGTTGCTTAGACTTAGACAGGCATGGGCTCGGACTAGAGTGACTGGAGCATGGTGAGTCTGGTGTATTAAAACTTTTTGTGGAACTGTTCCACTGCTGTTCTCTGGCTGTGAGTCGCTGGTACTGTCCGTTTTTCTTGTTGTTAAGTAAAAACGCAGAAGAGGTAGTTTTGTTAGTTCATACAGTTCTCCAACAGCAGTGTGCTCATCTAGAGACTGCTCCTCAAAATCAGTTAAATCAACCACATAATCTGTGATGCTACCCTCTGAATTTTTTAACCAGGAAAAACAGCTCCACTCCTTTTACAATCAGCTCATTTTTGCAGATTTTTCTTGTTCCTCCACCTTTCTTGGTCCTTACCCTTCCATCTGCAATATCCAAGAACAGCCAGACGGTCACCGTATGATGGCAGATACCCTTTGAGCTGCTTATCAATCATGAGCAGTACGACACTGAATCAATCTACACAGAGAAAAAAGGAAATTAATATTTTCATACAAGGTTCAGTTCAGTCAGTGCAAATGATCATAAAAAGACAGTGCTGAATGTGGAAAAAAAAGAGATTAGATATGTTGTTTTAGCTATATTATTAGAATATTTGTATATAATGAACATCAAATTAGGCAATTCCCTTAACATGCTAACTACCTTATCCTTTTCCAGGCGCTTTATGACTTCCTCTAAAACACGCCTTGACTTTAAGAGGTCATATAGCTCATCCATCCTGTGACAATTCAACACAAATGTTTAATAAATATTGGCCATTGAGACAAAGCTTTTATAAGATGTAGCCAACGTTACAGTCCTTCTTAGTTTATTGATACACTGATTTCAGAAGATTCTTTAGTGTCACAGAATTATCTCAAAATTCAGGTCATATCTTGTAAAATTTCACTAATATGCCAAATACTTGAATGGTTTGAGTTCTCACTTAGCCGCAGTTGAATCTATTCTCTTAATTGTTTGAAGAATAAATGACCATAAACCAGTGCAGCATACAGAGAAACATGCAAACATGGGATTATGCAGTGAGGACATTCCTCAACGTTTACCTCTGATTACATCCAGGCTAAAGGATTCTTCCCCTCATCTTTATGTGCATTTCTTTGAGTGCTGTTCTGGAAACTGAACAAAGTAAAACATTGAACATTACATCGATATATGTTGTGAGTGATTGCTTAATGTAAATACAAACTGAAAACTACACATTTTGTTAAAATAATTTTAATCAGCTTAAGATTTATTAGGTAATCCTCATCATCAGAGTAAAAACTCAAATTGGCATAAAATGAAACTTCTGTGAATTACAAAGGTAAAAGCAGGAAATTTGAATTTCCTTTTGATTCACAGCTTCTGATTTGTTTTGCATGAAAGGTAATTCCACTGCTTTTTGAGGGAGACAAGATCATGTTAAATGTTGTGGTTTGAAGTGCAGGTAATGTTGATTTCAACAGCTATTCATACTGATCCAAAAACACCAGCAACAACAGTCTGTAGCGGTGATTGTTGAGGCAAACTGGGTTAGAGAAACAAAGGTTTTATACCGCCACTCGATGGCCAGTTGATGGAGCCAGTTAGACCAGTGATCCGCGGTTTCTACAACAATGAAACGGGCTTGATGACAAGCATCCATACGTTACCATTATAGCCTCTACAAAGCACTGCATTAACCTTAGAACACGAATATGAAAACTAACATCCTGTAAACCGTCAGCCGCTAGATTTTTATACACAGGTCACATGTTAACTGACGATGCTAGTTAGCGGTAGCACAACTTGACTATTCCACATTTGTACGGAAGCCGAGTTGAGAAGCTGTACCTCTGTGACAAACCCTATCGCTCATCATTTCTGCAAGGATATTATTATAGAATAGAGCAGAAATACTTTATTAATCCCTTTGGAGAGTCCTCAGGGAAATTACACTTTGCATTATAATGCTTACCTCTCCAAAAATATCAAGACTGTACAAGACCTGCTGCAAACTGGGCCTCTCAAGACGACTGTCTAACTGCTACGGTATCTCATAATTATGACCTTTTATCTTATAATTATGGGATTCTCTTTGAGATCTTTCTTATTTCAAGTGGCAGAAACGGGCTTCCATAGAGTCCAGATCCGTCTGTGCAAAAAAACTTTCCAGCTGCAGCAGATGGCGCCACAATACAAGAGAATAAAACAATACAACCAGAAGAGGAGGGAGTCTGTTCACATCCTCTCGCTCCGATATGCACCTGCAACCTCTCCGTGTAGTCTCCCTCTCTCCTCTCCTCCTCCCCCCTCTTCTTCCATTCTCTGCTGGGCAGCAGTAGTGAACAAAGAGGCCACCATGCACCTGGAGAGAACCCGCCCCGTCCAGCCGGTACGGGGCTCCGCTGTGGACGGATCAGGATGCAGACTGATGCATTAACCACCGTAAAATAGCCAAACAGCAGGTGGGTGTCGGGGCTGCAGCATGGACGTTGGAGAGAGGAACGATCGACATGAAAGCCATGTAGCCTAATTCTATGGACATAATCATAAGGGTGGGTGGGGGAACCCGAAAAGCGTTTGGATCAGGGGGTAATTAGGGATCTGGTTTGGTGTTTTGTTCTTCCGAATCCACCAAACGCAGCACTTTCCTCCTGTTAACATCCACCGGAGTTTGTTAAAATGAAGGGCGCAGAAAGTCCGGCGGAGGACGTCTCCAAAATATCCGACGAGGAGCTGCTAAAGTGGGGCAAAGAGGAGCTGGTGCGGCGGCTGCGGAGGGCAGAGGTGGAGAAGAGATGCGTCATCATGGAGCACGGAAATCTGATGCGGGAGGTGAACCGGAGGCTCCAGCAGCACCTGACCGAAATACGGAGCCTAAAGGTGAGATGGGTGGAGGTAGAGTGGGAGGGGACCCTGGGGAGCCCCTATTCTGTGGAAACGTGCTACCGCAGGATGAATTTAGGTTTATCGGTGGATCTGCGGCAGCCTATCAGGACAGGATACTGTGCGTATTTTTCATACAATTCATCAAAAATATTTATTTAGTTTAAAGATATTTAAACTAACTAAAGTACCCTAAAGGTACAAGCTTGAGAAATAATGCCACGGTCATTAAAAAAAAAAAATCAAAGTTAATAAATAATAAATAAATGAATGCAGGTAGGATGATTTGACGGTAATACGCTTATCAGAGTGTGTTCCTTCATATTTATGCAGGTAGGCCAATTCCACAGTGTAGGTTAGTACATGAATTCACATATTATGAAACAAAATAGTTAAAAGAATTTATAGTATACAATTTCAATCAAGACGCATATAAATATCTAAAACTTAAGTTTATTCCACAACACGAAAGTTTCACAACCTGGAGGTATAGCTCTGACAGTTTAAATTAACCCAAAGTACACTACCTAATATATTTATGAAGGTAGGACACTGTGAATATGTGCTACTATATACAGTCGCCTATATTTGTGCAGGCAGGATGCCTGGACAGTGTAAGTAATTAAAGTTTCTATTAGTAGGTTTTTAGAATATTCTTTAAACATAGGCCTCCAATTTCTATGAAAATAGATAAAATGCATAAATGAAATGAAAATTAGTTTGTTTCAGGACATGGACCTGGTGGACTTGAGGGTAGCATGGATTTATGGGGATGACCTTAGTGTACGTTGAAATGACGTTTTCGTTATATGCTCATGGGTAGAATGAAATTTTCTGTTAAAACGTGCTACTGCAGGATGAATTTCTAGTTTTATCGTGGATCTACAGCAGCCTATCAGAACAGAATATCGTGCATATTTTTCAGACAGTTCAGTTTTGTGCGATAGTCAGTTTAAACATCATCAGTCCACATATTTGTGGATTGATAATCTTTAAACAAACTGAAGTAACCTTTAGGTATGAGTTTAAAAAATAACATCACAGGTGTTAAAAAATAAAACTATGAATAAATTAATGAAGGTAGGATATCTCAACAGAATAAATTACTCCATCAAAGTATGTTACATCACACAAAAGTATGACATATCCAGGTGTTTAAAAATTGAGTTTAGGGTAGCGTGCATTTATCAGCATGGCCTCAACCCACAGCGCTATGACGTTTTTGTGTCTCAGTGGGATGGAAGGGTGGAACGGGCTTGTGCTCACCAGCAGGGGTGGAGCAAGAAAAATATTTATGGGGTGGTGAGAGGGGGGCAGACTTTTTTCAGGGGGGGATTACATTGTAGAGGTATTTGTGTCACAGTTTGATAAGAAAAAGGTCGACAGAAAAATATAACTTTCATTCAAGTATTTCTGCAGCATAAAGGCAGCATTTCTATGAACATCTGAATAAAAATGTAGCCGTGAAGCTTTGTGGACTAAGCGGTACTAAGTGAGCACAAATGTGTGGAAATGTTTGACCATAACAAGGTACTAAACATTGTTTTTATAGTTCATTCAGAACACATTCTGCCTGTTCATTCCTCAGTAGTTCAAATATGTATGTAGTTTTTTGGAAGCTGTGGGTGGACTGTACACCCCTTTTACATACATTTTAGCAGCTTAGCGACTCACCAATGGCAACAAAAGTGAAACAAAAGGTGAAATTTACAGAAAATGTAAACAGCTGATGCTCCGCTGATGTTACACTGGTGGAGCATCAACTTCTACCTTTAAGTTGAATCATGTAAGTTCTTCTCAAACTATTACTGAAACAAAGTCTAACAACGGTGGTGGTTTAACCACAGCATCGAACATCACGTTAGTCATGTGTAGGTGTGCTTTTAGTCTGATGTCTAAATGTGAAGAGGATAATGAAGAGGACTGTTTAGATACAAGGTACAAGCAGATCCCTTTTTCTTTTCTTTTTTTTTTTTGCAGTCATCTTGTTAGAGAACAGCATGTTCTGAAATAAAAACTTAAACTTTGAACAGTTGTACAGTTGTGGTGGATTTTAGCTTTATTCTGACATAAAAAAAGCAGAATATTGATAACTTTATGTGAGTAGAGTAAGTTCTCCAACCATCAATCGTATTTGGACCAGAGTCCAGACTAAAAAAAGGGTTCACAAAAGTCACTGGGACCGAACACCATCGCTGCAGTTCTTTTCTCATTAAGATATAAAACGTTTAGGGCCAACCACGCTTTGTATGAGCCCTGCATGTTGTCTTGCATCTCACTTTCTCCTTCCTCATCTTGCAGATACTCTGACCACTGTGGTCTCGTACCACCCTCTCTCAACTCAACTCAACTCAACTCAACTCAACTCAACTCAACTCAACTCAACTCAACTCAACTCAACTTTAATTATAAAGCCCTTTAAAACAACCACAGTTGAAACAAAGTGTTGTACATACATGGACAAGCAACACAAAAAACACAAGAATCAACAGAAAAATAAATAATATTATAAAATATAATAAAATAATTCTTCATTGTTTTTAAAACAGTTTAAAAACTATAATCAATTTAAAAAGAATAATAGATTAAAAACAAATAAAACCAATAAATAAAACAAAGCACAGCTCACTAAAACAGGAAGTCTCATACTGGGCTGAAGGCCAAAGAATAAAAATGGGTTCTAAGATGAGTTTTAAAACTGGAAAATGAGGAATCTTGTCTAATGTGGAGAGGAAGCTCATTCCACAGTTTTGGACCGGCAACTGAAAAAGCTCGATCCCCTCTGAGCTCCTGTCTGGACCTCGGTCCGTCCAGAAGCAGCAGGCCAGCTGACCTGAGGCATCGAGCAGGAACGTAGGGGTGTAGTAGCTCAGAGAGGAAGGAGGGGCCAGGCCAAGATTTAATAACAAATAAAAGAATTTTAAAATGAACTCTGTAGAGCCCTGGCAGCCAGTGGAGGGAAGCCAGGATGGCGTTATGTGCTCCCTCTTATGTACTCCAGCTGGAGACGTGTGAGGGAGGACTGGCTAACCCCGAAATAAAGAGCATCACAGTAATCCAGCCGAGATGTAATAAATGCATGGGTTATTGTTTTGAAGTGTTGTTCAAGAAAAGGTTTGACCTTAGCAAGCTGCCTGATGTGGAAGAAGCTGGACTTCACTACAGAGCTGAGTTGACTATCCAATTTAAAATCACCGTCCATCTTAAAACCCAAGTTTGAGACTGTTGGCTTTAAGAAACCTGCCAAAGGACCCAAATCAATTGAGCAGGGTTCACAAAAGCCACTGGGACCAAACACCATCACTTCAGTTCTTTTCTCATTAAGATATAAAAAGTTTAGGGCCAACCAGGCTTTGATGTCTTAAAGACATGCCAGAAGAGGTGCAAGAGAGACAGCATTTTTCCTTTAAGGGGCACATATATCTGACTATCGTCAGCATAAAAGTGATACGACATGCCATGCCTTCTCGGGACTGATCCCAGGTGCAGTAAATACAAAGAGAAAAGCAGGAGCCCTAAGATCGACCTCTGGGGAATCCCATAAGGAAATGGAGCAGAGCTGGACTCTGTCGGAGAGATAGGACTTAAACCACTCCTCCTGTCCTTCATCACCTCGCTTTGTACTGTCTGACTGTCACATTTCTGTTGCTCTTCTTTCTCTCCTCCATCAGCCATGCTCAGCTGTTTTAGTCTCTGATTGTGTCACTTCCCTCTTTGGTGAGAAATAACCAGAGATACTGCCTTTCCTCTATATTCATGGAAGATTAGAAGTTTCCAGTGTTTTCCTTGAAAAACTTTTAGTCATTTGAGCTTTTCTACCTTAGACAAATCTAACTTCAGGACTACTCTAACATTACATTCACAGGCAGCAAAATAACGTTTTTTTTATATTAGAACCAATCATTTCCTAATGTGATGTAGTTATTTAGTGTTACCACTTTGCTTCCATGGTGCTGCCTTCAAATCAAATCAAATCAAATCAAATTTATTTGTATAGCCCTATATCACAACAAGTTGTCTCAGAGGACTGTACAGAAGATGTATATATGTCCGTGCAGCACCTCCTTGCTTACCTCGTCTCAGGTTGAAAACAAAGCTGGTTTGGGTCTCTGTCAAGTTACCTTGTGCTGCTTTCAGTGCAGTTGGACATCTGAGCTTTACACTTGTGAATGTCGGTTTGCTATAATTATTATCCCTTAAATTCAATGCTTTGATTTAGACTGGTAGTTGCCCCCTTATGCCAGCCCGGTAGACCTGCCCATGTTTACCAGTAAGTACAAGTAGTAAAACTCTTTTAGCCTGTTGTAGGTTGAGGAATGTAGCCAAGGAAAAGTGGAAAGAGAGACTGGAATTCAAGAAACACTTTTTTTCCTTTTCTTAATAAAACAATCTTTCACAGCAGAAATGTGCATGTAATTTGTCTTTGTGCTCTGTGTGTAAACCAGGACGTGAATCAGAAACTGCAGGAGGACAACCAGGAGTTGCGGGACCTGTGCTGCTTCTTGGATGATGACCGACAGAAGGGGAAGCGAGTGTCGAGGGAGTGGCAGCGTCTGGGCCGCTACAGCGCTGGCCTGATGAGGAAAGAGGTGGCCATTTACCTGCAGAAGTTAAAAGAGCTGGAACAGCGGCAGGTGGAGGTGGTTCGGGAGAATTTGGAGCTCAAAGAGGTGTGTTTAATGCTAGAGGAGGAGAGAGCTGCAGCCACAGCTGGAGGAGGAGATGGTGGTGTTGGCAGCCAGGGAGACCCAGGCTGCAGCAACTCTGTAGACAGTCAGAATAGTCTGTCTCAGCTGGGTGGAGGCATGCATGTGCCTGGCCTACTGCGGGATGTTGGTGATGGTAGCAGCACCTCCAGTGCAGGAAGCACAGATATCCCTGATAACACCCACCAGAAACCCCCTCCTCTGAAGTCCAATACTGGCGCAGGACCTGCACCAAGATACCTCTCCTCGGAGCAACATGGAGATCTGTGTGGATCCACTGGCAGGAGGCACAGCTCAACTCCCGAGTACCACACCTTCCCCCAATCTTGCCGCCCCAGAGGTGGGTCCCTCACTAACCTGGACCCCCTGGGGTTTCAAGGACACAGCCCAGATAAACACAGCAAGTCTCCCTCCAGGGTATCGTGTGAGTCCCACCTCAAACCCTGCAGCTCTGACCTACTAGCCCAGAAACAGCTGCTGATATCAGGGCAAGCGTCACCAGGCACTGTGAGGGGCTCAGCTAAGTCCAGCCCAGAGCTGAATCAGAGACACTGGCAGGTAAACATGGCAGGGCCTGGCTGTGGGAATCCTGAGGCCAAGCAGACAGGGATAGGAAGCCTGGCGCACCTGAGGAAAGGGCAGGTAATTGTGGGGAGCCCAGAATCTATGCGACGGCACCACCTTTATCAGAACAGCCCTGGGATAGACTGTGGCGAGGGGAATTGTAGCAATGGCTCCTCTGGAAGAGAAGGGGACCAAAAGAGGACCATAGTAGAGGAGATTACCCCGCACCAGAGTCTGTACAACGGTAGGCACATGGTAACTCTTATCTTATATTTTATTTATAACCTAGTTATTAAAAGGTAAGAAACACCAGCAAAATTTACAGCTTAATAAACAATATTTGAGTTGATGGATGAGGATTTGAACATCTGAACAGATTTTACAACCCCAGCTTTAAAAAAAATGGGACACTTTGTAAAATGTAAATAAAAACAGAATGCAATGATTTGTAAACCTCTTCAACCCACATTTTATTCCAAGTAAATTATATATAAAATATATATGAGATGTTGAAGCTTGGAACATTTTATCTTTTTATGGAAAATACAAGCTCAGTTTGAATCTGATGACAGCAACATGTCTGTAAAAAAGTTGGACAGGAGCAACAAAAACATCTAGAGGAACATTTGGCAACTAATTAGTTTAATTAGCAACAGGTCAGTAACATGATGGAGCATTTCAAAGAGGCAGAGTCTCTCAGATGTAAAGCTGGATAGAAGTTCACCAATCTGAGACACAAATTGTGGAACAATTTCAGAAAAATGTTCCTCAACTTAAGCTTTGGTAAAACTTTCAAACTTTCAAAACTTTGAAAGATTATCACACCACATATAGTGTAAAGTATCAAAAGAATCAGGAGAATTCAACATGGGACAAGGCTAAAAGTTCAACTGGATGCTGGTGATCTTCTGCATTAAAAGCAGATATGGTTCTGTACTGGAAACCACTGCATGGACTTAGTAAGACTTCCAGAAGACTGTGAACACAGTTCACCCTGAAATCTGCAAGTGCATGCAAAAAAGAAGCCAGATGTGAACAGGATCCAGAAACCATGCCGTCTTTTTAGGACCAAAGCTTATTTAAAATGGTCTGAGGCAAAGTGGAAACCTGTTCTGTAGTCAGGTGGAGAAAATAAACATATACGCGCAGATTAAACTACAGTCACACGTGAACACATCAAACCCCACAAGAAGAAATCCACATGCGTGAGCGTCGGCCTGCTCTGTGTGAGAAAGCAGCTCTTCGGGTATACCTGACCCTCACTGTGTGGGCTTGGGATCTCACCTTGGCGTGTGCGAGGCTTTTCACGCACACACAAATTTCTGTTGGGCTCTTTAAGTCATTGTAAGCATGACGAAAGCTCATCCTGACTGATTGATATGTGGTGTTACGGACTCGACACATGGGGGGTGACCAACAACAGCGACAGGCAAAATTTATTACCACCCAGGTGAAATCGAACACAAGAGAAAGACGACCCTGGGTTCATCCTATTTTACAAACAAGGAAACAGCATCATCATTTGATGGCCTCAAGGCTGATCGAGGTAAATCCAGGACCTACGTTCGGACAAATTAACCCTGGTGCCATGTGGCTGCCTTTTCATTCACATTTCTATAATTTCCTACCAAGTATGGGAAAGTCAAACACAGCTAAAAGGATCTGTTCCTTCATTTTAAAGTGTTTGCAGACTGCATTGTATAGCCTGCTCTCAGCTCATTGGTCAGTCAGTGAAACTCTTGCTGGTTGGTTGTAGTGCCATGTGACAGCAACAAAAATTGAACATTTTTCTATTTTCTTGTGTCACGTTGCAAACCCCTATGTGTACGTCTACGTGAATAAGCACAACATTTCACATGCACGAATGTCGCCTGTCACTTGGCTGGAAGAGGGCAGCAATTTTCGCCCCATCGCGCAAGTTCCGTAGAAAATGATGGTGAAGGAGCGACGTTGCCTCCGTATGTCCAGACCATAATTTTTTTTTTTTTTTTTTTTTTGAACAGTCTTTTTATTGTTATTTTACAGTTTCATATTTAGATTAAACACAACAACACAGAACAACCCCACACCCCCACTATACCGGATCAATTAGAGATGTAAACAGTTGTCAGGCATCTAGAATGACATCATACAATTCTTAAAACAGGTTTGTGCATACACAACATAAAGAGTTACACAAAATTATCCGCGGACACACTTTCACAATAACACATTGATGGCAGCTACATGTCATAAAACTTCTAAACTGACCCTTTTATACTATATCTAATCTTTTCCAGATGTATATGACACATGACCTCTCAAATCCAGTGTCCATATGTTGGAGGGTGTGAATCATTCCATTTACACAGAATAAGTCTTCTAGCTAGCAAAGAGCACAAACAATTATGTTCATCTGATACCTGCTAAAAGAAGCCTCCACTTTGATCACCCCAAATAATGCAGTCAAAGGACATGGATGCACAGTTTTCCCACATATCTTGGAAAATGCATCAAAAATATCCATGAAGCTTCGGACAAGTCCAAAACATGTGTAGAGGTGTAGCAGGGGTTTGGTTTCAATGATCACATGCAGGATCCAGGTCCAACTTAATCTTGGACAGTTTGTCTTTGACCAATGCAGCGGGTGCACCACTTACAGCTTGGCACAGAAGTGTCCCCTCTTAACCAATATAACCACACTCTAATATTAGCTGCCCAATAATAGTACATAAAATTAGGAAGTGCCATGCCCCCCATATTAGGGGGCAGCTGTAATATCTTTTTGCTGATCCTAGGATGCTTTTTATTTTAAATAAAGGATGATAGCTGGCTATCCAGGTTCAAAAAGAATGATTTAGAGAGAAAAATCGGCAAGCTTTGGAACAAATAAAGAAATCTAGGTAATACAGTCATTTTGATTGAATTGATCCTTCCCCCTAGGGAGAGAGGCAAGGATTCCCAACGAGCAATGTCTTGTTTAAGATTTGCCAACAAAGGATGATAGTTAGCCCTATAGAGGTCCTTAAAATTGCGTGTTACCCAAATACCCAGATATTTAAGTTTTTCTGCACTTTACTACTTTAAATGGGACTGTGCCAGCAGTTTTCCCTTCCAGAGAGGTCATCATCATCTCGCTTTTCTGAACATTAACCTTATAGCCAGAAATCTTCCCAAATTTACCAAGTAAGATCAATAACTCTGGAATACTGGACCAGGGATCCGAAATATACAAAAGCGTATCATCAGCATAAAGAGAAACCATATGCACAGAGCCCATACGATTTATACCTTTAATGACTAAGCTTTTTCTTACAGCAACAGCCAAAGGTTCAGTCACAATCGCAAATAAGAGGGGCGAGAGCGGGCATCCCTGCCTTGTACCTCGTTGTAATTGAAAGTAGCTGGATATATTATTATTGGTACGTACCGCTGCCATTGGAAAAGAATAAAGTAATTTTATCCATGAAATAAATTTAGGGCCAAATTTGAATATTTCTAAAGTCTTGAAAAGATAATCCCACTCCACCATCTTTGCATCCGTGTTAAGAAGTAACACAGGTCAGTATGAGCTACAATTTAGAGGGTTTTTATCCTTTTTAGGTAATAAAGAGATAATAGCTTGACACATAGACAATGGAAGTGACAAGGTAACAGAAGACTCATTGAAAACTGACAATAAGGGGGAGAGCAGTTCTGAAAATTTTTTTAAAAATTCAGCTGAAAACCCATCTGGTCCTAGGGACTTGCCACTTTGCATGTCTCTAATTGCCGAAGCTATCTTAGTTACCGAAATGTCTTTTTCCAATTCATCGGCCAGATCTGAGCTTACAGAGGGAACATTTATGCCTTCAAAGAAGGACTCCAAATCAGATAGGTTAGAGGATGAGTCTGGAGAGTACAGTGATTGGTAGAACTGGCTAAAACACAAGATAATTTTTTCGTTGACTGAGCATTTAATACCATGATCATTATTTATTGCTGGAATAGTTTGAGTAGCTGATCTTTGGCGTAGCTGATGTGCGAGAAGATGCCCCGGCCTCTCACCATGTTCATAGCACACATGCCTTGACTTAGAGATCAGGTATTTGGCTTGTTGGGTAGACAGAGTATTAAATTCAGTTTGAAGTGACATACGTTTCTTTACTAAATCTGGCGAAGGAGAGTGACTATATTCCCTGTCCACAAGCAATATCTCTTCTGTCAACAATCTTAGCCATTCAGTGCTTCTCCTTTTCTTATTAGCACAATATGAGATTATCTGACCCCTTAGGTAGGCCAAGGACTCCCAGACAGTAGCCAATGGCATCCCTGGGGTTTGATTAACATCAAGGAAGAATTTAATTTCTACTGATATAAAGCTAACAAAATTCTCATCTGAAAGAAGTAAAGAGTTAAATCGCCAAGGGCAGTATACTGATTGTGAATCCGGAATATACAATTTCATACAGAATGGCCCATGATCTGAAATGACTATAGCGCCATAGTCACACTCCCTCACCAAGTGCAAAATTCTATTGTCGATGAAAAAATAGTCAATTCGGGAAAACGTCTAATGAACAGAGGAGAAGGATGAATATGCCCTCAAAGCAGGGTTGTGAAAGCGCCATACATCAGCCACGCCATACTTAGTAAGGGTTACTTTTCCAGCTGCACGCCGATCTAAAGATGAGAGCACACAGTTAGTATCTCCACCAATTATGAGGCCGATTGTTGACATATCTGGTATATTTGAAAATAACATGTTAAAAAAAGGCAAAATCATCCCAGTTTGGTGCATAAACCGAGACTAAGACAACATGAAGTGTGTACAGTTTCCCCACCACGAGAACATAGCACCCAGCAGAATCTGTATGTACACTGGAAGCTGTGAATTGTATATGTTTTCCAATCATGATGGCTACTCCTCTTGATGTAGAGTGAAAATTTGATTGAAACACCTGACCAGACTATTTTTTTACTTAGACATAAACTATCCATTGAGCAGACGTGGGTCTCCTGTAAAAAGGCAATGTCCGTATAAAGCTGTTTTAAATGGGTTGTAATTTTCCAAAATTTTAAGGGACTATTGAGAGATTTCACATTCCAACTTACACAGTTAACTGGATATCCAGAAGAATACCTAGTAGCTATCTTTTTTATTAGCCATGTTAAAATCGTGTAAAATGATGTACACAAACCAAAGACATCACACATTAGATCCTGACAATAGATAACCTAATGGTATACAAATCTGGTATAGTCCCACCCCTTCTCCTACCAGAACCTGGAGAAAACAACACCTCACAACAAATAGTCCACACATTATAGTGCTTGTATTGAGGAACATAACACTAGCTGCTAGCCGCCAGGGCTCCCAACTAGCCCCAGATGTAATTAGAAAAGAAATATCCAAATAAAAAGGTGATATAGTAGTATTCTCTACCCTCCAAAATTAGTTGGTTGTAAACATCAAGCGGTCTACTAGTATCCCCAGGAAACCGCTTTCTGTATGTAAAAAAAAAAAAAAAAAAAAAGCTTACATATTTCGGGATATAAAACGTGTCAATACAACCTGAGGAGTATGCAGACCAAGGGAAACCAATTCCACAGTCATTCTCCGTCATCTGTCACCACGATAATATTCTCCCTCACATAAGCCATGGCCTTGTTGGGATCCGTGGGAGAAACGAAGTTGTGCCGGAAAAAGTAATCCATAGCGAACATCCTGCCGGTTTCGAAGTCTGTGAACGCTGCCCGGGCCTTGGCCACGCTTGCAGTGTAGT
The DNA here is from genome assembly GCA_037177355.1 of Melanotaenia trifasciata. Taxonomy (NCBI): domain Eukaryota; kingdom Metazoa; phylum Chordata; class Actinopteri; order Atheriniformes; family Melanotaeniidae; genus Melanotaenia; species Melanotaenia trifasciata. The sequence continues at coordinate 640,129 of JBAFTB010000018.1, forward strand.
CAGGGAGGATTGAGATGGGTGTATCATTGAAGCAAAGCGGGCCACGGGTGCGAGCGTGGCGCAATATCTCCACACAGTCTTGATAATAATGTAACTTAGCGACAATTACTCGTGGTTTCTTTTGCCCTGGTGTGCGATATGAGCGATCAATTCGAGCAATTCGAGCTGACAGACATTCTCACCTCCATATTCAACTTTTCCCTCAACCAGAGAACTGTCCCATCCTGCTTTAAGACCACTACCATTGTCCCCCTCACCAAAAAGACCCCTCCCAGCTGCCTGAATGACTACACGCCAGTAGCACTCACTCCAATCATTATGAAGTGCTTCGAGAGAGTGGTGCTGACCCACATTCAGAGCTGCCTCCCAGGCACACTGGACCCCCTGCAGTATGCCTACTGGTCCAACAGGTCCACCTCAGACGTTATTGCTGCGGCTCTGCACATCTCCTTTTACACCTGGAGAATAAAGACTCCTACATCAGGATGCTCTTAATTGACTACAGCTCAGCATTCAATAAGGTCATACCCCACAAGCTCACCCCCAACTGTTTTCCCTGGGATCACTTCTGTCACTGGCTCCAGGTCTTTCTGGCTGGCAACCCTCAGTTGGTCAGGATCGGGAACAGGACTTCAGCCAGCATCTTAAGCTTTATCCTCTGCCCCATCCTCTACACCCTGTTCACCCATGACTGTGTGGCTTCCCACAAGGACAACACCATCCTGAAGTTTGCAGATGACACCGCTGTGATAGGACGCACAGGAGGGAGGTGGCCTCCCTCCTGTGCCACAGCAACCTCACCCTCAACATGGACAAGACCAAGGAGATGGTAGTGGATATGAAGAACGAGAGGAACCCTCACCAGCAACTGCTTATCTCTTATCAGGACCTCACCTGGACACTCAACACCACACAGCTGGTGAAGAGAGCTCAGCAGTGGCTGGACTTCCTGAGAAGGCTGAGGAAGTCCGGCATGTCACCAAAGATCCTCAGAAACTTCTACAGCTGCATGGTTGTTCCTTACCTCAGTCCTTCGGAGCTGGTGGGTTGAGCTGCAGAAAATCCAAACTCTGTACTGTCAGACACAGTCTGCGACCACAGTTTTCCAAAAGCCGTTTGAAACAGCTGTATTCAACCAATAGGAAGGCGAGGCCGACCTGGTGACTAATCGAAACCTAAACTCTGATTTGGACTATGCAGACTCAGTGGGCACATAGACTCTCAGAGAGTGTAACGTCCCAAAATAAACATGGAAGCAACTTCGCACCAACACTATACCTAAAAACAACATCAGAGAGAGGGTCTAGTGTACTCCGAGAAGTGTACACTGTCATCCATACTCTGTGTGCATGGCTTTTGCTTTTTACTTTGAATCATGGAATATATATATAAAGAAGCAAAAGTGAAGGGAGAAAGAAGAAAGAGGAGACAAAAACACCACAGACAGAAGGCAATGACCCTTCAATCCAAACTATCACCAGACAACAAACTGTTACGCTTGTACATAAACACACCAGAAACTTTCCTACGGCTTTTACTGAAAAACAGAGCTGCTAGTCATTAAGAGTTCTAAAATAATAACCAAATCAAAAAGACATATCACAAAAGTAGTACAACAACCAGACACTAACTCACAGAAAAAAAGAAAAATGATCTCTCAAAGTATAAACCCACTGGACAACTCAGTGACTGTGTCAGCATGCAGAGGATGAGGAATAAAGAGTGATCAGTGATGAAGAGTGGTGAGTGAGATCGTGCAAATGCGACCACGCCTCCACGGAGACTAGAGTCAGACCAGGGCAGCCCAGAGACCCGGGCCATCAGCAGCAACCCCGGAGCACAAACCCAAGCCACCCCACCCCAAAGACGATGCCAGCCCCACCCGGAGGGTGGCAGAGGAAAGCCCCAGCAAGAGTCCCCGCTGTCTTGGGGCACAGGTCCCAGTGGGCCAAGATTGGCAGCCGCCGGCCCCGCCAGGCACCAGCCTCCGGGGCAGCCTGAGCGAAGGATCCGGGGAAGAACCGGGACCCCTAGACAACCACCTGGTGTGTACCTGCCGGGCCTTTGGGGCCACGGGCTCCCCCCGTCTCCCCCAGATGCTTCGGGGTGCAGCGTGATCACGTCCCTTGCAAGCACACGTTTCATCCTTGTTGCATGGTCACACACACATGTTCACGTTCACATCTGCATGCTCACAAACGTGCTTGTCTCTCCATCCGCTTCCGACTAGGTGTTGCTGATGTTTGTGTGTTGGTACGTCTCTCTGCAGGTACATTTGATGACTGTTTGATTTCATCATTATCCTATTTTCTTTATGTATCATGTAGTACTGTGGTTGTTTATATTGTTTTTGTGAATACTGATGTGATTTAGGAGCCTAGACAACTTTTATTTCCACATTTCAGTTCTGTCCTTTTCTCTTTTTAGCTCTTCCTCTGTTTCCATGTCAGGTTCAGCACCGACATATCAAGATTAAAGAAAATAAGATCATAATAAAAATAAGAAAAATATTCCAAACATCAATGGCAGCCTAACGTGTCTGCCTTGGTAGATCAAATATGTCCAGCAAAATATGGCGCACAGACCGCCGTTCTGTATGTTAGGATGCTGGACAGGACAGGGTTAAAAAAAATTGTTTCTAAACAACATAATCCGAGAGTGTTGTTGGGCCAGGACAAGTGTCCTTAATGCTTCTCGGGCTGCATCATTAGAAGCTTTCTCTGAAATGTGTAATAATTTTTTAATTTACTTAGTGACAATGTCGCAAATGTAAGGGGCACCAACGCTCCTCCTCCTTCCGACCTGCCAACTCTTGCCGCTTTCTCAGCCAACTTTGGAAAGTTTGAGCCCATGGCTCTGTAATCCTGAGATGAGGTCATCCTGCAGATTAAAGCATCTAGCTCTCCTCTTAATGCCATTCCTCCTCATCCTTTTAAGGAGATCTTTCCCACTGTAGCTCAGGTGGTCCTTGCCATTATTACCAGCAGTCTGGTGACTGGTGTTGTCCCTTCTTTTAAACATGCAGTTGTACAACCCCTGCTCAAAAAGCCTGGCCTTGACTGCACCATACTGGCTAACTTCGGGCCCATCTCCGAGATGCCTCTCATTAAAAAAATGTTGGAGAAAGTGCTATACTTACACTTAAAGGCAAAATAAGTAGCACTGACACCTAACGTTTCAAATCAGAACTGCCGTCGAAAGAGAAAAACACGGACAGTGTTCGTTCTCCCCCTCGGAGAGTTTCTGTAGGTTGGCGGTTTGTGAGAGGACGGTTCTTTTATACAGTCTATGAAGGACAGAGAACAAAGCGCCAGCAAACATCATGATGAGGAGCAAAGATGATTCACACACAGGAAGTTGCTATGCTTTGCAATGCTAGCGCTAATTTAACGCGCTAATTATGTTAGCATAAAACAGAGTGTAAACAAAAGCTACATTAATCAACAAATACCACGCAG
>JBAFTB010000018.1:651610-673145 GCA_037177355.1 Melanotaenia trifasciata
ATCAGGATTGTTCCAGATGGGTGTGAGTTTACATGGTATTACTGAGGAGTTGGTTTTTTTGAGAAATTCCCACCAGGATGTCAGAGAAGTGCTGATGTTGACACTTTTAAAGCACTTTTGCTTTTAGATGTTTCCCTGCTGCACCACACCTGATTCAAATCAAATAGTTCTCTAACAGCCTTTTGCCTAATTCTGCCTTTTAACAGTGCACCTTAGCTCCAGCAAATTTTGTTAGTATTACAATTGCATTGAGAGCCCTTCTGGGCCCCTGTCAATCATGGCCCCTAGAATCCTTTCCCTTAACTCCCCCTTTTTGGCGCCCAGAACCTCGTTGCTTTTGGGGTTGGAATGGTGGGGAGTGGCTAGGGGTTGTGGGTTCTTGGTGGTTTCCCATGGTGCGAGACCGGGCCGCACTGCGGTGTGGTCTGGCCCTGTCGGGGGCTGTGGGGGCCAGTGGTTGGGATTGCCTCATGGCAGGGGATGAGGTCACTGGTTACTCCCGCTGTTCTCCTCCCCCTCCTCTCCTTCCCTCCTGGGTGTGTGGTGGGTGGGTACCTTCTGGGGTTGGTGGCGGCTCGTTGGCTGCAGTCGCTGTGTAGCCTGGTCATGGGGGGCGGCTGTTCCTGGCCCAGCTCGCCTCTCAGTTTTAATTACACGCAATGTGGTCATTGCCTGTTTTATTTGCAAACACACTCACCACAAACAGTCATGAGCGAGGAGGGTGAGGACAATGGGGAATTGTGGACATATAGGTCTGTTCCCAGTTTTTGAGCTTGCCTGGACATTCTTTGAGGAAAATTTAAAAAAAAATTGTAAATAAACATGCTCCTATAAGGATCTTAGGGTAAAGGGACAAGAAACCCTTGGTTCTACCCAGAATGGTGTGATACCATCCATCAGCATGATGTTGCATCGGCCAAAGCCAGAACAAGTGATTGTCAGTGACTGGTCTACTTTCAGACAACTAAATGTACTTGTCTTAATAAAAAGGCCAAATCAGAATATTACTCATCTGTCACAACTGAGAATCTATCTGTCTGTCTCTACCCCCATTGAACTCTGCTAAGGCTGCTCAGTGTCTCCGATTCTGTTAATAACTTTTATGGACAGAATTTCTAGGTGCAGCCTAGGTGTTGAAGGGGAACCGGTTTGGTGGCCTCAGGACTGGGTCTCTCTGCTCCTTGCGGATGATGTGATTCTGTTGGCTTCTTCGGGCTGTGATCTTCAGCTCTTGCTGGAGCGATTCTCAGTCAAGGGTAAAGTGGCTGGGATGAGAATCAGCACCTCCAAATCTGAGACCATGGTCCTCAGCCGGAAAAGGCTGGACTGTTTTCTCCATGTTCATGAGTGAGGAAAGGATGCTCTCAATTAAACACATTAATAACCAATCAGAAGACCACCTAGACAGATTCATACTCAGATCAGATAAATAAGAAGGCCCAAACCCATTAGGACATTTACAAACAACTAAAACAATCTATCAAAACAATGTATCCTGAAATGTAGGTGGAAACAATGCAGCAATTTCAAAACTGGTGTGATGTGTTCCTGCCTTCTGGTCCTCATCAGAACTCATGCTGCTGAGTTTTGGAACAGCTGTAAACTAAATACTCTTTTTGGGAAGACCGGAGAGGGGGGCATTGCAATAATCTAATCTACTAGATATAAAAGCATGCATCAGCACCTCCATGCTGGAAAGAGAGAGAAATAGGTGGACTCTGGCAATGGTTTTAAGATGGTAAAATTCAGTTTTTGTTACATCACACTTCATATTCTGTTCAATAAAACCTGGTGTCAAAGGCAGCGGTTAAATCCAGTATAATCACAACTGAAAGTTTCTTTACACCCAAAATACATCTAAGGTCATTGACAATCTTTAAAAGGAGCGTCTTGATACTGCAGCTTGTCCTAAACCCAAACTGACATTTTTCAACTCATTTTGCTGAATAAAAACTAATTTTTAGAGAAGTTTACTTACAAACGGTTAGATGGATACAGGTTAGCAGTTATCAAGAATGTTTGGAACTAAATTATTCTTCAGAAGGGACCTTACCACCATCATTTTACAGGCAGTGGGGAAGACACCAATCTAAAGAGAGTAATTTACTATATTTAAAAGCTCACATTCAATGAAACCATAATGTTTTTACAAGGGATGTGGGAATTGGATCTAAAAGACAGGTTGTCGGGTTTAGTTTGTTTGGGCTCTGGAACCACTGTCCTGAGAGGGGCTGGACCCTCTTCCATTCTGGAGTTGCTCCCGGTGAGAGGCGACTTCAGGTTTGGGCATGCTCATTGCCCACCGACTTGGCGCCTGTGCACTGGGGTTTACCCCGGTGGACGAAAGGGTAGCCTCCCTTCGCCTTCAGGTGGGAGGATGGGTCCTGACTGTCCTTTGTGCTTATGCACCAAACAGCAGTTCAGATTAACTACCCTTCTTGGAGTCCTTGGAGAAGGTGTTGGAAAGCACTCCTTCCAGGGACTCCCTCGTTCTGGGGGATTTCAATGTCCATTTGGGCAATGACGGTGACACCTGGAGGGGGGTGATTGGGAGGAATGGGCCCCCTGATCTGAATCCGAGCAGTGTTTTGTTGTTGGACTCTGTGCTCATCATGGATTGTCCATGACGAACACCTTGTTAGGCATAAGAGTGTCCAATTGTGCACTTGGCACCAGGAGACTCTAGGTCACAGTTCGATGATCGACCTTGTAGTCGTAACATTGGACTTGTGGCCGCATGTCATGGACACTCAGGTCTAAGATCAACTGATCATGACCTGGTGGTGAGTTGGCTCAGATGGTGGGGGAGGATGCCAGTCAGGCCTGGCAGACCCAAGCGTGTTTTGACGGTCTGCTGGGAACGTCTGGCAGAGTCCCCTGTCAGAAAGAGTTTCAACTCCCCTCTCTGGCAGAGCTTCAACCATGTCCCGGGCGAGGAGGGGGACTTTGAGTCCGAGTGGGCTGTGTTCCATGCCACTATTGTTGAGGCGGCCAGCCGCAGCTGTGGCAACACAGTTGTCGGTGCCTGTCATGGCGGTAACCCCCGAACTCGTTGGTAGACACCAGCAGTAAGGGATTTCGTCAAGCTGAAGGAGTCCTATCGGGCCTTTTTGGCCTGTGGTACTCCAGAGGCAAGCTGATGGGTAACGGCAGGCTAAGCTAATGCGGCTTTGGCGGTTGCTAAGGCAAAAACTCGGGCACGGGAGGAGTTTGGAGAGGCCATGGAGAATGACTTCCGGACAGCTTCGAGGAGCTTCTGGTCCACCATCTGGCAGCTCAGGAGGGGAAAGCAGTGCTCCACCAATACTGTGTACAGTGGGGATGGGGGGCTGCTGAACTCAACTCAGGACGTTGTGAGGTGGTGGAGGGAATACTCCGAAGACCTTCTCAATCCCACCAACACGTCTTCCGATGAGGAAGCAGAGTCTGAGGTAGCTGGTGCTGGCTCTCCTATTTCTGGGGCTGAGGTTGCTGAGGTGATTAAAAAGCGCCGAGGTGTTGAGGGGATCTGGTTTGGTGGCCTCAGGATTGGGTCTCTGCTCTTTGCGGATGATGTGGTTCTGTTGGCCATGATCTTCAGCTCTCACTGGAGTGATTCGCAGCTGAGTGTGAAGCAGCTGGGATGAGAATCAGCACCTCCAAATCCGAGACCATGGTCAAAATGTTGGAGTGCCTTCTCCGGGTTGGCAAAGAGGTCCTGCCTCAGGTGGAGGAGTTCATGTATCTCGGGGTCTTGTTCACAAGTGAGGGAAGGATGGAGCAGGAGATCAACTGGCGGATCGGTGCGGCGTCTGCAGTGGTGAAGAGGGAGCTGAGCCAAAATGCAAGGCTCTCGATTTACCGGTCGATCTACGTTCCTACCCTGACCTATGGTCACGAGCTGAGCCGAAAGAACAAGATCGTGAATACAAGCGGCCGAAATGGGTTTTCTCCGCAGGGTGGCCAGGCTCTGTCTTAGAGATAGGATGAGAAGCTTAGTGATCCAGGAGGGCCTCAGAGTAGAGTCGCTATTCCTCCACATCGAGAGGAGCAGATGAGGTGGCTCGGGTATCTGGTTAGGATGCCTACTGGACGCCTCCCTGGTGAGGGGTTCCAGGCACGTCCCACCGGAAAGAGGCCCCGGGGAAGAGGCCTGGGAGCACCTTGGGATCCCCCTGGATGAGCTGGTGAATGTGGCCGGGGAGAGGGCAGTTTGGGTTTCCCTACTTAGGCAACTGCATCCACGACCCCACTCTGGATAAGTGGCAGAAGATGGATGGATGGATGGATGGATGGATGGATGAATGGAGGGAGGGAGTTAGTGACAGGGGCTATGTGCATTGGACATGGACTAGTGGGCGATTTTGGGTGTTGTACCTGCAGGTGATATGGACTGAACTGTATGTGTGAAACGGATGCGACTGGGGCAGATACTTTCCACTGTATTCCAATTTCATAGACAACATGTTTACCCCAAATGAGTAATATATTGATATTCTAATCTGAAAATCGATCCTAGAACATAAAAAGCTGGTATCGGTTGTATTGATAGTTTGGTATTGATTCGCACATCACTACTAGGGGATATATGGGCTTGAGTGAACTCTAATGGTTGCCTATGTTGATACAACTTGACATGTTTAGTTTCGGCATTTCTAAAAACTAAAGTGGTTTAAGGCATTTCTAGTAAACTCAGCTAATCCAGGACTGCATGCTTGTACATTGTTTCCACCAAATTCTGATTCTACCATCTGAATGTGGAGCTGAAATGGCGACTCATCAGCCTAGGCAACAGGGCCGGAGTGGAACCAATTTTGCCCCGGGAGTTTTATATTTAAGACCAGACTCTTGATGTGGAATAAACTGTACACATGAAACATCTGTTAACTACATACAATCCCGTAGTTTTTTTTTTTTTTTTTTTTTGTGAAAACGAAGACATTAAAAGCCTAATTTCCTGTATTAATGTGCCAGATTACAAAACCATTGACTAAAGAATTGAGTTTCCATGCTTTCATACCTCCCTTTATGAAAGGACGGTGGCCTACAGCAGGTTCAAAAGATAAACACAAAGCAACAGCAAGGCTGTTATTACCCACACATCTAGAGACCAAAATAAAGACCAACATTTATCTTAAAATGGAAGCAACTTAGTGGTAGTGGATACTGCCATTGACTCCTCTCCTCTTTATTTTGCTTCCTCATAGCCTCATCACCTCTGCTTCTGATTGATTCTCAGATGTTTAAGGAGGCTTGTGGTCATCTTACACATTAAACTGAGCATCATTGCTGTTTGTGAAGCTGAAATATCTCCCTCATCACTGTGTGTTGGACTGATCACTGAGCAGTGAATGAACCTCACATTGCATTGTTTCGCATATGCCTTTGGCAGGCAGAAGAAGAAGTAGTTCCTACCTACCCCAAAAGTGTAGTTATATAAATGTTGGTATGGTAGGAATAGATATTTCAGTAGCCAATTGTTCCGCTCATCATCACTACTAATTAGTCTTCTCAGATAACTACTTAGATCAAATCGTTCATTTAGTTATTTGTTTGATCGGCACACTGGCCCAAGAGTAATGCGGCCCACCCAGAATCCTGCCAAAACCTCGCGATTAGCCACTTGGATCAAATGGTAAATTAAATTTCTCGAATTTCTGCCTGGATCCCAGACCAGTAGGGTTTTAAGGAGGGGCAATCCCAAAAAATATGTAAATTGTCACCAGTGAGTTTACAATCCCTCCAACATAAATTCGTTCTTGCATTATCTTTGTTGAATATTATGGATGTGGTCCTAAAAAATCTCATTTTGACCTTCCAACTAAACTCTTTCAATGTTTTAAAACCTCTTTCACAGGCCTCTTCCCAATCTTCATTTTCAATAACAGTATTGGCCTTTAGCTCCCACTTCCCCTTCTGGTCCAAGGAATTATCAGACAAGTGAGACTGTAGGCATTTATATAAACTTGAAATTATTTTGGCCTTATATTTTTCTTCAGCAGCCCTTATCAACAAATGTTGATAAGAAGAGTGGGACTCTTTGAAACGATTACCCTTTCGGCACGTGACAATATATAAATCTGCAATTGTAAATACCGGAAAAAAATCATTCAAGCACAGACCAAATTTATCTTGCAACTGCTTTAAGGATTTTAGAGTCCCTTCCTCAAACATTTGGTGTATAGTTACTAAGCCCTTTTGTGTTCATGTTTTAAATTCAGGATCTAGTCTAATAGGTAAAAAAGAAAAAGTCAGTGATGTTAGTAATTTTAAGTGCCCGTGATGTTGTTAAAGGTATACCAATTTTTTTTCTTTCCTGTACCCATAGCCGTTGTGTTCACAATCCATTCGTTTTTTTTATTTTAATGTCTTACCATTTCTTTTGTTCTAAAAAAGGTGCCGTCTCCAAAAAAGAGTTTTTTTCCAGGTTAATCTAATCTGTTTCCTCATTCTGAAATACCCATTCCACTAACCCACGCATCTGTTCTGCCCATGAAGAAACGAAAAAATCATTTTATCTAACATTTTGAAGGCGGAAGATGGGATCCAAATGGGCAGAGCCTGAAAAAGATATAATAATCAAGGGAGGAGATTCAACAGTTTCTATTCTCCCAATTAGGGACAAAGGAAGGATTTCCCAGTGTGCAAGGTCAGATTTTATAGTCAAGATCAGTCTTCTATAATTTTCATTATGTAATTGTGAGGTTCGTGGGGTGATCATTAAACCCAGCTACTTAAATCCTTGGGTGGGCTAATTAAACAAGGCAATTTTAGCTAAGTATCTTGGCCTGTCCTCTACTAACATCATTGCTTGTGACTCTCTCGTTGACCCTGTAACCTGATACCCTTCCAAAATCCCCCAAGCAGTCTATAAGTACAGGTGAGATCAGCGGGCTGGTTATATAGATAGATAGATAGAAGTACTTTATTCATCCCAGTTGGGAAATTTAGGTGTTGCAGCAGTACAGTTGTGCTTCTACCGGTAGCAAAATAAAAACAGTATAAAAAATTTCAATATCTACAAAACTTATACAAGAGGTATTTAGCTATACACAGTAAGAAGTGAGAATAGCCAGCAATAATATAGTCCAGTGCAATGATTAGTAGTAACAGTTGTTTTCAGTGACACAAGATGAGGAGTTTAACTGTGCAAGGTTGAGCCAGTCAGCGCAAAAATTCACCAGTTACAACAGTCACTCATATTGTTATCTCTGACACAGTGATGATGCGTTAAACAGTCTTATATAACATCATCAACGTAGAGTGAAATCTTACAATCCTCTCTGCCCACTGACACCCCTTGTATTCTGGCATTGGTCCGAATAGCTTCCGTAAGGGGTTCTATACTTATCGCAAATAATAAAGGAGAAAGCGGCCACCCATGTTGAGTACCATGTTTTAACCGAAAAGATCTAGATAAGAAATAAGAAATTCTTTCTCTCTTCTCTATTTCTGGAGAATCATAAAGAGCCCTATAACAATCTGAAAATGCATCCGCTATGTCTTTAGGGTGAGATACTACCTTTTTGACGGATGGGTTCATCACCTTTGCTACTGTTCGGTTTGCTTGTTCTTTACGTAGCTGAAAAGCCAATAACTTACTAGCCCGATTTCCTGACTCATAATACCTTTCATTTACAAAACACAAGGCTCCCTCCGCTTTATGTGTCAATAAATCATTAAGGGCTTGTCTGTTTAGGGAGAGACTTCAAAATGTTTTATTTGTCTTCTTGTGCTCTATCTGTAATTCAAAAATGCGTTGCTCTAATCTTTCTTGTTCTTTGTCTCATTCTTTCTTTACTTTAGATGAAAGTGCAATCAATTTTCCACTTAACACCGCTTTCGCAGCATCCCATGAAGTGGAAACGGAGACTTCATTGTTGTCATTATGTTCCATGTAATTCTTCCATTCTTGTTTCATATACTGGACTTCTTCCGGTTCATTTAAAAGAGATATGTTTAACCTCCATGGGTTAATTCTTTTATCCTTTTTCAATTTATTGACATAACAACTGGAGCATGCCCAATATTGTTATAGGTTCTATGTGGCAGACCACAACATTGTAGGTATCCTTTTTCAATAAGTAAAACATGTCAATTCTGGAGTAGCTGTTGTGCACCCTTGAGAAAAAAGTGTAGTCTCTTTCCTTTAGATGTTTATGGCGCCATACGTCTGTCCTAACTCATCGACATTGTTACGTAAGACCTTTGCTTTCCTTAATAGTTGACCCTGCTCAAGTGGTTGTTTAACCAATTTCTAATTAATTATACAATTAAAATGCCCTCCCACTATCAAGAAACCTTCTGCATGTATAGTTAAAATAACGGAAGTTTCTTTCAAAAGTCCTGGGCCATCCTCATTTGGTGCATATACATTTAAAATTGTAACTTTGATTTCTCCAATTGTGCCTACAATCATGATATGACGTCCTTTTTTATCATCAAATATTTTATCAGCAGTAAGCCCCACTGCTTTGTGGCATAGAATGGCGACACCTCTTTTACTGCCCTCTGCACAGGCAGAACTGAAAACCTGGCCCACCCAGTCCCTCCTGAGCTTCCTGTGCTCTTTATCATCAAGGTGGATCCCCGGAACGGAAGTAAGGCAATTGAGCAATTAAGCTTCTTCAGCTGTGACATAATCTTTTTTCTCCTTATAGGATGATTGACCCCATTTATGTTATAACTAATAACATTTAAAGTATTAATTGGTCTTTATGGTGAAACTATGGCAAACGCAAACATTGTCTGCCATGAGCCGCTGAACATTACCAACAAACAGAGAACAAAATTTGCCTAACTATGAAAAATCTTCATAGACTTCCAATAAGCCAGTAGTCGGCCCTTGAAAACAGAACAAATAGTCAATAACTATAAGGGCTTCCCGCTCCCGGTGACTGTTGGCAGAGCCGTAGCTCTCTGGGCTTGATGCACTAAGTGCGGTTGCAACCATCCTCCAGGGAGTCCCTGGTTTGTATTCAAGTTGTGGCAGAAGCCGAGCACTCATCCAAATAAGTGAAAGTCATTACCCTCATCCCCCAAAGACCCAATTCTACTAATTTTTATATATGAACAACATGTCCTAGCCAAATACAAACATAACCCTTTCGAAATACCAATGAATTAAATTTCAAATTACTGCGTATTAACCTTGTAAATGTCCACCTCTGCTATTATAGTACAGTCTCACCTTTCCATATTATTGATCAGTCTTGGGTCTCAATCATCTCCCAGATTAAGACTCTTATTTCCGCTGAGATTTGCTGATGATTCTTTCGCTCTTTGAGTTGTCCACCCCTCTCGAACCAGCTCCCTCTTTAGTACGTCCTGGTCCTCCAGCTCTGTCGCCACTCCCGGATATTTTAGAGTTGACTGTGCCTCCAACAGAGAGGGGAACTGTTTGATGCTGGAGTCCAAAAAAGTCTCAGTTGTGCTGGGTATGGTGACTGTGCTTTGATGTTCTTTTCTTTCAACTTTTTTATCACCTCTCGAACTTCGTTTCTTTCCCTCTGCACTTTGGCTGAGTAGTCCTGATCAACATAGACCTTGTGTCCCTGGAACTGTGCATCACGTTGCTTCCATGCTTGCAGCAGGACTGTCTGTTTCACTTTGAACTCTGAAAAGCAACCATGGAGTTGCAGTCACATCTTTTGGCTTTGGGCCAAGTGTTCCAGTTTAATATCTATCCCGTCTTGCAGTGGCAGTGAGTTCTATAGAAAGTCAGTAACAAATGTCATCATGTGGTCTTTCTCAGCCCCTTCTGGTATGCCGTAGAGCCTTATGTTATTATGTCTAAGTCTGTTTTCTAAGTCATCGCATTTCACAGCGAGGTTAGCCTTTCTTCTTAGCAAGTAGCTCAAGACTCTGTCATGCTGGATATGTCTGTTCTGGAACTCATTCTATCTTCGGTGTCATTCAGCCTTTTATCTAGCCCTTCGGTCCTTTGTTTTAACTCATCCAATGTGGTTTCAAGCCTTGTTAGGGAAAATTTTAGGTCACTGAAGGAGCCGCTACTTTCTTTTCAGAGCTTACGAATGTTCGCTAGCAACTCTGGCTCGAGGTTTGCATTAGCCGCCCCATTGCTTTTCAAAGGCGCAGCTTCAACCAGCTGCTTAGGTCCCACATTACTGTCTTCGTTTTTTCCTCCTTTAGAGTTTTTACCCGTCGTTTTTCTGTGTCGAGCTCATCGCTGTAGTTAGCTTGTCTTGTAATCTTGTCTTCACTTATCGATTTACCACTTTTAATCGGCTATTTTCCATGGTTCATTCGGAGCAGAGAGTTCACCTGCCAGTCTCGGCCATGACGTAGGCGGAAGTCCCGGTTAGATGCATTTGTTATTTTGTTTAACTAATTATTGCTTACCTACTGCAGTTCCTGCTGCAGTGACAGAATATTTATCTGGGGAAAGCTAATATGACAGCTGCATCATTACACAGAATGCAGTCGGTGGCTACTGGCTGACACTTTATTCTCCTGCTGTAGACTTATTCTGTCTGTATGGGTTTTGAAACGTGTTCTGTAGTTTTTGCTTACAGTATTTACCATATAATGCAAAACAAGAGAAAAGGGAACAGTTTTTCAGGAGCAGCAGAGGAAAGAAAAAACAAGGCTGAGAGCGAGAGGACCTGATGTACTGTACAGATTACAGTATCCATTACAGTGGCTTTTTTTTCTCAACTCTAGCAAAAAATTGTTTGTGATATTTATGTCAGCAACTTTGTGTGGATGTCTGTATTGAGATGTTAATGAACACATTTTATTCTATTCTACAATCATTTAGCAGACGGTTTTCTCCAAAAGCAACACAGATTTTAAAGTGGTTAGGCAGTAGTGTTAAGGGTCTTGCCTAAGGACCCAACTGGAAAGTGTTAATATTCATCGCCTGAATAATTTGAACTCCAGTCTCCTGCAAGGAAGATGGTTGCCCTGCCAACTGAGCTATCCAGCCTCACATGTCATTAGTGGTCACCTGTTGTTGTATTTGGTTCATTTATCCCATTCATTCCTGTGTTTTATGATGTGTACATGAAGTGTGGGTATAATGATATAAAAAGGTTTTATATCATTATACCCACACTTTTTTATATATTTTGCATTAGGCAGTTACATGCAGGTCATCATAAGTTTGTGTTTTTATTGCTTCATGAGATCTGACGGCTGTCTGAGTCAGGTCAGGATCATGATACTGCATAGCAAAACCCCTATGTGGCCAACAATATGTCCCACGACAATCCAAAATGTCTGTATCTGATCTGGAAATATCTTATTCACACTGAATCAGATCAAATGTCACCAAGGTCATATTTTATCACATTCATTCCACTTACCTAAGGCTAGAAATGCAGAGGCCCCTAACTCATTAATCTACTGACATTGGCTAAATGTAGCTTAATGTCCTCCAGACTCATGTCCACATGCCAAATGAACTAGTCATCATCATCATCGGCATCATGCTCCTGGATCTTTTTAATCTAAAGGGAAAATTGTTTCACCTGTTTGACATTTTTCCATCTTTCACCACATGAACTGCAGGCAACTGCGATTTATAGACATCGGGGTCTGTTTTCAGCTCCTGCATCAGATTTGGTACTGAGGAGAACTTTTTATAAGTAGCTAGTTGTTTAGATAAGCACAGCAAGCAAAAACATTCCCATGGTGACAATAGTTCTTAACTTCAGCTTTAAGTTCAATTAATGAAGTTAATTATTAGTAAATTATGATTTAATGTTGATTCATGTCAAACGTGACAACACACACCCATGAACACAGATGTATGAAAAGAGACAATGAGACAGAGTTCATGTTTTAAAATGTGGCAGCATGCACATGTCTGTTTAACGTGTGTATGTGTTTGATCCGAGGTCCGGCGTAAAGGCCAGGCCTGCTAACTAGGCCAACAGCTGCTTCCCTGGCAATTCATCTCCAGTCAGCTTTGAAGTTGCTTTTTTTCATATGAATGAAGCTGAGACACTCACTGTTACACACGTATGTACAACACATGCACCTGTTTACAAGCCCTTTGTAGTGGGACGCAGATAAAACACATGTCCAGGTGTTGGCTTTAAGCCTGTCTATCTGGTATGTATTCAGATGAATGCCATATAATCACCTTGTCTTCGTGTGTGTGTGTGTGTGTGTGTGTGTGTGTGTGTGTGTGTGTGTGTGTGTGTGTGTGTGTGTGTGTGTGTCTAGGTGTGTGTGTGTGTGTGTGTGTGTGTGTGTTTTCACCAGGAAAAGACTGAAGACATTCTTGGCATGGGAACACTCTTCCTCAGTTCGAGGGTCTTTCACTTTCACCTCCTCTGACTGCTGTTCTCTCACCATCAAACTCTCTATGTATTCCTGCAGCAACATTTCAGTGTTTGTCAAAATTCAGAGAACAAAAGTGGGATCTTTTTAAAAATCTTTTTTGTTTAAATAAAGATGTTGCTCCACTGTTTTAGCTAGCTTGTTATGAAAAAATTAGCAAATTGCAAAAATTTTTCTGCAAAATAATTGATCCCAGAATTAAAGATGGGTATAAAAAAGTATCAGATCATAAACTTTTTTTAAATTAAGGTTGATGAAAGTCTTACTTTAAGTCGTGAGTCAATTATATTTTTGAGCTTTGTGGTGAATGATCGGTGCTGGTATAATTCTCTCATCTCCAGGACTTTAGGACAGCTTCTGACAGGTTGATGCTGCACTACAGAACCACCAGACCTCTCCCTCAGAGTCAGACCAACCCCTATGTTGGTACCAAACAGAGGACCAGGGCTCTTCTTCTGGAATATAGAAAAAAAAAAAAAAGAGTGGGCTTTTGATGTTGGACTATGTGTTTACAGTATGTATGTAAGAATACCTGTACCTCCACTGTGGAGAAGTCATGCCAGCTGCGGTTTCTGAGGTTTGGAGGAGTGATGTCAGGGTTCTGTTTCCCTAGCAACCACTGGGACCACACGCTCTGGTGGCTGGGTTTTAAGATGGTGATGCCTAACTCATCTGAAACAGCCATTTAACAGAAGAAAACAGTGATAACAGAACTATTCTTACTAAACAATCATTTCTGAAAATTTAATATGTGATGTCTTTATGGAAGTATTATGTTTATCCATGTGCACCTTGTTTGTCTGGCAGTGGTTCCATCAGCAATGCTATGGTTGGGTCAGAGTATGCTTGTTGGAGCAGCTCCTCTACAGTGTGAGAACTCAGTAGCTCAGTGCCTGAGCCATCCTCGTGCACCAGAAATAGCCTAGATGTGTTTTCATAAAGTAAATAACAATGCTATCCATTCTTAGAACATATAATAATGTACTGATTTGTTGTAGTATTGCTATTACTATGGTTTTAGTTATGTCTGGAAACCTACCTGGGACAATGTTCTTTGTGTTTTACATGAAGCCTGAACTGTCTGTCCTTCTCCTCATCCTCCTCCAGCTCTTCCTCATCATCTTTACGTATGTTTGGAGTAGGACTGAGTCTAAGCACAGCTACTTGCCCATCATCCATCACCTGCAACACACCTTGTTATTGTTTCCAGCACAGCACATAGAACCGATCTATCGTCTTATAATCACCTGAAAATGGGTCCCATTGTCATCTGTAACATCACAGGCTACTTTGTCTGTGTGGCTCATGGTGTAAATTCCTGGCTGGTTGGTGAGGTTACAATGCTTTGGGCTGGGGGTTACAAGTGGGTCAGAGGAATACACATACTTTCCATCACTTTGGATCTGAAGGAATCCTTTGCTAGATGGAAACACCTTGGACAGAAAAGGAGAAAAACAAGCGAAAATTCAAGATTATATTATTTTCAAGTATACTTATTAACATTTTAAAGTGACTGCTTTTAAGATTTAATGTCTGTTTCAATGTCATCTGTTGACAGACAGCATAAGGGTGAATGGACTTAAATCAGACACGAAAGTCCAACAAAGAATCTCACATGGGATTTTTAGTGTAGACCACACACCTCATACTTTCCATGGTTGTTTCCAGTGATGATTGTTCCATCTGCTAAAAAGATGTGAGCTGTGTGACGCTCTGGGTACATCACCACCATGGCACAGCCCTCCTTCTCCACCAACAAGACCCGCTCTTTGGTGGACTTGCTTCCCTTTTTACTCTCACATGGACTCGTCTTCCCATTCTCAGCCACATTCTCATCAGGAAACACACTCTGCTCATCATTCTTATCCACATTACTCTGAGTGCACCCACACTGACTTGAATTGCTACAAGCACCCTCCTTATCACAAGTGCTCCCTGCACAGTTTCTGCTAATTTCATTTTCACTGTCACAACCATCTTGGATATGCACATTCTCATTTAAGCTGTCCACAGAGTGTGTGACACACATACAGCCACTTGCACACTGAGAGGTTGATTTAAGAGTGACACTTTCTGGCTTCTCCCCTGGAAAATTAACAGACAGGAATGTATGCATTAATATATAAACTTTTGTGTTGTATATAGAAGACCTATAGCTAAAAGAGCACATACTGTATATATGTGCATGTAAAGCCTTTGACTGCTTATGAATATGGAGCAGTCTGTAAGTGCAGGTCTGTTGCTTGGGAAGGCTTCTAACCAAAATGCTCACTAAAGTGTGTGGGAAGTGTCTGCTGGTTACTTGTGTGAAACAGATGTGGTGTAGCAAATAGTGGCCTGTCTTGGAGAAGGCTGGTGATCCTGGTTCCATCTCTGTGTTCTACAATTTGAGATCCATCAGGGTTCTGGACAGAAACCACCAGATCCTCCCGGCTCAGCATCACCTGATACAAGATCATGTACCAAGTCAGCAATAAGGTGAGGTTCTCACACAATTTGTTACTCATCTAGAAAATGCTAATGTTAGATGTAACTGGATTCTTGCCTGATGGGTGATGGGGTCTGTAGACTTAAATGTGAGAAGAGGGGAAGTGGGAATGCGTTTGTGTGTGGTCCCAATAGTGCAAATGCGATTTCCTGTTGGACTTGTAGTCCACCAACAGCCTTTCTCAGTCCCAGCTTCTTTCGCTGAGATCACATCTGTACATTTACAAACAAAACATGTACAGACAGTTTGATTTAAGAGATACCGAACCATCCTCCAGGCCAGTACAACATTCTGTTTATAAAAAGGTATAAAAAGAAACACTGTTCTGTATGTAGTGGTGCTGTTGTCTTACCTTTATTTTCATCCTTAACTTCCTGTGAGTGTTCTGCCTGAACGTCAGAGTCACAAACCCACACTGGACTAGAGTCCTTGCTGAAACTGACTGAGCCATCAGCAAACAACACCTATAATATAAACAGATTTAAGATTAGGGTTTAATTGTTTGATTTTTGTCGTACAATGAAGTGAATTGATGACAATCACAGGTGGGCATCTCTAAATATGCGTGTTCAAACCTGGCATTATAATCCATTCCCACTCTTCCATTCCTAAGTGAAAACTCGTCATCAGACCTAAATTACCAATTCTGTATGCAAACAAACACAAAGCCTATGTTCCACAGTCAGCTGTCAGCTCAGGGAAAAAGAGGACATCAGCAGGTCAACTGCTACTTCCCCATATAGCCTCCTGGTATTCCACTGGTCAATATTTTCCAAACAAAACTGTATTTTGTCATTGACAAAGTTCCCAAAGATCCAGATAGGTAAAACCTTTCACTCCCCAAAATTGTTTCTTTATTATACAAAAGATTATTATTGCATCCTTTCCAGTGAGCTGGAGGTTTAGAAATGATGTTTATCAAGTCAAATGATGGTTTATTAGCTTTTGACTGGCACCTTACATCACAGCATAGAAGCATGCTGTAGCTCAGGAGGAAGAGTGGGCAGTTTTGTTTTTATTATTTGAAAATTGATGGTTTGATCCCCAACTTTCCCTAGTCTACATGTCAAAGTATCCTGGGACAGGGTATTAAACCCCATATTGCCCTCCTTGTAAAGTTTGCTGAGATTAAGGCAGTAGCTAAATGTGTGCACAGGCTGCAGTAGCCGACGGTACGGCAAGAAGACTGAGTGATCAGATCTAAATGCACCCTCAATCCATACTGAGTCTTCACGTCTATACTGCTGTGTAAACGTGTCCTTGTGATCGGATCGCCAATAACGCAGGCTAGCAGCAGGTCTGAGCTGCCCAAGTTCAAGAGCTGGAAGCAAAAAACGACAACAGCAGATGGAGCTTTAAAGGCAAGTCATGGACATAAGTGCTTGAAAATTTGACATAAGCCCATCTTTTCACCCATAGACTGACATCTAGATGGTAATAATCTCCCTCCTGTTTCTATAAAATGCACATCAAAAGAATCTAAAAAGGCCTAAGACAACAGCCTAGTATGCTAGAGAGCCATGGATATTTCCTAAAGGTGAGTGTAGAGCTGATATTATGTGTGCCTTCATATGAATTTGTGTATACCTCTGTGGAACCATCTCTCATGTAGCGGATCACAGCTCCATGGCTGGTGATAATACGAGACAGTTCCTTAGAGAGGTAAATGTCCTGAAGATCCTGCATTTGTCCTCGACCATGCAAAGGAAAACTCTGTCTCACCAAAATACCCTTGTCCTCTGGTGATGCTCCTAGACACAAACACAGAGAATTCATTTAATTGAGAATCAAGATAGCTGTGGAACCTTCTGTAGATAAACTATATTGTAGACCATAAAGGTGCAAGATACAAGATTTTATGGGACAGTTTCTGACTTGTTTTGGTTTCCTGATGATCCAAAAAAGGAGAAGTTAACAATTGCAGCTGTCAACTGGAGTTTCACAATATCAGTTTTGTAAAACAAGTGTGCAAGAATTCTAACACCAACCTTGTATATCCTCTTGCAGGAATTGTAGGAGCAGGCCATGAGGAACAGATGCATTAAAACTTTTGAATGAACTCGATGGCTCAGCTGGCTTGTCTTCACACCCCTTAATGCACACAGCATAACATAAGTTTGCCTGCGTGTGCACATGCTGTCTTTTTTTCTATGAATATTTAGTGCATCTATGATTGTGTGTGAGTGAAATTTGTGACTCTGGAGATCTGACCTGAATGGACTGAGCATGTGTCCTGGAGGGAACTGACTCCATGTCTATTCCTTTTGAGTGAGGAACAGAGGAGACATGGATAGCTTCAGGTGTGGATATATGTGAGTTTCCCCCTTTTGCTTCCTGGGAAGTCACTAGAACATCACACAACAGAAACATAAATTATTGGTCCTTACACTGTTAAAAAAAATCTACTTTATTTACTTTGCAAGGATAATAAAGTTAAAAGAGCACTCAAAGTAAAAAGTTCATGTTACATATTAAAGATGAAAATTGTATGTGTACCTGCATTTTCTCCCGTGGGACCAAAGAAGCTGTAAGAGAGGTGGATTTTGTTATCTAGCACTGCTGAAAAGGAGCCCTGCTTCACTGTTTTCACCTCCAAAGGCTTTGGTACTAAAGAGAAAACACACACGTACAACAAGATTTTTCAGCGTTACTCTTAAGTAATTTGTTTTTTTTTCCAAAGACTTATCCATACCATCTTGAAATTACAGAAGCGGCTTAATACCTTTGTGCTGTCCGGCCTCTTTACCATCGCAGCCTTTCTTCGGGTCACATCTTGCAGGATTAATAACAACTTGGTTGATGTGTGTGTAGAAATGATGCCCATCCTTCTTCACAGCCAGTTTCATCAGGCTGGAACCTGGAGTAAAAACATCACTAAATTTAAGGAAAATGAGGGCAAAAAAAAAACTCAAATGCAATGCAAAGTTTCGCTCAAACCTACATTTCTGGAGTGTTGTTTACAAAAGCTACTTACTGGATTGGTCTTTGAAAAATAAAGGACCAGAATTTGGTTGCATGTAATTTCACTGCTTGTTAAAATGGTGTGCAGATTTAATGCATTTTGATTTTACTACCCTAGCTTTGGCTGCCACACCTTCAACAAAGCGGACATTCTCCACGGTGATTTGTCCTCCATCTGAAGGGAAGAGGTTCTGGACACAGCCTGAGACATGGATCAACTGTCCATCCAGGTTGTAGCCAATAAAACTCTAAATAAACACACACGTAAACATGCACATCCTTAGAGTCCATTCTTAGAACTGACTGATGGCTACCTACAGTCACATAAAAAAGAAAGTACTCCAACTTTCAGTTTTAAGATTGTACATATCAATGAATGGAGTTAATGAATTAAAGAACTTCAAAGTAGTTCTACAAGCTCAGAAATTATGGGGCGTACTTAGTTTTACACACCCTGCTTCTGCATTTTGGCCTCACCTTTGTTAACCTCATTTTAAGACCAGGTAAAAACTAGGTTGTTATGTTTTATACTAAGCCTGACAAATAAAACTTTAGAATCTTGCAATTATATGTTCAGGTCCAGTTCCTATGTTCCACCTAAAAAATAAGCTCAGGTCATAATCAATTTTAAATGTTTGCTCTCACACTGAAAGGATCCTCTGTCGGCTGCAGATCTTGGTTTTCATTTGGACGTGGTCCCTCAGTCAGGGCTGACTCTGGGCGAGCGATGGCTGACCTGCCTGCTGTATTTGGTCTGCTTTTCTTGTCGCCAGACAAAGCTTTACTTTTCTTAGTGTCTGTCGGCTGTGGCTCCATCTGCCGTTTGCTTTTTGTCATATTCTCTTTCTTTGATGTTTTGGCCGTTTCCTCTTCCTTCTGCCGCTCTTGCTCTAACTTCCAGGCCTGTAACACCATGAACATAAAAACACAAACCAATTCTGACTGATGCGTTTTGAACGTTTTATCTTTCTTTTCTTTTGCGATGACGTCTTCTTATCAGTTTGCATGTTTTTATTCTTAAATAAGTCCCAAGACTGCCTAACACTGCCAATGACGCAGCTTAAGAAAGAGGATAAAACTCAATAGAAAGCATTTAATTGTGTCAACTTTCCTCCTGTGTTTGTCTGCAGAGATGTGTTACTTTAAGCCCAAATTTGATTTCTAAACAGTTTGTAGAGTTGTTGATGTTCGGGCTGGATTTTTAAAAATGTAAACTTCTGTGAGACCCATTAAAGAGGTGAGGCCAAATAAAGAAAATATATTTGTAAACTCCACCGTCCACACTTTTTTTTTTACTTTAAATGACTCCATCTTAATTTGCCATGTGTGTGTGCACTGGTGAATGGTTCTGACTTTGAGGGAGTCTTTTCGAATGACTGGCTCCTGCTTGTCCTCCTCCTCTGCCAAGCACACAGCTTTTTCATCTAATCCAGAAAAAAGAAAAAAAGCATTCACACAGAGGTAAGAGAGTTGTATTCTGGGTAGAGAAAACTTCCTGGAGGATGTCAAGAGCCTTGTTACTAGTTACTCTACATTCATTTAAGCTTTACTTAGTACTCTGCAGCAACCGCCTGAGAAACAGATGATTTGTTATTTTGTTTATTCACTTGCTTGGGGCTAAATGACTCAGAGAATATCAAGGTCATGACCATGCTCCTGGTAAATGTAGCTAAACTAGTAGCCTAGCAGTCACACTGTTTGTGTTTTCAGTTGAAAACAATGATGCAGCACCTTTTGGAGGGTCAGCAGGTCTCTGATTTCTGATTTGTATTGTGTCTCTCTTTAATTCTTCCTCTCTTGTCCAGTTTGAAATGGTATCCGCCACATGCTCCAGGTACTTCCTATGACAGATGGTGGAACAGTGTAGAGTTCGATAAGGCATCGGGCCTAATTAAACCCTTTGTGTGAAATGGCTTATTTATACTTTTAATAATTTTTCAAAGGCACATTTAAGTTACTATGGTAACTCTGGCCACATCCATAGTACATTACATCTCTGGTGATACTAGTGGTAGTTATCACAAAACTGAAGGCTTGTTAGTACTGATCCTGTGACAAATGAGCATTTGAAAGCAAAAGTTCTGACCTGAACTTGACATCGGTGTGAAGTTTTACATCCCAGAGCTCTTTGGACTGGCGATCAGAACTCATGGGATTGTGGCAAAAAATGTACAGGACGTTGTTGTGACTTCCTCTAAAAGTGTCCAAGCAACGATATTCTTCTGAGGCTAACTGAAGAACCTACACATGAGGGAAACCAAAATCATGCAAGCAATAAGTTGATTATTTGACTTCAAATTGATGAAAACATAATTAAAAAAAACTGTTTTGTAACAAATCCTTACAGCTACATTTTACTTGCTTTGACTGATATAACATGATATGTTAAATGGGATGGCCATGGCAATTTTTGGATATTAACAACTTCAACAAGACAACTAAAGTGGAAAATTTAAGTCACCTGTGGGAAGACCCCAGCATCATGATGTTCAGTATAATGAAACTCAAACAGAGACCTCAGTCTACTGCTCTGCATTTCAGACAAATCCAGCTGGCTACAGACTTTCCCACTGAGATGCTACAGACAAAAACATGTAACAGTATTGGTAAGTAAAGCAAAGTGAATTTTAGTTGCTGTATTTTATTAGGTCTATTACTGTTGCTATGAAGTAGCAACAGTAATAAAAAAAAAGTAAATAATACCTGTACATTACCAGGGTCTTCAGTAAAAAATGTTGGACCTGTAGTTGACATAAATGAAAAGATATCCCTGTGAAGCTGGGAAGTTTCATACATATATATTCAATATATGTCACAGAAATACAGTTTCTTTAGTCAGCCAGTGTCATTGCATCTCAGTAAAGTAGCCACAGACCCTTAATCTGCAGATTATGTAGCTGCTGTTTAGCGTAGCATAAAGGATTGTCCCAGGGGATAACTGTTGTCTTCTGCTGTGCTGACTCCAGTGTTGCCAGAGGGTTACCAGTATCCAGTAACACACCTTGCTGGTCCAACGTGGTCAGGGTCATAGACTCAAATACACTCTGATGAAACAGCCGCTGCACGTCGGGCCATGACAGAGTATCTGTGGTATGTTATGACATTATAACCTCAAATGAAGACCCATCAATGAATTAGAATTCCAAAGAAGTCAATATTTTAGTGTAGGTCAATGTTTAGATTGATACTGTTGACCATTTTGCCGAAAGGTGAAAAAGAGCTTCGGTGTAAATGTTAATACTGAGCTGAGGTGAGTTTCTGACCGTCTGTGCAGAAATGTTGCAGCTGCTGTTTGATTGACATCCAGCAAGAGGCGCTGTTCCTCTGCTTGGCTACCGACTGAATCAGCTCCCAGACTGGAGACAGCCTCATCATGGACAGCTCCACCTCTGCTGGATTGAAACCATGAGCCACCTACAAGGGTCATGTGCAGGCACATAAATACACTCTACATACAGCTAAACTATAAATTAAATCCCCTTTCCTCTCATTTGTTACTCAAAATCTACATTAAATAATAAATAAATAGAACTCACAGTGATGTCCCTTAAGCGTAGTGTCCATTCATCATGGTGCCTGATAACCAGAGGTTTCTCAGACTTCTTCTGAGTTTCTACAGCACCGAACTTCTCCATCAACCTCTAAAATAGAAGACAAACGAGCAAAACCAAAAAGAGATTGGTTATTTTTATACTGTGCATAGTTACAGAATGCTCTTAGAGAAAACCCTGAAAAGATTAACAATCCCCATGAATTCATACATGGACTTAAAAGATCATAGATCTAAATTAAATTGTG
>JBAFTB010000018.1:702631-713304 GCA_037177355.1 Melanotaenia trifasciata
GGAATAAATAGTTAAATGTGTAACCTTCAAGGGGAAATATCTTACTTTACGCTTTTGCATTAATTAACTTAATGTTTGAAATTTTTGACAATTACTGGAGGTGACTCTGCCCCCCCTAAAAAATATCTCACCAGCCGCCACTGTTGATATCATTGTTCTCATTGATGCAGATTAAAGCTGCAGAAAACTTGGAGGAGGCCCAGCGTGCCCTGCATGCCCTGGGCTGTGCAAAGTCTCTTATATACATGGAGAGGAGGCAGGCTCTCATTGAAGAAGCAGCAAAGGCACATGTTGAGGGGCGCACTAAAGCTGCATTAGACCAGTAGTAAGTTACATCCCATATCCTGAATATAGCTACGTCAAGAGGGGTCCACTATAAAAAAAAAAAAAAATAAAAAATAAAAAATTATGGTTTTGTTTATGTAAGTTTATGATTTAATGTATAGTACATGTGACACAATACTGTGACTAGAGAATGGGGTAATGTAATTTTCCATAAACAAGTAATGTGCAATATAAGCGATATTGGTTACTAATGTGGTTATTACATATACATGTATACACACACGCGCACCCATGGGAAATATGACTGAGACTTTTATTTAACTAGCATGTTTTATCTTGATTGTGACTGGGATTGACACAGGCGCCTCCCTAAAGATAAGACATTAACCTGAACAAGAGACATCACTGGACAAAAATAATTCATTTAAAGTTGTGGCAGTAAATAAATGTAAGTACAGATTTTTTTTAAATTCGCATTTTAAATTTTATTTGTTTGTACTCTTTTTGACAGGCTAATTGAGGGATTGGACTGCCTCAAGGTAGCAGAGGCAATGACGGACCATCCAGATGTCCTTCGGCCCATCTTCATTTCCGGACACAGCCAGCTGACTGTACAGAGCTTGATGACTCTTTTTGAGATTGTTCTCCCCCCACCTGGCAGCAATGCCTGAAAAAGTGAAAATTTGACACATGTTGGCGGTAAGTTGTTATACACAAAATTACTTTGTTATATACATACTTTCTACAAAAGTAATTAAATATTACATTGTTGTGTTTTCATTCAGATGGTTCACAATCAGTCAACCTTGAAAAGATTTTGAATTTTGCCCGGATCCCTCCAATTGGCTTCCCCCAGAGACCTCAAATTGAGTTCTCCATGCCCCTCATGAAAATGGTGCCCAACGGTGCTATCCTGAAGCCAACACGTGCAGCGTTGTTTTGAGGCTCCCGATTTATTACACATTTGAAGACTTTGTGGAATACATGGAGTCAGGAACCCTTCAGTCACCAACTTTTGGCTTCATTTAGTTGGCTCATTGGGAGCCGAGTGTAGGGGATCAGTTCAAATAGCTGTTCAAAAGACTGGCTCTTTGTTCATGCTTGTATGCACGTGTGTGTGTGTGTGTGTTAGTGTGTGTGTGCGCGTGTGTGGTGGTGTATGGGTGTGCTATTGTTGCTGGTAATTTTATTATTGTTCACCTCCCTGTAAATAGTTTTACTGTTCACGATGTCTTATATAAACCATTTAATTGACTAGTTATGTTGTTGTTGGTCTTTTATGAGATGTAAGGACAAATCACATCTGAAGAAGTCAGCATTGTTGACTGGCGGTGTAAATGTTTGGTTATGGAGTTTAAGAAAGACCTCATTTTTATCTTATATCTTTTTTGGCTGTTAAAACAGTTGTTCTCACGAGAAATTATTCTGGGTTTTTATTAAGGCTACAAGTTTCTTTTGGTACAGGCGCACTCGAGTAGCGCATATGAGACTGATCCAGCAGGTGTCAGTAATGTATAAGAGACGATCCACTGCAGAAGAAGTTTCAATAATTTTCCGGTTCGGTCTAATGGGCGAGGGTGTGATTCTATGGAGCATCAAGGAACACTTCTAACAGTGGGTTCGAACATTGGAAGAAAAATAGAATATGTATCATCAGCAGTATAGGCGCTCATGTACAATAATAATTCTTTTAACACAAGAAGAAAAGGCGGTTTCATATTGGATTATTGGTCATTAGCATTATTAGCATTAGCATAATCTGCCTATGTCGTGGTGTTAACAATGGCGGTATGCAAATGTGATGGATTTTGTGCATCATTTTTACTATTTTGTATAAAAGTAGATTTGGTAAAATAGACACCTTATCAGGACAAGGATTAAAACTGGAACTTGGCAAGAGGATCAGGTGATAGGAAGGAGGGCTCCTAATAACATTACACTAAAGCCTGGCACACACAAAGATTTTTGGTCTGTTTTTGTCCAGATTTTAACTCTTGCCGACCTGCAAACGCCCGATATTCGTGAGTCTCGTATGATTTCCCTGTACAATTATCATTTGGTCTGAGGTGTGTCAAGAGCAGATTTGTCCTAACAATCGGCTCCGAAACGGGTCGTAGTCGAGAAGCAAAAATATGTTCAGTTTTTATGACCCGATATTTGTATATAATTGTATATTACAAAACATCACAGTAACAACAACATAAGAGCAAGAACAAGAATAATAACAAAAACCATAATAGCAGCGAGGGGTCAATGTTCAATAAATGTCAAACAGCTGCTACGCTACAATTTCTTCTTCTACGTTTTTGTTGGATGACGTTTGGTCATGTGAGATGTCCGGCTTGGAGGACTAGATTGTAGATCAGTTGAGGGACAGCACTGTTATGTGTGTGTTTTCTAAATAGATTATCGGAGCACACCACACACAGTATGATCAAAACTGTTAAACGTGTGAGGTCTCGACCAGATAAATCTCATAAGGTTAAAAAAAAAATCCTTGTGTGTACCAGACTTAAGACAATAATTTTACAACCGTCCGAGTCTGTTGGTATTAATGCCAAGTATTAGGTAAAGGTATCAACACAAAAGGACTGTTTGTTTTTATTATTTACAGGATAGGTCTATAGGATGCAATGAACGTCCGTTTCGAGAAGAAAATTCTACATTGCCAAGCCGGTAGTTCACCAAAGCCCAAACCCACATTTCGACATCCTGAATTCTGTTCTGTTCTTGTTTGGTTCGCCAGCTGGTCACCAACTGGTGTCCTAAACTCCACCATGGTTGAGTCCAGCCTCCTATCCATGTTAGACGATACCGCCACGGATGCTCAAAACACCAACAACACTAAATCTGGTGTAGCTCTCTTATTGTGTTACTTATATGCAGCGGGGGAATGATCTGTGACATTAGATCTGTGACATGACGTATCACTGACTAGACTCTTTCGTTCAAAACCATATCTGGTTCTTTGGAAGCACCGGTGTTGGAACAGCGAAGCACTGGCTTTAGCACCAGCACCTGTTCTTCTTTGGTGGAAAGGAGCTACAAGACTTCCTGTAACCACCTTGCAGGAGTGATCTTGCGCCATGAATCAGGTTTGTCATGCCCATGTGGAGAATTGTGAAGTATTGCCTTCCCATCTTAGGAGATTGTTCTCAGTTGCAGCCGATAGAGGGCGCCGAGTCAGTTGTATCCACCTTGGTGAAAATTATGTAGGGTGAGTTGTGAATATTAATATGAATGTTAATTTTTTTTATTTTCAAAGAAAATTTTAAAACTTTGCCAGCCCAATGGCCTGTTTAGAGATCCTTGTGGGAGAATTGTGGCTGTTACCAACCCTTATTGAAATGTCATTAGAAATATTACATGTATTGTTCAACCGTCACATCTGTAACACCAGGCTAATACGTAATACTACACCTATTACGTATTTATAACCATCTCATTCTCTTGGCTTTTCCTGTAGTTAAGTCTCAAACAACTTGATAAAAGACTCAGAAAACTACTAAATTGAAGGTTATCCAAATGGGCCCTATTTTTTATACTAAGTAGCCCTGCTCATAAAATGTAAGCTGTATGAACACACACTCTTTTCCTGGTGAGAGGGTTCCACTCCTGCACTTTTCCTGCATTCTTTTTTAAACTTATCCTGCGTTTTGCACCAACGTATCTGCTCTAGAGGATCTCTGGTCATCTCCGCGTTTGTGCAGCGGTGCTTCTTCCTTCTTCTCTCATGTTGCTCCGTGAATTACTTCGGCTGTCTGTGATCAGCTGATCGACTTTTCTCTTTTGTTGTGTTTGTTTATCGTTCAGCTTAAAAGGAGTAAATTTAGCGGTTCATGGTTCACACTGTCACATATTTACCTTAAAGTTTTGTGTGTGGCAGGACCTTCTCGAACAAAGTAGCTGACCTTTTTTAGTTCGAGATTTCATGAAATATTGAACTGATTATTACAACTAAAGTGATCATCTAATGTAAAAAAAAAGTAATGAAAAACTTCCCAGTTATATAATTTATCAACGGCTGTTTGGGTGAAGCTGCTGTAGGACTTTTATCACTGCTGCACAAACTCACTTCAATGATAAAGAGAAAAAGCTGTTTTTATCCAGATCATCAGTTTTATCAGAGTTTCTTCATCAATGTCGGCTGTTTAACTTCAGTCGTCACATCTGCTGTTTCTGATTTTTATAATTAAAAAAAAAAGTTTTAATTCAGAATTACGATCTAGAGCATGGTAGAAATGTTTTAGAACAGCATATAGAAGTACATTACATGCTGCATTTACTGACTATTGGACATCTACGTTTACCCCATCTTTCTGATACAGTACAGTAAAAACAGGCAAATTTCAGGCAGTCGCGAATGGTGATTAATCATGATTAATTTAAAAGCTGTGATTAATCTGATTAAAAATTTTAATCGTTTGACAGCCATAATCTTTAGTAATATAATAAGAGTACTGAAGTACAATTGTAGTATCTCCAATACTAAATAGTCACAGTAAGTTTTTTTTCTAACAAGGCGCCTGATGAAAACGTGAAGTACCCGTAAAAGTCTGTCCATCCCAACTGTGGCGTTATGAGGTTTCAGATGGGTTTTTAAGTGTCGAGTAAATGGTCACGGGGGATCTTTTGTCTGACAACGCCACCTAGAGGGAACACTACACGCAGCAGAAAAGCTACCACCAGGACAAGGGAAGCTGCCTCGACTCCCAGCACTTGCACACAAAATAAATGTTAAAAACCCACAATAAAACAATATCAAACTTTATAAAACAATTAAAAATGCCCACAAGATAATAAAAAGACTGTGTAATTTGCAATAAAAAGAAGAGTCCGGGAGGTCCAGATGGTGCGATGTACAGGACCAATACCAGAAACCAAATAGATGCATGAGCGCCTGATTGCTCGTGCAAAGTCTCTTAAAACCAAAACATAATCTTTGTATAACCAAAACAGCAGGCCGCCAGGGATTAATGAGGTCGGCAGAGGATCTGTAATGTCCAGCACCCTAAAAACAAAACAGTAATTTTAATATAATGTACAGGATGCTGGTTCAAGTTTGTGTAGCCTGCGGACTCACCACAGTGCAGCGTCAGCGAATCCCGGAGGCGATGGAGGAAAACCAAACGGCACTCTCCCTCTGCAGCGTATAAAAAGCCTTGAGCAGGGCGTCACCCTACAAGCAAAAGGTATTCCAATCAAATGGACTCATCACGCGCTGCACCTGAACGCCCCGCACCTCTCCCACACAGGCGACTGCTGTGCTGCAGTAAGGAACACAGAGGAGCCACTCGCATAGCTGTGTTCCTGAATGGAAAAAGGAGAAGGCAGCTTACCTACTTCCAAACATGTGTGACCAAAGCTGCCACGCCAACCAAAGCACACAGTCATGCCACTGGGAAGGCAGGGGGAGAAGAGTGAGAGTGTAATGCGCTACACCTGGGCTTAAATACTCAGGACCACTGCACCAATGTGCCATGATCTCAATAGCCCACAGTGGCCTGAAGGGAAACACCTCCTGCCACACAACCATAAAGTCTACAAGGTGTGTGTGTGTGTGTGTGTTGGTATGCAACCAAAAAAAATCAGAGGCAGTGAGGACCTGGGAGAAAACCACAAAAAAAAGATTAACGCTGGGACCTTCGTTTTTGCCATTGTAATATGGTAACTATACATGTGGTTCCTAACTACTTGGCCACAGGCCTTTCATAAAAAAGTCATGAAATTTGTTTCAGTTACCTTGTTATCAATGTATGAATCAACTGGAAAATGTGTGGATTTATTGTACTCAAGGATTGAAGGATTCAAGAATGTATTGTCATTGCCACAAGTAATAATGAAATAACATTCAGAGCTTTGTCAATAAACCGGCACAGCACTGATGCATTTCATAGACGCAAATGCAGAATATAATTTACCCCAGGCACTCAGCCATGTGAACAAATACACCAAAAATAGACACTACAGCAAGACGTGTTATGTACATGGATAAATTCATACTGCACAATACTGTTTCATAAGTTGATTGTAATAGAGATTTTCTAATTTTGTCAACTGGACTGGGTTTGTAAAATTAACCAGTCCAGTTCAGTCAGCAGTATTTTAAAATCTTTTCTAGAATAGTTCATCCCTGGACAACTGAGAGCATACCAATGTAATTAAATGGTTCCCTGACAAATATGATCTAACCCCTGCATTCATATAGGTAGCAAGGCGTTTAGGAGTTGCAGTACCATCATTTCTATTCTTACTGGATTTTTTTATATGACTTGTCACTACTTTGAATGTGCCAACATGTGTCTGACATCAGTTGTGTTTCTGCGTCTGAAGGTTGGAGCTGATCACACTATTACAAAGTGAAACACAGAGGGACGACCAGTGTCGACTCTTCCCAATACTTCAGTTGGAGGGATGATATTGTGGGAGTTTGTCATGTACTTTAAAGCTGAAAATATGTTTCTCATACCTTAATTTATAACACTTTAACAACTTCATGCATTGACCATATTTATTTTCTGATATTGTGAGTCTATTTAAATGTGTGAAGTGGCCAATTCAACTTAGCTGCTGGGCCCACTTTTGACCTCCAATAGCTCTGTTGAAAATTTGACATTTGTGTAAATGTAAGAAAAACGTGGGTATATTCAGGCTGACCTTCTTGATGGGAACAACTGATCCAAGTTTCTTTGAACATGGTGTGGCTGTAAGCACCAGAGGTCAGCCGAACAACCCCAGGTGACAAATGTTATATGGTGTGTACAATAAAAACCACACAAGGCCTTATAAGATGTGGATGTATTGTTGGGCCAAGAAGTTTTTTTCATTTGGCCAAAATGTATTCCCAGTCTTATACATTACAAAACTATTATTCTTTTCTCCTCTGTAGACTTGATTTTTGTCAATGGTATTATCACAATTCTTTTAAACATCAAAAGTGGGTATATAGTCCAATAATAACCATATTTAAAAAATTTGTATGTTCTGCCCCAGTCTTCATTACATTTCAAAAGATCGTTCTGTCAACGATAGTTAGTGTGTCAAGAGTGAACAAGCTGCTTTTGCCAAACCTCAAATTGCAAAATGAGACATTTGGAAACATGGAAAATAATAATTTGTGCCTATGGTGGCCCTCATGCTGCTGTAAAACTTGAATACACAATGGGCAATGATTACCTGTTTTTGAGCTCCTTAGAGCCCCTGAATAAAGGCATGGATGATATTTTGATCATTTCAAATATTAAAATGTCCTCCAAGGATAAGGCTGTTCTCAATTGAAATATAAATAACTTTCATAAAAAAAAAAAAAATTATAAAGTGCTTAGCGCTCATTGACCAATTATGTCCCCTGTTATGCACTTTCAATTGGTTGAACTATGATTAAACAACCCGGTGGCCCAGACTCTAGTTATCACGCAAAGCGATCTGAGTCCTGCAGATGCAGGCACACATTCATACAAAGTAAATAGCCCGAACTCCAGGGTTTATTTTAAAGTTTTAGGCCAAGAACTTAACCCCCATCATTAGCCCAATGCTGTTTGTGCTAGGACCCCTTTGTTGTCCTAATTAATGCCTGAGGCGAATACAAAACTAAACATTTTGAAACCTTTTATATTGAAAGGCCAACAGTTTTTGTAATACCTAATAAACACTTAGATGAGACATTGCCCAATTTAACAGTTATTTATTAATGACGAGGGCAACAGGCAACAGTAACACAGACTAACGACATGAACCAATAACAGAAAGCAACGACACTAACCAATCACAGAAGGTAGACATGTGCAGAGTACTACAACGTCTGAATAAATATGCAACAAACACATATGCAACATAGACTTAAGCATTAAAGCAAAAACACTTAGCAAAAACATTTAAGACCATAGACATCAACCAAAGACATAGCAACAACACAGACCAACAACATCTACACACATTACATCTACTTTTTTTTACACAAATGGAACCTCATAAAAACTCAGCCCTGCTAAAAATTGGTTGATTAGCATTTACAAACAACATATTTGTCTATGGAAAAAAGGAAAAACTGTACAAGTAGTGTAATGGGAAAACATAACCCTTACATATTTGTGTGATATTCAGATGAATCATGTAATCTTGCACTTTGTATTATTAAAACATGGCTTATGTTTCACTGAGCAGAACGACCTGTACCCAGAAAATATTTGGTAATGAGCTCTTCTTTCATATCACACCGCTGTTAACATTCTTTAGAAACTTTGTACCAGGTTGAGCAGGGTCTGAAGACAGTGAACTGAGGATTTGACCTTGATGATATCACGTCATGCGAGTCTATATTAACCAAGCCCATGTGTATCTCTGTGGACTCGCTCAACCAAAGCTGTTTGACTGTGTGACTCTCATTGCTGATCAGCTCTTAATAAAAATAATTTGTTTGATTCTCACTTAGTGTGTTATCCTTGATAATAAAATTCCACAACAATCTTGGCGTTGTCGAGCAGGATATCTTGAGAGACTGACCGAAGGACCAGTCACTGTCTTTTTAAGTGTATAAATATAAGTAATAAAATAAATACATAAATAAGTCAAATAGGTGCACCGTATAAAATAAAAAAAAGAAATAAATACATAATAAATAAAATAAGTGAATTACTGAAACATAAAACGAAAGAATAATGAAACCAAATAAGAAGATAACAAAAAAAGTCGAAGCAGAGAGTGTGTGAGTGTGTGTGTGTGGCTGGAGATTCTCTCACATTTCGAAGCAGCGGAGAGAGAGGACACCTTGCTGGTAATAACGACAGTTTAAATAGGATATGAGGAATCTCATGAAGAAAAAAAATGGGTACAGTAAAAACTAAATTAGAAGGAGATGCTAAATTACGCCTTGAAAAGATCCAGATGATGTAAAATGATCTGATCAGGCTGAGGAAATGTTTTGCTCTGCTCCAGAATACTTAATACACACAAGGACACTTTCGGGTTGTAAAAGCTGGTTGTCTCTGGAACGGAAAATAAAACATTTTATCCATAAGTCTATCTGAAAAACTATAGTTTCTGAGTCTCAGCTGACTTGTATTTGCATTTATAAAATATTTTTATAAGAATTTCATTCCTTTCTTATGGTCACCTTCATCACGATGCTTTGATTTTATTGTGTTCTTTCTACTTAATTTGTGTGTTCTTTTAAACTTGTCAAACGTAAAAATTTTTACCTTAAAGGAAATGAGATCTGTCAAATCTGAATGACACTTTGCTTGCAATGAAGAATGCTTTTGCTTATACACACACATACATGGGATAATTTATTTTTAGCACTATCAAATCTCTGAGAGAAAACACTTGCATCTTTCCTCAGACACATACATACAGTCTATAGGATAAATATTAACCCTATTTTCCTTTTTCTTCTTTCCCCCCTCCCTTCGTCTCTGTCAGAGACACCCTCTCCTGAAACGCACAGGCTGCACACCTGACCCGACTCAGTTCTTCCATCAGGATAAAAGTCAGCAGAGACCCACTGATAGATAAAAAAATAAAAAAATCTATCACCACCATGTCCTACGAACTGACACTGATACCCACCCCTACCAGCTCCACCAGCTCTGTATGATTCAAGAAACAAAGACAGAAGATACTCCAGCATTTACCACCAGAGTTCCTCTGCTTCGAGTTTCAAAGAGACTGAAGCCAGGTGTTTGATGGACGTGTAAACATCTCCCTTTGGATGCTCCGAGGTGGCGTGGCCGCTGGGCTCTGAGTGACGAACAGAGAGGTGGGTGCTGGGGGCCAGAGGTTGGAAAACCATCCGGTTCTACTGACCAGAGAGAGAACATCCACGTGGTGAAAAGGATCATTGGTGATAAAATGAAAAGGCGGTATGCCCTCTAACTGGTCCGCGGCAGAGCTTACTCGGAGAGGGCAGCAGTCATGTCACCAGTTAACACGATGGTGAGATTGTTCTGATTTCTTACCACAAATAATTAATGATTTGATTCAAAATCCTATATTGAAGTTAAACAGATCTACATCTTTTATGGAAAGAAAGTGCTAAAGAGTAAACAGAAGAAAGCTTCATTTCTTCTTCTTCATTCCAAAGGGATTATTAAAGTATTCTGATTAAAGAAAAAGAACGCTATTTGGAAAAAAAATGGGTATTTTAGGCTTTGATCCATATCTTATATCATCTGAATTGCTGAGTCCTCTGAAGTCTGCCCAACATTTGCCAAATTTGTCTTTTGCCGACATCTACATATATCTCATTCACAATCCATCCCCCTACACCGGCAAATCCCTTAAGGCAGGGCTACTCAATTCTGTCCTACGAGAGCCGCAATCCAGCAGGTTTTCCATGTATCCCTGCACCAACACACCTGAGTCAAATTAGGTGGCTCTAACAGCCAATC
>JBAFTB010000018.1:836794-852052 GCA_037177355.1 Melanotaenia trifasciata
ATCCATCCATCCATCCATCCATCCATCCATCCATCCATCCATCCATCCATCCATCCATCCATCCATCCATCCATTCAACCATCCATCCATTCAACCATCCATCCATCCTGCACCAGGAGAGACAGTCAGAGAAACATCCTCCCGATCATCATCAGTGAGGTGTCAGCTGGTGATTGACATTTCCTCTGACTTCTTTTTTTCTATCCTATCTCTTCTTCATTTGTTTAGATGAGTTGTTTAAATGATGTCTTACTGTTCTGGTTTTCATGATGAATTTTCTTTGTGTTACATTTCAGAAAAACCAGCTGAATGTCAGCATCAGAAAGCAATCCAACACAATGAACCCAAGTGATGCTCTGATTCCAGAGAGCTTCAGTCTTTCTCACAGTCCGATATCTTCTCCTCGCCCACCATCATCGTCTTTCAGTGTCGCAGGGCAGCAGGCCCAGCTATGCTGTAGAGAAACCACTCTAGAGTCGACTTTCCACCGCAGCAGATTGGCCCAACAGAGCCTCTCCAGTTCAATTCTGAAAGTCCAGAGACTAAATCCTCCTCTGAGGCCAGCACTGACCTCCACAGTGCTGTATCCCACTTACACCCCTCGTTCAGGGAGCTCCAGGCTAGGCTGTACTCGGCTCAGACTGAGCGCTGTAGGAGACACCAAGCTGAATTCTCCTGGGTTAAGCTTAAAGGGAGTTTCTGGATCCCATCAAGCCAACTTCTGGGCCTGTGCCATTCCCAAAGCTCTGCCTCCATCTCCAGACAGGTGCTCTGCAAGCTGGAATCCAAACCAAGAGTACCAGGCCCTGCTGGACTACACCTACCCTCTGAGACCTGGACATGTGGACAGAGAGTGGGACAGCTCCAAGCTGCAGGGAGACGCTCTTCTCCAGACAGACTCCAACCTGCAGGATTCAGGGATTGGACTGGACCAGTCTAACCCTGACTGCCTGTCAGGGTTAGACTTCTCTGGATGTGGGCCACTGCAGACTAGAGGAGGAAGGAGGGCAGGTTACAGTTCACCTGACTTCCAGGGTTTCTCTACATCCTCAGACAGTCCGCCCTCCGGTACCCCACTCTGTCACACTGGTCCGGGGAGATTTTCTTTGCACAGTTTGGACTGCAGCAGGGATGGAGGTGAGACGAGTCCTCACAGGAGGGATGGTGACCCATTTCAGCTTCGAGCAGAGTCCCCGTCCACTTCCAGGTGTTTTATACCGTCCACTTCCAGGTCCTTCATCCGCTCCACCAGCATCCTGCCGCGTTCCAGGTGTGTTTGTGGGGAGAATGATGAAGAATTCTGGCCTCTTCCGGAGCAACTGGAGGAGCTGCAGCAGCTGTCCAGACAGGTTGGTGATGTGGACACTCTTGGACTTTGACTTTTACACACCTACACACACACACACAGTCTGAATATCCATGACACTGCTCCCCGTGTGTCATTCTGTACTGAGGATGTATGTGTGTTACCTTAATTTAGGTGAGAGAGGTTACAGCCAAGCTGAGTCCACCTGTGAGGGCCAGCACTGACTCCTTTGACAGGTGTACAACGTCCATCCTGTCCTCCATCAGTATGGCTGGGAAACAGGAAGAGGATGAAGAACCAACGAAGGACAAAGAAGATGCACATGAAGGGAATCAAAGGAGAGCTGCTCACACAGGTCCTGGACCTCTACACCACCCAGATCATCTTTATCTTTTCCTTGTTCATGTATTTTGATTTCATTTGTCCAACAGCAGCCAATCACATGGACTCAGAGACGTTGAGGAGCTGTTGTGGTACCAGGACAGAACCTAGTGGAGGAGGACTGACTCAGTCCAGTGCTCTGGAGGTGGAGGCTTTGGTGGAGCAACTATGTAGTTCTGTCCTGTCTGACAGCCAGGGGGGTCAGGAGAAGAGCTCGACTCTGATGCACCACATCCAGGTAGATACACACCACAGATGAGAGGAGTCTGTTATGAAGCTGTAGAGCAGAGATCACCAACTCAGGACCTCTTGGGCCAGCGTCCTGCAGGTTTTTCATGTTTCTTTGCTGATACACCTGATTTTAATTAAATGGTTCTCCAACAGCATGTTGTAAAGCTCTACACTAGCCCCTTAATGACCCACTGATTTGAATCAGATGTATTGCAGCAGGAAAACATCTAAAACCTGTAGGCACTAGTACAAGAGGTCTGGAGTTGTAGATCCCTGCTGTTGAGATATTTCTGGAAGAGATTTTGCTTCTATTCTGAATTCTAACGGATAAAAATCAGAAGCTTAAAGCAGTGAAGAGCTTGCCCAGGCTCCCTGGACTGCGTAGGCTTAAAGCTTATTCTAGCCCATGTAATGCACCGTTCAAGAGAAGCCCCCTGCATCTGGGCTCTGATGTTTTGGTTACTGTGAAATCGTCCATAAATGCTCTGGGGTTGTCGAGTGTTAGATCTGGACAATGGACCTTTACTCTCAACTTCCACCCACTTGATGATGCCACTCCAATGTTATTATAATAGTATTATAATTTTATAATACAATTAATATACTGTAACATCTTGTAGTTCTATTTATCTAGATAGATGGAGGGATGGATGGAGGGATGGATGGATGGAGGGATGGATGGATGGATGGAGGGATGGAGGGATGGATGGATGGATGGATGAATGGATGGATAGATAGATAGATGGACGGACGGACGGACAGGTAGATAGATGGATGTTCTGGCAGAGAACAGGCACAGCACAAAGATGGAGGCAGAATGACATGTTTGGAAATGGATAAACATGGGAAGGCTTTGCTCCTGCAGGAAGAACTGTTCTGTTCATGTATGTCCAGGACAAACGGCTCTGATAAGTAAACTTGGAAACTTGGAAACTTGCTACCAGTAAATGAGTGGAGCAATTGTTATTTACAATCCATTTCTCCTGAGTGATCTGACAACCTGACTGTTGCTACTCCATCCTAGTAGCAATCCTGTCTATATCTACAGTTTCCTCTCCTGCATCATCATTTCTGAATTTGTTTTCTATCATTTTCACTTGAGCAGCCAGACATACCAGCAACCAGGAGTGTAAAAGGGTTTAAAGGGCTTGCACCTGTAAGAAGTGAGAGTTGTCCACCCTGTATTATTACAATGCATTAGATTTATCACAGATATCTATATAATTCTGTTCATTTTGATTAGTGTGAAGCAGAAACTGTGGATGTTTTGTATGTTTCAGAGCTTCTGTTCCCACCTAGAGCTGCTCATCCAGCAGCTATATGCAGTGTCCCAGAGCATGGATCAGCTGGCTGCACCAGCTGTGGATGAAGACCCTGTGGCTTCTTCTCCGGATGACTATCAGGTGAGATACCAAGGCCTCTACAACACACACTTCTTTACAAGTTTAAAGAATCCAGATACACCTGCCTGAGTGTAATTTAACCTCTTTATTTATGTGTATTAAAGGGATGCATGTTATCAGTCATGAATATGAATTTTACAGATTCATATAATATATTAATTATATATTTTCCAACAAACTGTAATACTTTAATATTAAATATATTAGCTATGTGATTTTAAACAGTCCCATTAAAACCATATATCCTATATGGTTTAAATGAGACACATTTGTCCTGAAATGACTTAAAAAGGCAGAAACTAAATCTGATGTTACACAAAAACGTTAATGTTTGACACCAAAGACCCCCAACATTTCTTACATGGAACAAAAGAAAATTGAATGTGCGTTTATCAATATCAAAATAGTACCACCTTCTTATTTAAGTGGTATTTAAAGGGTTAAAATCCTTATGGCTAATACTGATAAATATCCTAATGTAATACTGTTGATCTTAAGACTTAACCCCAAAAAAACAGAAGAATATTATTATGTGAAGTTTTAGATCCGTTTTTGGAGGTGAGGGACTAAATGACTAAATGACTTGACTATGGTCAGGAGGGTCAGGGCTGTAAGAAAATCTTATTTATCCAGGTAGTTCCACTGAGACACGCCGGCTCTGTTACCAGAGACCTGTTGGCCTAACATGCATGTATTTGGTTTCTTGATCTCAAGACTGGCTCAGTCACTGTAAACTGACAGTAAACAGCCTGTAAACTGACTGTAAACTGACTGTAAACAGCCTGTAAACTGACTGTAAACTGACTGTAAACAGACTGTAAACAGCCTGTAAACAGACTGTAAACTGGATGCAAACAGAATTTAAACTAATTATTAACAGGCTGCAAACTAACTGTAAATAGGCTAATAACCGACTGTAAACTAATTGTAAACAAGCTGTAAACAGACTGTAAACAGCCTGTAAACTGACTGTAAACAGACTGTAAACAGACTGTAAACAGCCTGTAAACAGACTGTAAACTGGATGCAAACAGAATTTAAACTAATTATTAACAGGCTGCAAACTAACTGTAAATAGGCTAATAACCGACTGTAAACTAATTGTAAACAAGCTGTAAACAGGTTGTAAACTAGTTGTAAACAAGCTGTAAACTACCTATTAACAGGATGCACAGTGGCTATAAAAAGACTGTAAACTGGATGTAAACAGCCTCCAAACTAACTGTAAATAGGCTGATAACCAACTGTAAACAGACTGTAAAGTAGCTATAAACAGGCTGCCAACCAACTGTAAACAGGCAACAGACTGTCTGTAAACCAGCTATAAACTGACTGTAAACAAGCTATAAACATGCTGTAAAGCCATCACTTTCCAGCTCTGTAACAGCTGAATAATGTGTCGTCTGTTGTCATTCAGAGAGTCTTGAGCCACCAGCAGCCCCTGACTTCCTGCGTCCTGCAGGCTGGACGTCATCTCCTCGGCTGCATCAACACCACCTCTCCATGTCAGTCACATACACGCTGCCTCTTCAACACATACACAATAAAAACCAGAGGATGAACCAATTTTTCCCCCACAGTGTGACTGTACTCTGTCTTCTTATTTACAGTTTTAAGAGACACCCTTCTGCTGATTGAGAGGCAGTCTGGAGCCCTGCAGACCCACACCGACCACCCCGACACAGCCAACACAGTCCAGTCCAGCTGAGCTGAACACAGATGAGGAAGAAAGAACTTCCCACAAACATTCAATATCTCTGTGGCCTCAAAACACTGGTTTTTAATAACTAATTCTTGATGATATAAAGAGTATTTCTCTCCCTCGCAAATGGAACTAACAAGTTTTAATGTTTACTTCTGGTCAGTTTTTCACCTGCAGCAGGTCAGAAATGTTGTACTGAACATGGATGTCCAGCTGGATGGATCCACTAAACGTTTGGATGAGTGTCTCGATCCTCACCAGCTCACAATATTAAACTTTTCACTATTTCACATTTCAATAAAACTGCTGAACAAACCTGGATGTTAAGAACTGAGAGTTTGTGTTAGTCTGTCTGCTTTTCTTTGGAGAAAACTACTAAATTTTCTGCAGCAATACTTCAGTCACTTTAAATCCTGGTTGCTGTAAACTTCACCTCAGCTGATGGCTTCTTATCAGCATCTGAGGCTTCATGTGTCAAACACCGTTTTCATGCTGACAGAAAACCTGAACCTACAGAAAAATGATCCCACACATCTTCACATCTCAGCTCCCAAACTGTCTGGTCTCTGTGTAAAATGAAAACACAGAATTCAGTGATTTTCAGAGCTTAACCCACATTTTATTCCCAATATAACACAAACAATATATCAGAAGTTGAGACTGAAACATTTTACCATTTTTTATCAGAATATTTCTTTTTTATTGTATTTTCAACCTTCTGTTGTAGATCTGCTGCTGTGCTCTGGATCATTGTCCTACTGCATGAGCCAGTTTTAGATATTTGACTGAAGAATATTTTGCATACAGATGTGTTTGTGGCCCTGTAGCTGCAAAACAAGCACCACCACCATCCCTCCCTTCGCCGGTGTGCTCAACAGCTGGAATGACGGACCGTTCTAGAAAGCGGGTAATGGTGAAACAACACCATTTGCACTTTGAACCGGTTGAGGACAACAGACAAGTGATATGCTATGACTCAAGTCCATCAAGTGCAGTCAGATAACACTGAAAACGTTCTTTTAGTGTTAAGAATTTGGACGTTAGGATTAGAGTTCAAATTAATTTGGGTCTCTGCACATGTTGGTGTTGAGGAGGAAAAGTTAGTGTGAAAGGACCAGAAGCGAAGAGTCATTCAGAACAGAAACCAAAAAGAAGTGTCAGGAGTAAAATAGAACTTTATTTGTCAATGCAACGAAATTACAGAAAGGACTTAAAGACAGATTTTATCATAATATTTAATGGAAGGTGGAAGAAATGAGAACTTAAAAAATGAAAGGGAAGCGGGTGTCCTTTAAAGGATTTCAGGATTTGGTCTTACTGGGCTAAATAAAGGTTTTGAACAAGCATGCCTCGGGTGGTTGTGGACAACAAGAAACGGTGGAACTGTGTTTTAAATCGTGCTAGAAATAAGAAAGGGCATCGCCAGCACTTGAACTCCAAAAGAACAAAATATCAGTGTAGGTAGAGAGAGGCGTTCAGGTGATGCAGCTTATGGGATTGTTTTTAGGCTGTTGAAGAGAACAAGGATTCTGAAGGGAATTCAGTTTAATTAGTGATGGTGGCCATTCTGACCTACATGCCATTCTAGAAGGTGGAGAACACCTAGAATCTGCCAGCCACCATTTAAGCAGGTGTCTTGCGGTTGGTTCAGATGCAGCTTGACAAGCCGTGCTGCCATGTTTTGTTGACTGAACAAGCCCTACTTGTTCAGTCTTTTTCTAATTTAACTGTCATGAACTTTAACATTTAACCTGTAACTCAGGCCTGGGGAGTCTTAGATGTAGATCATGGGTTTTCGGCACCTTGGTGATGAACTTTAATTGTTTGGAAATAAATGTATATCCCTTCCCAGGTTGATAGGAAGCAACAACATTGGTGTCAACACAAACAGGATTAAACTGGGTTTGTTAAGGAGCACATGCCTGCTATTTACCTCATAACCCTAAAGAAGCATTAAGGGTGTGCTTTTTTTACACACTGCTTCTGCATTTTAGCTTAGTTTTTGTTAAGTATATAATACACTATGTTGTGTGATATGTCTCAAGTTGTTCATCTAAGGTTGATAATTTGGTTTCAGTATCCTGATATGTAAAATCCTTGAATTGAGAAATACTACATTTTCTTACTTTTTAAGACTTCTCCATTTTTTTCTCTTTACTCTCCATGTATAAAACTTTCCTTCCTGATAAATCTTATAGCAGGTTTGGCTCAGTGACCCTGATCCATCCTTTAGTCCTGCTGCTATAGGCCGAGGCTGCTGGGGGACGTCCCATGATGCACCGGGCTCCTCTCTGCTCGGGGGCGTCCCATGATGCACCGGGCTCCTCTCTGCTGGGGGACGTCCCATGATGCACCGGGCTCCTCTCTGCTGGGGGACGTCCCATGATGCACCGGGCTCCTCTCTGCTCTCTTTACTCTCCATGTAGAAACATCTGACATTAATGTTGTCGTTCACTTGTGTTTCTCTTCTTTTCTCCTCAGCAGGAATCCCTGGTTTAGAGTTCTGCTGCTGGTTGGCCCTCTTTGAGGTCCTCTTCACCCCCAACCAGTCCAGACAGATGGCCATCTATCCTGGTTCTGGTTCTACTGGAGATTTTACTTCCTGGTCCTGATGGAGGTTTTCTTCTCCACTGTCTCATGCAGCTCATGATGAGGACTGAATCAAACATTTAATGGAACCTGTTGGTTTTACTTAGCTAGGTAATTATTTTTATGAATTGGTTTATATAAACGCAGTTATTATAAATCTGACTAATGTGGATCATATAATGATTTGTTTTAATTGGATTTAATGAACTGGGCTGAATTGGAAAGTGTCTGTAAAAGTGACTTGAGAAGAGTTTGTAGTGAATTAATGCTGTATAAACAGAGTTGAATTAAATTGAACTGCATTTCTTTTTAACATTACTGTAGTTATTGCTAAATACTTATAGGTGTTATTAGGTTTACCTACTTTTATCTTACTAAATGGATCTGATTACAGGTGCTGATTACAGGTAAGGTGGTGATACCTGCTGTAACATCCATATCATGGCACACCCATGACTCACCTTAAACACAGAAAT
Organism: Melanotaenia trifasciata; assembly: GCA_037177355.1. Lineage (NCBI taxonomy): Eukaryota > Metazoa > Chordata > Actinopteri > Atheriniformes > Melanotaeniidae > Melanotaenia > Melanotaenia trifasciata. Next base: position 844,883 of record JBAFTB010000018.1, read on the forward strand.
TCAGGGCAGAAAGTTCTGGATTAATAACCACCAGTGATAATGAATATGGTTAATTTCTAAGAGAAGTTAATAAAAATGGTTCTCATTTCTGGGCGTGAGGTGGTGTTGGTGTGGCTACAGGTGAACAGAGGGTCCAGGTGACAGGCTGGTTACGTTATAACTACTGTTGGATGGAGAAGTACTCTCCTGTAAATACAAACCTTACTTTGCAGCGTAAGCAAACAGTACAACAGCCGTAGTGGAGGTTATGTTTAAGTCTGTACCCGGAAGTAGTGTGTATGTGGTCTGACACGGGGCGCTAACCGACTCCGCTCTGCCACGTTTCACTAAATGACGTAATCCTCCTCCTGACAGTCTGCTGGTGCAGTAACGACGCACTCAGAGCCGGTTAGCCGCACATCTACCATATTTATCCTGGTTACTCGTTTCCGCTTCAGCCTGTAGAACGACTAACACGTTTGTTTAAAAGACTAAGAATAGTTAAACCAAAACCCTTTTCTTTTTTCTTTTCTTTTTTTCCTTGGCCAACCGGCTGGCTGATGTTAGCCGTTTCCTGGTTGAAGTTGCAGCCATTTTGGAATTTTATAGAGAGCAGCTAGCCGGCCGCGGTCCAGGGAACAGTCCAAGCTAGTCATCGTCCCAATTTTCAGGACTCCGAGGAGAACATACATCTGACCAGAGGGTAGACACTGTACAACGACTCAACAATGAACCCCGAATAGTAAGTATTATACTTCCCAGCGCCGTATTCAGTTGGTTCAGATTAGCTTTATGCTAACAAGCAAGTTAGGTTGACAAATATGTTAACAATGACAGCCGAACCGAGTAAACGTGGAACATCAACTGACTGAAGCTTTAATAGACACCTGCTACACAGAGAACATCGTCTACGGACACAGCCAGGATGCGGGATGTTAACTACTTCATGTCCTAAGTGAAAATGTGTTCGTCATCCATGTTAGCTTATGTTCCGGCAACTGTTTGGCACATTTGACTAACAGCGGTTCTGGTTCGCTGAGATGTAAATACAGGACCAAGATTTCTCTGTGAGCTGAGTCTAACCTGCAATGTTCAGGGTTCATGCTTGGTTTCAGTTTACTACCCAGCCAACATCAGCTGAGTGGAGTGGTGAAATCCTAATGAAAATGCCTTCAGGGTTTCTAGAGCTGTGACCGCTCAGGCTACCGGCGCACCTGTCCCTGCAGGTTTTTGTCCTCTGGTTACTGGTTTCAGGCTGTATGAGGTGTTGTGGATGACTGTTTTCAGTCATATGGTGTGGTGTGTGCCTGTCCACAGCCTCTCAGTCATGTGTAGGTCACATGCCACGGGACAGGCCCGAGATTTCCTCACAGCAGTGTTGAGTAATCATTGACTTCAGCTGTCTTTGCTTTTCTCTTCATAAACATTTGGGCTTCTCTGACAGTCCAGTACCTCTTGTTCATTTTTTTCAATTTTGTGCTTACCTTTACCTTGTCTGGTTTCTTTGTTCCTCTGTGGCATACTTTATCTTTTACTCATGACTCACTTGCATATAATACTTTAAATATTTCTCAACTAGGTCTGAAATCCTTTTAAATGTCAGATTGAAATAAAAAAATCTTTATTCATGTTATGTTTAGGTCTTTCTGTTGAAAACAACAAGTTAGCTTCAGATTTACAGCTTCTGATTATGCCTAAAGGGCAGTTTGCTGCTTTTTAGCGGCCTTGACTGCATTAAACAGGGTCCTGGTCAAAAACTACAAATTTTAAGACAATCTGATCTCATCTCTGATCATATCTAAAATACTCTACACAGCATTTAGATCCATTAACTTGCAGTTTCTGAAGTGAAACTTTTAATCTTCGTATATCACTGAGCCCCATTTACACGCTCACCTCAAAGGCTCATTTATGCTCGACGCAGAAGACGGACACACAGACGGACAGATACACAAGCAGACGGATGGACATGCAGACGGACGGACAAGACGATAACGAGGGCAACAACCTAAGAGGAGGCGAGAGCTTTTGAAGAAAGCTGTGTGAGTGTGTTGGGCGTGTAGCGTGGTTCTAAGCAACCTTGCAGCGGAGCAGTACCGCCACCAGATGTGTCTGAAACTGATGTCGGAACGCAGGAGTGAACTCTGAATGTCCACTAGTGGATGAATTGTCAGTCCTGAAAGCCGCTGTCCTGCAAGTTTTCATTGTTTCCCTGCTTCAACACATCTGACTCATGTTAAATAAACCCAACAGCCTATGAAGTTCTTTATAATGACCCATTAATTTGAGACATAGAAAATCTGCAGGATTGTGGCCCTCGAGGCGCCTGGGCTGGACAACCCTGATGTAAACATTATAATCTGATTATAAGAAATCAGATTAACATACCCACATTTCTCCTTAATAATCTGATGTCTTTGTTCATGTATATCTAATTTGTTTATTTTCTTGTGCAAAAACCTGCATTGCTTCTGTCTTTTCAATGTCCTTCATTAAAAAGAAAGAAGTCACAACATGAGCCGAACATAAAAGAAAAACAGGAAGGTGTGCCGCAGCAGAAAATATAAACCAAGTAAAACAGTCACATGTAGTTTTATTTTGGAGCTTATTAGCTCCCACGTTAGCAGCTAATGCTAAGACTGTGGGCACCACCATGTTCATCAGTGACTATAACTGGAAGTTACGTCACTACGTACTCTGAAAGAAATAAGATAATGGACTAGAAAATGTAGACCAGGATTTCCGGAATATCACATAGCGGAAGTTCCCGTCAGATCCGAATGTTAGAATTATTAATTACTCCTAGTTGTTCCGATTCGATGGTCAAGTAAACGGATCACTAGAAATAAGGGTTATTTTATGGGATTATTTGGCACACAGGCAACTTTAGACAGAAAATCCCAACAAAATGAACCTTATTTGTCACAACTGAATTAAGAGAGCATTCACACCAGGACAGTTCCGGGAACGCAGTTCGATTGGGCAGCCATTTCCCAAAAATTTCACACCATCTTTTGGTTTGGGCTCAAACTGTACTTAAACTGCAGCGGACCAAACCACCTGGACAACGTCACAAGGGAGCGATACTCCCCAAAACAACCACTGATCAATAATAAAAAAGCAGGAAGAAAAAGAAAAGCAGGTTCCTTGATTGGTCAGGACCAAAAAAGGAAATCTTTCCACTTCTGCCGGCTCCTTCGCTGCACCGAAACGTACACAAACCACAGTTCTGCAACAGTTCAGGTACCAACGGATAACCTGCAGAAACACTGTTTTGGGGGTAAAAATTGCATGGATTAAATTTCACGGATACAGGTGGATATTTAAGGATTAGTTTCTTTCTCCTTTCTTATTTTGGTGTTTTACTTATCATGCACCAGGGTCAGCTTTACTGCGAAGCCTTGCAGAGTATTTCCAAACCTTGTATTTATTGTGAGGAATGTTGTTGCCATCCCGGCATCCAGTGCAGCCAATTAGAGATTTTTCTGCTGCTGGTTATGTGATTCAGAAATGGAGAACACAGCTGAAACCAGAGATGGTGGAGGATGTCTTGTTTATGCAGCGATCAGCCAATAAATGAATAAACCACCCAAGTGGCAAAACAAGAGACCATGGAGGCAGCCTGGTGGTTCACTGCAATATTATGCAAGTTTAAAAAAATGTTATGAGCAAGTTCTGCTTAAAATAAGCCTTTAAATATATTTACTTTGTTGCCTTTTACCTAAAAACAAACAAAACAATGACTAAACAACAGGATCACATGAAATATATGAACACAAAAAGAAAAGTAGTGAAGGGGAGGCGGGGGTGTATTTACCATTGTAATATTTACAGTGTTGTAATGTGCGGGTTGGGTCACATCATCTGGTTGGGCCTAGATTTCAATGGGAGATATCAACGGGTCGGGTTTGGTCATCCGAGCAGTTTTGGGTGGGTGGCGGTTGGTAAAATTGGACCCTTGCAGGACTCTGGTCTTGGGGTTCCTGTGCAAACCATTTACTTTTTTTTTTTACATTCCATGGACTTTGTTTTTCCTCCTACCGAAGCAATACTCTTCATCACTTCCTTCTTCTTCTTCTTCTTCTTTATATTGATGCGTTGTTGTGGTTGGCATACGTCACTTTTTTTTTGGGCCTCTGGATTGAGACCCCCCCACTTCTTTGGTTTGCATTAGCGTACGGCTGGTGGACCACGGTCTGTTCAAAGCAAACCAAACACTGGCAGTGTGAACGTAGACTAATTCAGTCCAGATTTGAACTTACTAACTTTTGTAGCTTTTGAACAGGACCTGGTCTAAGGTGGTAAAGTTCCCTGGAAAAGTAGTGTATTCATGAATCAGAAGCTACCTTCAGTGTCATGTCTCTGGTTTGGAATCAAGATGAGTCTCCCAGACTCAGGCATGGTGGTAACTTTAGTTTAGAGAAACATGTTGCATGGACTAAGGTAATACGGTGAACTCTGTATGTGGTTTGGAGCACAGTTTGGTTCTGCTTTTGGGCAGTATTCTCTGGGTTGTGTTGAGCAGTGAGTGGTCAGCTTTGTTCAGCCCCTGGCTTAATGAGGAGAGAATGACTGGAATTTATTACAATAAGAAGAGAGAAGGGAGTCAGCGCTAGAAAGTAGGATGATGTGTTAGACTACTGGCTTCAGGAAATCCGTGATAATGAAGTTATACATTAATCTGCTGATGCTGGGGTTAACCAGCAGCAGGTTTCCCATGTTTACTGGGAGCGTCAGGTGATTCCTGCAGCTCTCCTGCTCTTTTACTGAGGTTGGTTCATGAAATGCTGCAGAAGGTTTTAACATGTAAACGTGTGTGTTTACAGGGTCAGTTTGGAGAAGAAACTAAACTGAGATGAGCTTAGTAAATGTTAGCAGAGCAGGGTGTAGCTGGACATGTTAGCGGCGGGCGGCCTTGTAGCGTTAAGGTGGGTCCATGAGCTGGATTATCTTCATATAGAAGTGGAGTGCCTACCCGTCTGTCGGGCACAGCCCCAGCTTGGCCTCACCGTTTCAAACTGGAAATTTTTCATCTTCATCTCTGAATAGAAACAGACTTTTATGTGCGTCTTATTTCTTTATTTCTATCATGATCCGAGCTTCAGTGTGAAACCGCTCTGAGCAAACTGGGCTTGGTTAGCACTGTTAAAGTAGTCTTAACATTTATAAACTGTTAGAAAATGACTTGTTTTCACAGTGTAAATGTATATGTATTGATACATGATTTAATATGTAAATATGAATGGAATATATATAATTGTATCTAATATTTTTATTTACACTACCAGTCAAATGTTTGGACACATTAGATCCAATGGGAAAGGGTGCCCAAACTTTTGACTGTACTGTGCATACATTTTATATATTTCTATATTAATTGTATAAGTAAAAATGTATAGTTAATATATTTATATCTGCTCATATATTCATATAAATAGTTTATCTTCTTTAAGTGTAACAAACTTTAGGAAAGGGGTAGGATCTAATAAGTTTTACTTTTACAACATGTAGTTTGCTTTTCTGTTCATTTGTGGCTATTTTATTTCTTTTACATTGGTGGATGTGGTGCACAGTTTTAGCAACTTGTTTAAAATAAAGATGTCATTCGTCTTTCTGTTTTTCTCCTTTCCAGTGACTATTTATTCAAGCTCCTGCTGATTGGTGACTCTGGTGTTGGAAAGTCTTGCCTTCTTCTACGATTTGCAGTAAGTTTCCTCCCAGAAGATTTAATGAAATATGTCTGTTAGCAGGTTCAGTCTCTAGAAATCTTACTGCAGCGGTTTCATGCTGACAGTAAATCTTAGTTATCAGTTTCTTTTTTAACATAATTAAAAACCATCATAGTTAACTAAGTCTTCATAACACAAAGTAAAGCTGGTTGGTGTGGATACTGTGTAAAGCTTCGTGTACTGTGTTAGCATTGTGCTGTGTGAGCGGCATCTAACCGACTGTGTTCTCCTCTGCAGGACGACACATATACAGAAAGTTACATTAGTACTATTGGTGTGGACTTCAAAATACGAACCATAGAACTAGATGGAAAAACCATCAAACTTCAGATTGTAAGTAACCTGCAGCTTTCCGTCAGGTTTTATGTCTGTTTTCCTTCTTTGGACGTCGTTAACTGGATGAGTTTGACATCATGAAGCTTTTTATTTTTACCTCCTACATAAAATCTCAAACCAGCAACACGTCACATGGATGTTAAACTTGTCCTGTTGGGTTGATATGAAAATGTTAATGTCGTGGTCAGTGTGCTCTGGGCTCGCTACCAGTGACCTTCTGATCTTCTTTTGTAGTGAATAGGCTGTATTTTTTTATATCAATGCGGACACACAGATGGAGCCGTTAAAATATGAATGTTGTTACACAAAAGCTGCTAATTATAAAACCTGGATGCTTTACTCTCGTTTACAAGCTGTCAGCATTCAAGCTCAGCACAGTCTAATCATTCACCTGATGAGTCCGATATTTTAGACCTCAGGTCGGATTTTCAGCCAGTTTTTACACATTTATCTGAAACAAAGCAGAGTGAGTGAATGGGAGCAGCTTTAATGGTTTGTGTTAACACACACTCGCTGTTTCTGCAGAACAGAAAAAGTTTAAAGTACAAGCAACCAAAATTTCTTTGAGGGCTACATGTTTAAATCCAGTCCAGGTTTGGGTTTTATCATGGAGACCTGCTCTCTTAGTGACGCTCACATAAACTTCACTTAGATTTCCAGCAGGTCTGACTGCTTTGATCAAACTTTAGCCAGTAGTTAATCATTCCTCACATTAAACTGTTTAAGCACACACACGTAGCCAGGCGTGTCTGAACCACATGACACATCTCCACTAAACAGGATTTTTCTTCATGTTTAGGCCCAGAGTGGTTTTGTAAGATGTAAAACTCTGGGCTCCACCATCATGTCGGTCTGAATGTGGAACCGGCCCATGTTAAATCTGAACTCACTTATTATGTGAAGATAAACTGTTTGTGTATGAACTGACATGGAGATCTGTTTAAGGCTGTATTGTGTCTGTGAGCATGAAATATAATCGTTGTATGGAAACTCCAGAGTAGGTCAAGGTGAAGTACTTCTCACTATTTTAAGTAGAATGTTGTGTATTGTTATTAGGGATGCACCGATATGAAAATTTTGGCCGATACCGATATCCGATATTAATATTGTTGTTATGGCCAATAAC
>JBAFTB010000018.1:906351-916476 GCA_037177355.1 Melanotaenia trifasciata
TGTGTATCAGGGGTGTCACCCAGGGGCCAAAACTAGCCCGCCACAGGATCCAGTCTGGCCTGTCGGACCCTAACGTCAAAATAATATTAAAAACATTAACTGTCATTTTTTTAATAAAAGTAACTAATTCCTGATTTTTCCATTAAGTTGCATTTGTAAATGAGTAATATGTAAATATGCTAAATATATTGTAAATTGGTATTGGTCTGTAGTTATATAACACTTTTATCCAAATGCTTTACATTATACGTCACATTCACCCCTTCACACACATTCACACACACAGTGAAGTTCGGTGTCTTGTTAAGGGACTCCTCGACATGAGCTGTCCGGGCCGGGATCGAACCGGCAACCCTTGGGCTACAGGACGACCACTCTACCCATTTATTGTAAAAACTGAGGTCCTTGTTTGTGCCACTGACAGACAGTTTTACCTAGGAAAGCTGAGAGTCTCGGCCCACTTGCCTCATGTATTAAGCCCTCGGTCAGGGACCTTGGCGTAACCCTTGACCCTGCACTGCCATTAGATGCTCATATAAAATCACTTGTTCGCTCCTGTTTTTATCCTCTCAGAAACGTTGCCAAGCTGAGTCCAGTTGTTTCACCATCTGAGATGGAGATGATCGTCCATGCCTTCATCTCATCCAGACTAGATTATTGTAATTCCATCTTCACTTGCTTAAGCAAAAAATCTCTTGACCGTCTCCAGATTGTTTTGATCACTGCTGCAAGGCTGAAAACCAAAGTTACTCCATTACTGATCCAGCTGCACTGGCTTTCCATTCATCACAGAGTAAATTCTGGTTTTAACTTCATGACCAAGCACCTGAAGATATCAGAGACCTTCTGCAGCCCTACGTTCCCAGCAGGTCCCTGAGATCAGATGATGAAGGTCTGCTGGTTGTTAAGCCGACAGGCTGAAAACTAAAGGTGCCAGAGCCTTCGTAGCTCCTTCTCTCTGGACCTCTTTCTTCTCAGCCTGAGACTCAGGGATCTCTTTTAAAAAGCAGCTAAAAACACATCTTTTTAAACTTGCTTTTACTTGGTTTTATTTGTTTTTATCTTCTCTGTTTTATTGTGTTATTTTGTGTAATGTGTTCATTGTTAAGCACTTTGTAACTTTTATCGTGAAAGGTGCTGTATAAATAAACATTTACTTACTGACTAGATAAACATGCTGTTGTTCTACTGGTCCGACCCACTGGAGACCAGACCGATGAAGTGACTTTGATAAAGATGCTTAATGTTTCTGGGTGTAACAGCAAAATAACTCTGCTGTTTATTCAGACATAAATAGTTTGGTGGTGTTAGGATAGGTCAGAGCATGTGTCCAGTAAGGATAAATTAGGTGTAAACTGATGTTTCTGTCCTTCAGTCCCTGCGCAGGGTGTTTCACCGGCTTCTCTACGTCATCCTGATGATGAATAAAGGAAACCACAGGAAGCCTTCCCTCCTCGTACCCAGCCAGGCCATCCTTTCCACCCGAAACCAGGCCATTCACTTTGTTTGGTAAATGGCTTTGTTTGGATTAAATATTAAGCCAATTTTTGGAATTGCAGACTTCAAACTGAGATAATTTATTAAGAACACCTTCTAAGGTATTTGTCATGCTTTGCTCATTTTTAAATGTGATTCATGTTTGAAGTTTCCCACCATCTGTAATAGTCAAATACGTATTTGGGACCAGCTGCAATCAGCATAAGTTTATTTTTTACCTTGCTGAGAACCATGTGATGCAGTTCTGTTGTTCTGGTTGGAAACTGGCATCTGATCTTTAGAAACGTGACACTTGGTCACAGCTTCAGCAGCATTTCAGTGTGTCTTAGACTGTGTTTGTGGTTACAGTCATCTCGTGGAGGAGCTGAAAGAGCTGGCAGAGCCTTTCCTTGAAATTCTTCTGCAGCATATCTGTTTCCAGGTGAGACCACAGCAAATCAAAGGTTTTACTGTCTATTAAAGTTATGAAGGCAGTCACATCTGAGGATTCGCTGGCTTTAAGTGTTTAAAAGTGACTGTCTCACCAAAGCTGTTTATAAATTTAGCACAAAAAGAAAACAAATGAGTGTTTAGTGGATTGTTTCTCCTCTTTGATAATCCCAGCTGATGTATTATACATGGATGAACAGCCTCATTAGTCACCTTTATAACCAGGTAGAACTTTTAAAGATGGTGCTTCTGTGGGATGAACACAGCTTAACATGGGGGTAATGCCCCCCAAAATGTACCAAAATCACCTGTAGTATTCTCCTGTTTGTTTTCACTCTGGTTGTGAGACTCAGGTGCTGCCAGGTGAGTTTCTGATTCATAGATACATCAGGATGAGATTTGTGAGCCAGTGATGAGCCGTTTCTCCAGAATCTGGGAGCTAACTCCATCCTCCAGGATGACAACCCCTCCCCCCGAGCCAGGATCAGACTACCTCCCAGGAGTCTGGACCAAAGTGCAACCAGAAATTTGCTGAGTACGGCTCACACTTTTTCTTGGTTGCAGTGGTGCACCTAGCATTTTGCAGGTCTAGAACCTTAACCTGTTTTTTTTCTACTTAACATTAAAGTAAAGATAAACATTTCCCTGAACCTCATGCTGGTTCACAATAATAATCAGTATGTCTGTGTACTGATCAGAAGGAAATCTTTAAAATGGATTAAAATGTGGCTGCATCCATATTAATACCAGCACCAACAGGATAATACTGATGAGGACTTTGGCTCATTTTTGGGGTCTCCATGTTTAGCTGTTTTCTTTCCACAGAAGCCCCATCCTTACCAGCTCTACCTGGTTGTAATAGTGACTAACGAGCCTTTATAACCATGTAAATACAACACCAGCTGGGATTTTTACAGGGGAGAAATAATCCACCAAACACTCGTTTCCTTCCTAAACAAGTTTTTTTCCTTTTTATTCTGCCATGCAGATGGTGGAGAAAAGTGAGTTTAGAATCCATGGGGCCCAGGCTGTGGGCATGTTAGTGTCTCAGATGGCAAGTCCAGACTACGCCTGCTTCATCAAGTGGCTGTTTAACTACTCCAGACACTCAAAGGTAACAAATGTCCAGTAAGAAATGTGTTCAACACTTCTCTGTATTTTGTGGTAGTCTGTATTTTGTGTTATAATCTATGGAAAGATAGGAGTGCCACAACCAAGAATAAATCTGGAAAAGAATAAGGAAATAAATGTATAAAAAAAACACATAAAACAAATTAAAATATTATAAAATATATTATATTTTTTCATTTATTTTATTTTCACATAATTTTATTCTTTTATTTTTTGCATTTATTTTCCCTATTCTTTAAATGATTATTTTTCTCATATCTTTCTATATTCTTTTCTCCATTTATTTCCTGGCATCCAAGCTGTCAATCATCTGCTTTGGGGGGTTTCTTGTTCACACAGAGAAGTTGATTTTTTTTTTTTTTTAGAGGGCAACAACCCTTCAATCCACACCATCACCTGACAAAAACACACCAGAAAATTTCCTCTGGTTTTTACAGAGAAACAGAGCTGGCAGTGGTCAAGAGTTCTTAAATAATAACCAAATCAAAAAGATATATCACAACAACCGAAGTACTCAGATACTCACTCACAGAGAAAGAAAAAAACGATCTCTTCCTATAAAAACCCACTGGACACCTCAGTGACTGTCAGCATGCAGAGGATGAGGAAGAGGAGTGCTCAGTGATGAAGAGTGGTGAGTGAGATCGTGTAAATGCGACCACGCCTCTATGGAGATCAGAGGCAGACCAGGGCAGCCCAGAGACCCAGGCCATCAGCAACAACCCCAGAGCACGAACCCAAGCTACCCCACCCCGAAGACGACTCCAACCCCACCTGGAGGATGGCAGAGGAGAGCCCCAGCAAGAGCCCCCTGCTGTCCTGGGGCACAAGCCCCGGCGGGCCACGATCGGCGGCAGCCGGCAACACTGCCAGGCACTGGCCATCCAGGGCGGTCCGAGCGAAGGGCCCAGTGCCCCCAGAGGACAGTGAGCTCCATGTCCTGTCTCCACCACCACCCCCAGCCAACCCCCCATCACATCCCACCAGGATGCAGCAGACTGGGCACCCCCCAGGGCCTGCAGCCCATCAGTGCAGTCAGTCCGGGTCCCAGCTCTCAGGGCAACCACCTTCCCCTGCCCACCCCCGGCGATGCCCAGGGACTACAAGGGGGTGTGAGAGGTTACCCTCACCCTCCCTGCTCATGACTGTTTATGGTGCCAGCTCACTCTGAGCCAACAGGTTTCACCAAGAGAAGAATGAACCTTTATTTTTTTAATAATCAGCTACTATCATCTGTTTCTGGAAGTAGACCTGGGATCCTGCCTGGCGTGGTAAATCTAGAATTCTGCTCGGTGTGGTGGACCTGAGATCCTGCCTGGTGTGGTGGACCTGAGATCCTGCCTGGTGTGGTAAATCTAGAATTCTGCCTGGTGTGGTGGACCTGAGATCCTGCCTGGTGTGGTGGACCTGGGATCCTGCCTGGTGTGGTGGACCTGAGATCCTGCCTGGTGTGGTGGACCTGAGATCCTGCCTGGTGTGGTGGACCTGGGATCCTGCCCGGTGTGGTGGACCTGAGATCCTGCCTGGTGTGGTGGACCTGAGATCCTGCCTGGTGTGGTGGACCTGGGATCCTACTCGGTGTGGTGGACCTGGGATCCTGCCTGGTGTGGTGGACCTGGGATCCTGCCTGGTGTGGTGGACCTGGGATCCTGCCTGGTGTGGTGGACCTGGGAGGTGATGGAGCTTCTCCAGGATCACTGCTGCTGTGCTGTATATGCGCTCATTGGTCTCGGTGGTCTCAGTAGGGTTCGTTCTTAGTGCTGCTTTCACATCAGCTGGGAGATTTTCTGGTGGTGCTTCGCTCAACATGGACGTTCTGCCAACGGATCTATCCAGCTGCTGGTGGAACCTGAACTAAAATAAGTTTGGCAGCCCTGTTTTTTGTCCTGATCAGCATGCTGTCAGTCAGGCTCCATCATCTCTGTCAGTGTATAACTATTTTCCTCTGTAGATGGTGCACCGGCTGTTCTCGGTGGATGTGGTGATGGTTTTACTGGAACAGCCGGAGAGGAAGCTGGAGGAATGTCAGGACCCGGAGCTCGCCAGCTTCCTGCCACACAAGTTCCTGATCCAGAACCTGCTGTTTGCTCGGCGGATGGATGAATCATCAACCGTCCAAGGCCACGCGTTGTCCTGCCTGGCTCAGTGTCTGGAGCTGCCCTCACTCAATGTCACCCGGGCGGTCCACAATCTCTTTTCTGCCAGTAAGAAAACACACTTGCACAAAATGGAGAATATCAGGGGGCATAAAACAGACTCCTGCTCATTAAAATGGACTGAGGTTAAGTTTTAAACTGGTTTAATTCTCTAGAGAGCATCCACATCCTGCCATTTTGCTTTTAGAATTACACCAGTTAGAATGAAGTCTTTTTAATTAAAAGCAAGTTTTATAACATGTACTGGTCGTTGCTTTGTGTTCTTTTACTTTCATTGTACTGGAGCTGTACACCTGTAACAGCAGGAAAACGAGAATAACATGCTGCGTATTTAAGTTACACTTCCTGACAAAATCAGCCTGATAGCTTTTAGTGATTAAACAGAGATGGTAATAATTTCCAAATTCGGTATTTTCTTTCAATTCCTGCATCCTGTTATCTCAGTAATGGTTTCATAAATGTAAAATAGCCGTCTGTTTTTTTCCCGTATTGTTCAGCCAAACATCGCGATCCTCATAAGGACTAAAAGACAAAAGCCACATCAGCTACTGTATTAGTTAATAAAACAGGACAATGGTGTTTCTTCTTCAATTGTAGCTCAAAGTTTAGACCCTAATGTTCCCAAAACCAGACTGAAAGTGTATTTTAGGTCAAACACTAATGTTGGAGTCATTGTTAGCATGCTGTTAACCTGTCGGATAAAAAGTAATTATAATTTATTATAATTATTGTAATTTACTCAGGCATAGTAACAGACACAACATTTCTGACCCTGGGAATCCATTCTCTGAGGTTCCTAGATGTGCCTAGACACCAAGAACACAAAGATGAACCGGATTACTGTGGAACATGTCTTCATCTGCTTTGGGAATGACTGTTTAGGAGGTTTTTCTGAAACTTTGGCCAGGATTTAAGAGGTTAAAGCTGCATTCCAGTTTTCATCCTAACATGTTTTTGTGACCATGTGTGTTAACTGTTAGCTGGGACCCAGATCATCTTGGAAGGTGAACTCACAGAAGGTACAGTCACTTTGTTTTTTCTGATTAAAGAAGTTATAAAAGAGAAACCAGTGTACTAATATGATGTACAGCTCGGTTTAGTGCCCAGCCTGGTTTAATGTAGACTGTAGGATGCCAGCTAACAGGTGTGTGTTTCTTAGGAACTCTCGGCTCCCAGAACAATCAGAAAACCTACCGAACTCTGCCGTTCAGGACTGTGGAGATCAGCAGTGCCGACAGCTTCAGCTGTGAAGGTGAGACGGTTAACATGAGCATTATGTAACAGGAATGTTCATACACTCCGTTTCTGAGATTGGTTGATGTCATCCTTCATATTTTCATCAGCTAAAGAGAACCTGGCTCATCTCTTCTGCCGAGTGAAAGATTCAAAGATTAACGTGCGGAAAGCAGCTCTGCAGGTAAACTGATGTTTTAACTGAAGTAAACGTGACGGCAATAATCAGCCACAGGTTTCCAGAAAGCTTGTAACAGTCAGATGGAGTAACTTTTCCTTCCTCCACAGGCCTTGCTGGGTCTCCTGAAACACGGTGTAATCCCCCTGAACTGGGAGAATCTGGAGAGCCTGTCCGAGCGCAGCAGAGACCCTGCTGTGTCCGTGAAGAAGAAGGCCTTACAGTGTGTGGCAGAGCTGCTCGCTGTGAGTCTCCTGTTGAAATCAGTAATGTGTAGCAGACTAGCAGTAAGAAAAACGTCTTAAACCTGCTGTATTTCTCCTGGTGCATAAAATGAAAAGGATTTCGTCTTACTGACAGGCTAAGCCAGAGAGCAGGCTGGTCCAGAAGGCCTGGCTGCATGCTGTGGTGCCTCCGGTGGTGGACTCTGAGACCTCAGTGCAGAATAAGGCCTTAGAAGCTCTGGATCAGGTGATCCTCAGTCAGGTGAAGCGGTACTCTGCCAGCCGCCACGTGGAGGCCAGTGAGAGGCTGACCTGGGACTTGCTGGGCCTGCTGTGTGATGAGTGCCAGAACCTGAGGTTGGACTTTCTTACAACATTTTATCACACATCACATCAAATGTGTGGAGCCTGTGCAGTACAGTATGCTACAGGTTTCACACATGCTCTGCATGTAAAGTCCACAGCATTCCCTCCGGAGCTGATGCAAGCTTTACCCGGTTTCTTGGTAAAATTTCTTGAATCAAGCAAATGTTGAATGAAGGAGTTTATCTTCCAAAATAACCAGATGAGAAAACGTCTGGAGGAAACTGTCCTCGTATCCTTCTGACGGTGTTTCAGGATGAAAATGGATTGTTATTAATGCATCATCAGAAAACAGGCTTTACCCTCAGCATGGAACTGCATGCTAGAACATTTCTCAGCCTTTCTTTCTTCAGTGCGCTTTTAGAGGCAAATCCAGTCATTTACTTTTCTGCTTTATACAATAATCGTTCTGGAAAGACGACGTCAGCCGAACAACTGGAGGGGTTGATACCAGTGTTTTCCTTTTTCCAGCCAATATTTCAGTAGAGCCTTCACCATCTGGTCCAAACAGAATAAGTTCACATCCGCCTTCATCACCAACCTGATCTCACACACGGAGGCCGATCACGCTGCCGGGGCCTGGCTGCTCCTCTCCAAAGTGGTCACTTCATCCCCCAGACTGCCGTATGAGAAGATCCTGGATGCCTGGGACACCATGGTCAGGTGAGCGGTACAACACACAAAGCTTCCAGTCCAGAGTTATCCTTTAGATTTATACAAACTGGATTTATTTTGTCTTCGTAGTTCAAAAGAGGTGAACGTGACAACCTGCTGTCACATTCTGTCTGTCGTGGGAGACATTGCAGCTCATTTGAATGAAGACACCAAGGACAGGATAGTTGGTAAATATTTGTGGAGAGGGACAGGAAAGTTCCCACATGGGAAGTGAAAGTGTCCTGACCTCTCTCTGTCTCTCAGCTGATCTGATGTCGTGGTTGAAGACCTTCGCTTTATCTCTGGAAGTGATCAGTGCTGCTGTGCAGACGCTTTATCAGCTTGGCTCCAGCGAGGAGATCAAACAGACTCAGGTTGGAAAACGCACCCACATTTCTCCTTTATTCCTCATTAACATGATTTCCATTCACTTTACCAACAAGAAATCTCTCTGTACAACAACTACGCTCCGTATGGATATGTTGGTAAATAAGGTATTTCTTTATTTCTAAAGGAAATTATAATTAATTTACTAAAGTTTTATTTTCAGAATTTACTTATCATTATTATCATTATCATTATTATTATTGTTGTTGTTATTATTGTATACCATTTTTATAGATTTTTTTATTCTCAAATGACAGATTCTTCTTTTTTATTTTTCATTTTATTTTTGAGAAAAGTTTTTATTATAATTTTTTAACTTTTCAAATTCAAATTAAAAAATTTGTGTTCTTACTCTTTTTTTCTTATTCCTAATATTTGTGATTTAAATTTTTATTTTGTTTATTATTTATTATCTTACTAATTTAATGGATGTGGAATTGAAGCATTAACTGTTCAGTCTTTCGCTGGCTCAGAGGTAATCTGTAGAAACAGTTGCGTGTCTAGGTTTGCATGTTTCCTAATTATTTCATGTCATGTTAGTTATATGAAACAAGTCAAATGGGAGCATTACATATGCATTTGGCACCTGATCATGGGAACATCTTAGTGAACAATGATTAAATTAAATTATTAGGGTAAAGATGTAAAAGATTCTCCATAACTGAGGCTGGAGAAGAAACTCTGCAGGACGTTCTGCAGGTGGTGTGTCCTGGATAAGGGTGGATGCTGATGGATGTGAACGTTTGCTCTGATTAGATGGAGCTTCGTAGCACTGATGGAGGAATATCCTAAATTCAACACAAAGTTTATAATATTTCCTCACACTGATCCAGCTGAGCACCAGAGCGTTCATACCCACCTCTGATATGGATCTGAAGGGTTCCTGACTTGTTTTATTGCTAAAACCTTTTATTCTGGCAGGAAGTGACTTGAACAAGAAGCCAATCATTGTGTGAGGGTTTTATTTACGTTGCTTGGATTGTTGATGACTACGAAGCTGTAGTCCAGGGTTCATGTGGTGCAGATCAGAGGCTAATCTATTTCTTCAGGGGTTATGAGTGAGCCATCGGAGGCAAACAGTGAATAAACTACGGGCTGCTGGAGAAACGGAGTGGAATTTGGTTCATTGTTGGCAGGAAATCCAACATCTGGATGTTTCCATCATGTGGCTTCTTGTCAGACCTGAGAGAGAAGCCATGGAGAGAAATAAACCGTTTTCTTTAACCACCAAAATGGTCTCATTCCCCTGGAGCTGCTGCCTGTGTTTTCTAGTCATTCATGACGACTGAGAAACAGCTGTTTGGTTATTTACTACCACAGCTACCCTAGTCCTAAATTTCATCAACAAGTTCTTGCTTGGATTCAGGTCTGGACTCATGCAGCTGCCACAGAATAATGTATTTATATAACACACAACATATAACATGTAATATGTAATATAGTATGTAACAGTTATTGCAACGCCCCCTTATTTTAATTAAGGCACAGGTGTTCAGTGCAATATAACGGACAAAAAACATGAGGTAGCTTATTAAGGCACATGAGTTTGAATCTCAAGTACTCGTGAACCCTTTGTTCAGGGCTCTTAATGCTGTCTGGTAGAACTGGTTTGTCCTCGCAGTGGTTGATCTGTACCGCCTGCCTGACGGTGGCAGATTAAACATGTGGTGATCGGGATGAGAGGGGTCCTCGATTATTTATCCAGCCGTCCGGAGGCAGCGGGAACGCTGCAGTTCTTCCTGGATCTGCTGGCCGGGTTTATGACCCACTGCTGCGATGTCCTCTGAGCCACCATACAGCTGGTGTACCACACACACATGCAGCTGGTGTACCACACACACATGCAGCTGGTGTACCACACACACATGCAGCT
>JBAFTB010000018.1:916576-927553 GCA_037177355.1 Melanotaenia trifasciata
GCAGCTGTTGTAGCACACACACATGCAGCTGTTGTAGCACACACACATGCAGCTGTTGTAGCACACACACATGCAGCCGTTGTACCACACACACATGCAGCCGTTGTACCACACACACATGCAGCCGGTGTACCACACACACATGCAGCCGGTGTACCACACACACATGCAGCCGGTGTACCACACACACATGCAGCCGTTGTACCACACACACATGCAGCCGTTGTAGCACACACACATGCAGCCGTTGTAGCACACACACATGCAGCTGTTGTAGCACACACACATGCAGCTGTTGTAGCACACACACATGCAGCTGGTGTACCACACACACATGCAGCTGTTGTACCACACACACATGCAGCTGTTGTACCACACACACATGCAGCTGGTGTACCACACACACATGGAGCTGGTGTACCACACACACATGCAGCTGTTGTACCACACACACATGCAGTACATCGAGATGCTCTCCGTAGTGCACCTGTAGAAGGACACCAGCAGCTCTGGGTGGTGTTATTCTTCCTGAGCATCCTCAGGAAGTGCAGTCTCTGCTGGGCCTTCTTCAGTAGCTCAGAGGTGTTCCAGTCCAGGTCAGGTCCTCCTCGATAAGGACTCTGAAAAAGCAGAAGTCCTCCACCCTCTCCACACAGTCCCCGCAGATGAACAGGGGTGGAATGTGTGTTTTTTTCCTCCTCTATGATCAGCTCCGTGGTCTCTGATGTGTTAATGAGCAGGTTGTTCTTTCTGCACCACCCAGTCAGCTGTGCCACCTCAGCCCTGTATGCGGACTCATCCCCCCCAGAGCTGAGCCCTGCAACTGTGGGGCGAACTTGAGGATGGTGTTACTGGTGTGCAGAGGTACAGTCAGATGTGTGGAGGGTATAGAGCATCAGCACGCAGCCCTGAGGGAGCTGGTGCTGATGGCTGCAGATGGATGCTCTCCCACTCTAAGCCTCTGACTGCGGTCCGACAGGAAGCTGTTGATCCACATGCAGCTGGAATGTGGAAGTCCAGGTCCCCCAGTTTACCCACCAGTTTGTGAGGGAGGATGTTGAACCGTGGGTGTAAACCACAAAGAGCATTCGGGTGTAGTTCCCCGCTGCTCCAGGTGGAGCGCTGTGGCGACAGCTTCCTCCGTCCATGTGTTTGACCTGTAGGCAAACTGGTGAGGGTGGAGACGTCTCGGGAGTAGTGAGGTGGTGTGACCCTGTACCAGCTTCTCAAAGCACTTCATCTCACCAGAGAGAGAGCTAGTAGCCGGCAGTCATTGAGGCTGGAGATGTGTTGCTTCTTAGGCGGGGGGACAATGATGGAGGACTTCAGAGAGGGTTGGACGATGGACTGAGACAGAGACTGCTTGATGAGCTTAGTAAGAACTCCAGCCAGCTGGTCAGCACAGTCCCTCAGCACCCGCCTCACGTTGAGCTCTTTCAATGTGAGGATGAAGCTGCTCTGGACTGCAGGGTGTGGTGTAGTTGCCTCTGGAGAGTCTGCCTCGAAAGAAGCTGTTCAGCTCTGAGACGCCATCTTCAGCAGCTCTGACGTTGGCCCTGTAGTCCGTGAGGTGCTGGACCCCCCGCCACACCTGCCTGCTGTTGTTACTCTCCAGGTGTTCCTCCATCCTCCTCCTGTAGTCCGCCTTGGCCTCTCATGACAGTTTATTTACTCAGCGTTCTAAAAATGGAAATAATGGAAGTATAACTAAATAAAATGGATAAATGAATAATGTGAGATGTTAATATTGTTTGTGTTTTTGTTCTTCCAGGCTTTTCTGAACCAGCACTGTGGTGAACTGGTGTCGACCTGCGAGGCGTATTTAGCCGACATCGTCCTCAATGAAAACGGAGCCCAAAACCTGAACGAGGAGCTGATGGTGAGACCTGCAGACTTTTTCCTTCCGACCCTGTCACCTCCTCACAGAGCAGCTGTCGGTCTCAGGCTGCTACCGTTGTCATGGAAACGGCTGTTAATTGAGAACACTACATCATATCATTTGTTTATGTGACATAACACAAACATAAAGGTGAAAGAAAAGAGGAAAAAATCTTTTTTAAATGCTTTACTTTGACGTTATTATCTCATAACTGAAATATGAATTCAGTTTAATGATGGCATAACAGAAGCGTTCAGAAATGACAACGTTTTCCTAATCTTATATTTTTTAACTCTCAGTCTGTCACAAGTTGGACAGAAGATTTTTGTTTGGTTCAGGATAAAACTATGAAGTGAACTTCAGATTTGATATTTGCCCATCACCATTTTGGTCTTTTTAGGAACAAAAAGTGACATAGAGGGTTAATGAGAGTAAGAGAGACCACCACAACTTTTAGCCAGGAAGACGTAAGAGAGAAGAAGATAAATATGTTAATGATTCCAATAATATCATATGTTTAAACATGGAAAATAAGGAGCAGAGAGAAGAAGACGAAGAGCCCAGCACATCATGAAACGTCCCTCTAAGCCTGTTTCAGCATAACTAAGGGATGGCTAGACCACCCATAGCTATAACAGAAGTGAAGGTTTTAAGCCTGACCTTAAAGGTAGAGAGGGTGTCTGCCTCTTGAAGCCAGTCTGGGAGCTGGTTCCATCAGAGAGGGCCCTAATTTTAGCAATATTGCGTATGTGGAAGAAGGCGGTTCTAGAAACCTGATTTAAATGCGAGCCAAAGGACAAATCCTGGTCAACAGTAGATTCTCACTGTAGCACTGGAAGCCAAACTAATGCCCCCCAGATTAATTACATAGCTAGAGAGTTTTTCAGGTCCAGAGAGAACAACCTCAGTCTGTCTGAATTTCGAAGGAGAACCAGCAGAACACTCCTGGAAAATCTATGAATTTTATTATTTCCTTTTGAATGAGTGTGTTTTGGAGACAGTGTGTTACCATGTTTTTGAGACTGCTGACTACATCCATCCTCAGGTTTTATTAAACTTTATTATCCAGAGAAAATTAGATGCATTAATAAATGTAACCAGCTTAAAGTGTGGGCTGAATTTTTTGCTGTTAGTCACAACCACATACTCAGAGCCTGGTAAAGATGTGGATCTTTGTTTTCTCCTCCAGATTAAACACCTTCACACGCTGGGTGTTGCTTCTCTCCACTGTCCTGCCAGGGTTGGAAAGAAGACAGTGCTGCTGGTGGAATCTGTCCTCACAGCTCGTTTGGACAAACTGAAAGGTACCGTGACGTCTCCAGGCTGGTCTGGAGGAAAAGGGAATAACACAACTCCAGGAAGTTAAAATCAGGAGACAGTTTACCTTCGGTTTATGATTTAACATGTTTTAATAACACAGTACAAAAGTGTGGCTTTAGGGAGAGCTAGGCCAACGCAACTAAACTAAAATAAAAAAGACTTAACTAACCACAGAAAGAAGACACAAACCTGCAGCTGATCTCCATAACTTCAATATAAGCTGGAAACAAATGGCAGCATAAGGCCAGTCAAGAAAACCTGAACTAAGCATTGACGTACACCAAAACCCCAACAGTCATCAGCTGAAACCTCAGGCCTACACAGAGACTACGGCCTACCGGCAGAAGTGGCCAAAAGGCCCAGAAATCCGGAGCTTTGATTGGCTGAATTTGTCCGCCTGTTAGCCGAAGGAAGAAGAGCGAGAGTATCTCCCAGAGCAGACCTGTAAATAACATTTACTCATTCATGAATGAAATGTAACATGTATGTAGAATAAAGCATAATCAGACTCTGACAGCCAAGAAACGGCCACAGGTAAAGTGGCTGTCGGATGAGGGTCGCCCTCCTAACCTGAAACCATCAAACCAAAACTGAAAGCAGAGCAGTCGGTGACTTCCAACTTAACCAATGAAAACCAAGAAAATCTAAAAAGTCGTGGTCAGCCTGGCTCGAGTTTTTGTTTATCACATTTTATGGACATGACACCTCAAAGGGCTTCACATGAAAAATTCAAAGCAAGATGCAGAAGAAACATTAAATAGAAGAATTAAAACTAAAAAAAGAATAAAATAAATTAAATTGGATAATAACACAACAAGCTGAAATAAAGAGAAACTGACAACAGAATACACACAGTGTGTTTGATATGATACACACATCCATGGAAAAATGCTTCATCATCAGTGTCCATGTACATATGTGAGACAATATATTAAGAAAGAAAAAGAAAACTGTCTTAATTAATTCATATTTGACTGACAAATCCTTTTATAGATCAGATTTTTAGATAAAACTCCAGTTTGGATCAGACTCTCCGGCTGCTTGTTCCAGATCTCAGGAGCAGAAAAACTAAATGTTTAGTCTGAATTCTCAGGATGGAAAGCAAACCTGACCCAGAAGAACCCAGAAGTCTCTGTTAGAGAGACACACTGACCAGCTGGTCTTTTATAAACCATGTGAATGTGCTAACCAATCAAATCTAAAAACAAAGAGATCATTACTCCCAGAAAATTACAGAATCAGTGGTACGTAAAGATGAAAAATCTGGTCTGACTTGTGATGTCTTCATGTTGGTGATGATCAGAGTGTCAGGAGGAGCTCCCAGCCTCGCTGCCTCTCTCTCAGTTCAGAGAAAACTTCCTGCCCTCCAGGGTCAAAGCACATGGAGTCATCACGTTAGGTAAACTCTGCTGCCTTTCCGCGGCTCATACACACACGTTTGGTTGTTTGTGGTTGTTTCCAGTGTTGATTCTGTGTGTCTGGATCAGGTAAACTGTGTCTCCAGCACGAGGAACTTGTCCAGAAGTACCTGCCAGTGTTTGCCAGGGAGCTCGAGGTCGGCACAGAGGTCGCTGTGCGCAACAACATAGTGGTGATCATGTGTGATCTGTGTGTTCGCTACACCAACATCGTTGATCACTACATCCCCAACATCTCCGCCTGCCTGAGAGACGATGTGGCGGTTATCAGGGAGCAAACGCTCATCATGCTGACCAACTTGCTGCAGGTGGGCTCTGCTGGAAATATTATCCACTGATTTACTCCATCATCTCAGTTTCAGATGGTTTTTACTGTCTCCATTTATCAGTCAATGTCTCTAGAGTAGGCACATCATGATTCTAGATTTTCTTGGCATGATTATTTTTAGTGAAGTAATCAGGATTATTCTGTGTTAATTAAATTTCTCAATACTATAAATGTCTAAAATCACATGAACATTTTTTATAGTTTTATTTATTTCTATCTTTTGATGCCAACATGACAAAATAATATGACTACAAATCAGCCAAACTACCCAAAAATCCCTTCTGCTCTGTAAAATATGAGTAAATCGTACATATTAACTCGATTTCTGTCAGAGAAAATGGATGGAAAAGGCTACCGGACCTCTACCTGGACACAGGAGGCTTCTTTCTGGAAAGCTAGCTTTGACTTCCAGCCGTCCTTGAGCAGAACGGCTGCTGTTTGACACATAAACACTGTAAAAATACTGGTGGTCTTTTCTTCTAGGAGGAGTTTGTGAAGTGGAAGGGGTCCCTCTTCTTTCGCTTTGTGTTGACTCTGGTCGACCCCGTCCCTGCTGTCGCCAGGTAAATTGTCTGTCAGGTTCTTTGCTGATCCTGTAAACCCCCTTGATGTTAAACCTGTACTCACTAACGTCTGGATCATGAAGCTTGTCAAGGAACAAAGTAGGAAGGTGGTTACATGATCTCCCTCTTGTGGAGTCCACCATGTCAGCTGGAACTATTCTTAAAGCAAAACTAAGTCTATTAGCATGTCTTTCCTAATGAAGAACTCAGATTTGCCGTGTGAAGAACCCGATCTGTTCTTGTTTCCGTTCCAGTCTGTGTGAATACTGCCTCCTCCACCTCCTGCTCAAGAAGAACCCAGAAATGTTCAGCCAGCACTTCATCGAGTGCATCTTCCACTTCAACTCCTACACCAAACACAAGTCCTACAACAGGTTCCCCCAGAGTGAGAGGTAGCAAACCAAACTACTCTTCCATGGAGCAGACCAGGAATTCCATCTGAACCTCATTACTTCTTTGTTCTTGGTTTGCTGCTTTATGTCTTTAATCTTTGTTTGATGCAGAGAAAAGGTTCGCTTTTCCCTCAAAGGAGCCCAACACAGTGAGAAGCGTTTCCGGATCTATCGCTTCCTCTTGGAGCACTTCACCAATGCCCAGCGATTCAACATCATCAAAAAGATCAACCACACCGTCTTAGGTAAACGTCTCCAGGTGCTCCCTCACCAGCCTGCTGACACACAGATCTGTGTCAGATCATTTCTGACCTCTGAGCTGCTGACACTCAGGACCTGGATCTGGTAGAAAACTGGAAATATCTTGACTGCGGTAACTGTAGGAGGTGTCAGCAGCCACAGACGTTTCTCAGGTGGTGATGGTGTTTAACTTCTGTTAAATGTGGTGTTTTTTCAAACCAGGAGACCGGTCAGACATGTCCAACCATCGCTGAGCTGCAGGATGACCTGCGGTCCAGAACATTTTAATTCAGGATTGAACTGGAGTTATTGAGAGTGATGCTGGAAGAGTTTGTTTTATTTTTAGTTACAGCTGCATGCAGGTCTAACAACACAGTATATAAATTAGACCTTATATAAAGGTATAAAACTGGTTACATAATGACACCCCCACCACACACACACACACACACACACACACTCACACACAAAAAAAAGCTTTCTCAGTTTCTTTCAGAATAACCTCAGTTTCTCCTGAAGGGATCGAGATGAGCACCACACATTACTGATTACTATAACTGGACCATGATTAGCCAAGTGGCTGTTTTTCATCAGCAGATCCTGTAAAAAGTAAAAACAAGATAAACTGGAAGCACTGGAGAGCGCAGAGCTCCGCTCCACTGGGAAACTTATCTCCATCTCCCCATTGTTAAGAATCCTTAAAAAAATTCCTCAATCCAGGTGGATCCCGTTCCCCTGAAAATCAAACCACTTGTTCTTTATTCCATTTATGAGGTTTTCTGAAAATGTAATTAAAACCCATCCATAACTTTTTAAGCTGTGTGACAGACTGATGTCCGTGAAAGGCGCTTAATAAATAAACTTTACTTTGTAAGTGCACATGGTGAATTCCAGTTGTCTCGGCATTCCGAGTGGTCAAGAGTTGGTGATGTGATTACCCGGTAGTTGGTGTTCCAACTGCACCAACGTGGGAAAAATGTGTGTTTCCAAAACAGCCAAACTGTGAGCTTCTACAAAGCCGTAAAAGCCTAGAAAAGCACAAACCCAGAGGAAGAATGTGCACCGTGAGACTAGCAGCCAGTTTTCACGAAGAAACCCACAACAACGTAATTATCCTAATTATCTAGTGCTGTTCACACTACACACTAAATATATTATAAAGAATTTTAATAAAGACAACGATGGGGGTACAGGCGGTACAGGGCGCAGCCGTCTTTAAATCTGGTATCGCTGGTCCTCTGAAACTTACAAGGTGGCCGCTTGGATAAACAAGATCACTTCATCATTTCTGGCAAAAATTCCTCAGAATTCTGAGTTCTTCTACAACTGGAACGCACCATGATCATGTTTCCTACTGATACATAAGCGTTAACTGAACCTGAGTGACGTTTGGTTGGCATCTGATTCAGAATCTCATCCTCTCTTCCTCTGAATCACTCCGAGAAGGAACGCAGTCAGTTTCCAGGTGATTTCTACACAGGTGTGTTGTTACCATATATGGTCGGTGAGGTGGTTTCTGGATGTGCAGGAACGTTCAGGAACATGGAGGACTGGTAGAAGAAGGCTGGAACAGTTTGTGAGAAAAGCTGATGAATGAGGGACCAGAAGTGAAAGAATTCTTGTTTTTTTCTCCAGCTATTGCTCAACTTTAGTCGTTTCTAAAAGTCAGTTGAAACGTGGAAGTTAAATGTTTCTGCACAGTAAACTTCCAGCAGCATCAGTCTGAGGAAAAATCCGTCTCTGCTCTGTTTCCCCTCTCAGCATGCTTTGCAGACGGGGAGCTGCCTCTGGATGCAGATGGTGCTGAAATCTTGTCTGAGACCTTTAAAGTCCTGAGTATGAAGGAGATGAAGCTGCAGGCCATCTCTGCTCCAGCAGCTGGAGCTGCAGGGGAGGAGCCGGAGGAGGGCAACATGGCCGTCATGGCCAGAGCTGTGCTCCAGGCGGCTCAGGAGAAAGTCGTGTCTCAGGTCAGATGTTCTGGCTCTTTTACTTTATTCATAACATACTGTTACGGTCAGAATTAATCCGTTTTGACATCTGACAGCAGCAAAAACATCTTAAACCCTATTTCTTAAAATTTGACGACTTTTACTAAGTTACCTAAAATATAAATAAAAATATAAAATAAGTTTCGGGGTTTTTTTTCACACTGAGGCTGTTTCGGTTTCTGTCGAGATGGATTTTAAATGCAGCTGTGTGGCCAAATCAAGGAAAATGATGGTTTTAGGGAACAAGGCTGAATGATTCATCTATTTTTAAACCGAAATTATAACAAATTCTTGGCCAAAATTTAGTATTTAGCATATTTTAGTATTTTCAGTGAGTAATCTCTTCTCATTACCAAATCACATAAAAATGATACCGTAATGTGTTGCAAAGCGCTTAAAGTCTGGAGAAGAAGGTCTGAGGTGTTGATGAGCCTTCCTGTTCCACCCACAGGTCCAGAAGAAGGCCTTCATAGAGGACACGGTTCCTTTAATCATCAGCCTGAAGAGCCTGCTGGAGCAGAAACGGTCCCCCATCCTTGGAGACCTCATGGCCTACCTCCAGGTGAAGCCATGTTTATGTAAGGCTGTTCAGCGTATTGATTAGTGTCATGGGGGAAGAGAAGTTGGTTTTCTCTCTGAACTACATGTGTGGACCTGTTGTTTGCTTACCCTGGCTGACTGGAGCAGAATGCAGCATCTTGTTTAGACTCTCCCAAGTCATCTCCTCACATTGCCACCAGACCAGGTCGGTTTTTGGGAGCTGGCTTGCTGCTAAAAAGCAACGTGGGAAGTTCAGGAATAGTTTTCCATGTATTTGAAGCTGTAACCTGCTGCGTTTGCTCCTGGCCTTTGACTGAGACCAAGCATTCATGTATCCATCAGGTGACCATGCAGGACTACCGAAACGAGGTCAAGGAGTTGTTCTCCGGAGACGATCAGCTGGCAGCTGAAGTGGAGTTTGCTTTCCAGACGGCAGAAAAGGAAAAAGAGATGCAGAAGAGGATGAAGAACTGCAGCCTGTCAGGAGACCCCAAAACACCTGCTGAACCGGTGAACAAAAACCTTTCTTCATTTCATTTTAAAGAAGTCTTTCTTGCAGTTTTTAGCAGTGAACCAGTGTAGTTTTTGGCAGCCATGTTAGTTTTAGTCCTAGTCTTCCTCTTTGGACAAAAATGCTTTTTAATTTTAGTCATTTCTATATATAATAGTTGTAGTCCATTTTCAGTCAACGAAAACTCAAAAAGGTTTTAGTATAAAAAAAAGAGAGAGAAAGATTTATTTTATTAACACAAGAACGGCCAAAATGGTCATTTTGATCATTTTGAAATTTGCATTGTTGCAGAAAAATGACCAAGACTCTGGAACGAGTAAAAGCATATAAGTTTTATTACAGGAGAAGTATTGAATACAGAAGTACTTGCAAGTAATGAGAGTGGTCGTCCCGACTCACGTGAAGTCAGGAGAGACTCTGGGGAAGCAAAAGGAAAAACAATAGTTCTACGTTTCTGTAGAAAGAATCCTCCTTCCTGAAGACGTTGGGTGGACACACAACTCCAAGAGCTGGCGTCAAAACAACCTCACATAGTTGTGTCTCCACCAGAACCAGTCTAAGGGTCTGAGGAAGGACCAGATGAAGGTCATCTTACCCTCATAGTGAACTTTTAACAGAGCATGTATATGAAGAGAAGAAACCTTAAAAGTGAATAAAAGCATGAAGAGTAAAATGTACAAAGTAAAAAGTGTAATATAGTAACAATCAGTGTAAATACAATTTATACATGAATATAGTAAAGCAAGTAATTATAGGTGTGATTATATTTTATAAATAGAGCATAATAAGTCAAATTCCTTCCACAGCATTTTCAAAAACATTGTTAAATAAACTCATGAAGCCTTTCTGGGCCCTGACTAAAGTTAGCTACATGAATTCTCCTAAAATCTAGTTTAGTATCATCATGTCATCATCCATTAGTATGCAAAGAACCTTCATCATCCATCCGTCTGTCCGTCCATTCGTCCATCCATCCATCCATCCATCCATCCATCCATCCACCCACCCACAGTCGGGTCGCGGGGGCAGCTGCCTAAGCAGGGAAACCCAGACTTCCCTTTCCCCGGCCACATTCACCAGCTCATCCGGAGGGATCCCGAGGTGTTCCCAGGCCAGCTGAGAGATGTAGTCTGTCCAGCATGTCCTGGGTCTGCCCCAGGGCCTCTTTCCGGTGGGACGTGCCCGGAACACCTCACCACCTCTACTCTAAGCCCCTCCCGGATCACTGAGCTTCTCACCCTATCTCTAAGGGAGAGCCCGGCCACGCTGCGGAGGAAACTCATTTCGGCCGCTTGTATTCACGATCTCGTTCTTTCGGTTACTACCCACAGCTCGTGACCATAGGTGAGGGTAGGAACGTAGATCGACCAGTAAATCGAGAGCTTTGCCTTTTAGCTCAGCTCCTTCTTCACCACGACAGACCGATGCAGAGTCCGCATCACTGCAGACGCCGCACCGATCCACCCCTTGCTCTCCCTCCATCCTTCCCTCACTCCTGAACAAGAACATGACATACGTGAACTCCTCCACTTGGGGCAGGACCTCATTTCTGACCCGGAGAGAGCACTCCACCCTTTTCCGGCTGTTCTTTGGAGGTGCAAAGAACAGAGGAAATAAACATTAAAACATTTATATATTTAATTGTTCTGTCTGTTCTCATATTTAATACTTTAACCACTAAAACTCCACCAGATCTCTGGTACCACATCTACCATCATCAGTGAGCAGAAAGTTGTATGTGTGTGTGAAAAGAAGAAAAATAATGCTCCTCTATGGCTGGAATAAAGCCAAGAAG
>JBAFTB010000018.1:958735-969913 GCA_037177355.1 Melanotaenia trifasciata
TTTTTTGGTTTTTCTGAAACTATTTCTGGTCGCTTCTTTTACCAGCTTCCATACCTGCACACTGCTGCTCTTTTACCGACATAAAATACCAAACACTGCCTTGTTTGGTAACCGTGGGGAGTAGCATATGATTGGTTAAGGAACCAGGAAGTAGGAAAGAGCAACACGGTGCCCCCAAGTTATTCCAGCACAGAACTCTTATTTTGAAGGAGAAAAACTTGATGAAACATTGTTGATGTAGGAGACAGATTGTTTATAGGGAAGCTTCCTTTCATCCCTCACAGCATTTAAAATGATTTTTTAGGAAAAAATCCAAATTTTTCAGCCTTTAAAGCTGGAAACATCTGTATCCTCCTCTCAATGCCAGGGCACAGAGACAGCCACCTTGTCCTGCTGTGGGAAAGCCTCCTTCTATATTTAGTGTCAACAAACTCACGGTACTCCTTCAGGTTCTCTGTGCGCTGTGTAAATGTGGAAATACTGGTACATTTTGAACATGATGTCTCAAGGTCAGTATCTGTTGTGTCAAACCATGATGAACACAATTATTTAAAGGTTGTGCTGTGCAGTCCCGACAGAGTCTTGTTCTGCAGCAAACTCTACAGATTTGTAAACACATTCATCACGTCGGATTGTGTTGCAGGTGTCTTCAGTGTTTCAGAGAGAAACTGTACGATGGTTTCTGCTGTCTCACTGGGTGTATTTTTAACCTCAACCATTTTTGTTTGCACACCACCCTTATTCCAGTCAAACTACTAGATTAGGATTGGGAATATTTCCTCTGCTCCATGGTTAGTCCCACCTGTTGAAACCCTACAGTACCGGATTTCTTTCAGAGCTTCCTGAGTGACTTTGATGGCGCTATCACACCACTGACCACAGCTTGGGTCTCGGTGTGAACCCTGCTAAACCTTTTAGTTCTGGAAACGCCTTTTTTAGCAACACATTTGAGGACCTGCAGCTGCTGTGGTGCTTCACACTATGACATGTCAGCACACCTTCTGCTGCATTTAAGGCATCCTCTTTTTTTCAGGTGTGAGAAGGAACGCCAATCAAACACAGTTGGTGCAGCAGTTTTAAAGCTGTGAAGTGATTAGATTCCAATAAAAACACCGTTTTGGATGATAGATTATATTTTTCTCTCACTGCCATTTGATTTAGTTTCACGCTGTGCCTTTAATGTTTTAGGTTAATTGTCAGTCCTGAACCTTGTGATGGACTGGTAACATGTCCAGGCTGAACCTGCCGCTCACCTGCTAAATGCTGGGTTAGGCTCCCGCGTCCCTGCAACCCTTAATGGACGAAGCTGTAGATAATGAATGAATGTCAGTCCTGAAACCCTCACTTGTTACCTGTGAATCTGTCTCCTCTCCAATCTTTCTTTGACTGTGTTACAGAATACTATTTAATATTTTCTCAGACTTCCCTGCAGCTAGTTAGAATCATGCCTTCTTCCAACCAGAGAAGCGTTAGAACTTTTCTAATTATCATTGTGTGTGTGTGTGTGTTTTCTTACAATGTAAAACAACTGTTGGTTTGTGTTTCACATTCTTTAAAGCATCTGGTGCCTCTTGTGTATTTTTAACAGCAACCATGAAATAAAACTCAAATTTTCAGCCCCCGCTTTAACTATTTTCCTTCTAGCTCTTGTTGCTCCTTGTTCACCTTCAGGCATCTCCCCCTGCTCCTCCTCCTCCTGAAGTCCCGCCCTCCTCTCTCTGCTGGGCTGGAGGAGTTGCTCACATTCAGACACAAGTCCAGCAGACATGCAGACACAGGTAGCATGACACGGTGGAGATCTCTCTCTTTTTTTACAGCTGTGGTTCAGAGCAGAGTAATCCTCTTTTAACCATGATGAGGAGCCTCTGAGGAAGATTTTCTCTCTTTTGACTCAGCATTTGAATTTTCCAGCTCTTCACTGACAGTTTCAGCAACATGAGTATGAAAAAGAAGAAGGGGCTGGTCATCAGCTGGCACAAGTCATTCTCCATCTTGGCTCCTTGGAGGAAAGGTAAAATCACCCGATTACTCTCCATCTTTTCACAAATTAGACCAACCAGCCATTGAACAAGTTAGTTAAAGCAGCTAACCTGACAGTGTGAGCGGCCAGGTGTGATTTGCTCCTCACTCCTCAGATGTCATGTCCAGCTCCACCTGAAGACTCGTCCATCAGTCTGTCTCTGTGAGGATGTCTGAGCTGTGTTTTGTCCTGAGGCTGAATGAATTTAGTCTTGAGCTGAAGACGTGTGAAACTCTCTGAGTTGAGTTTAATGTTGATGAGAAGCAGATGTGACAGTCTGTTCAGACTTTAATTCAACTCCCACATGTTTGTGTCTAAGAGACAAATAATATCACGTCACTTCTAAAAATACCTTTTTAAAAGCCAGTCTTTCATTTTCTCCGCTCATCGTAAAACTCTTCTGGTCTCCTTCCATTAGATGAGGCTTGAATGAAAAATGAGAGCTGTAAATAATGTGTCTGTGTGGCTGCCTCGACATAAAAGACATGGATACCACATGTTTATACCTCCTCCTCCTCCTCCATGGGCCTGCTGTAACAGGAGAACTGGATGTCAGCTAGAAAAACACAACACAGCTGTTAAAAGTGATCATTTTAACGGTCTGGTTCTACGGTGGCTCTTTCGGGCCTGAAGCTTTATTGTGGGTCCATTTCTGACTCTGTGAACCCTTCTGTTCCACCAGCTGCAGTTATTAAATTTTAGTTGTTGTTTTTCACACAAAGCCAATAACCACCCTGTAGCATAATGACTTATTACAGTATCGGCTCAAAGATTTATTATATTTTTGGCAAATTATTGTGTTATTGACTGTATTACATCATTTTTTGCTACATCCTTTTAGCTCCTAAACCTGACCATGAAATGCTGGTCATTGTTGTTGTCACCCGAATAGTCCCAACAACATCCTGTGTGGTATCAGAGGTAGAAACCACTAGCAAACAGGCTGGTAAGCACCACCTAAACCACCCTCACCAGCTCTGAAAACAGCTGATTTCTGCTGCTGCAGACTAGTTGACTGAAAGCAGAGATGAAATCAGCTTTGTTCATCTGCTGGATGGACTAAGCTGACTGAGGCTAAAAACCTTGTTAGACTACAGAATTAATGCTGTATGTCTACATTTAAGGCAAAAACATAACAGTTTAAGGAGTTTTTAGGTTTTTGGTCACAGTTTTCTACTTGTGATCACTCCTGGTCGTCTGATCCGTTGCTGGAGTCAAGACTTGGGTTCGGGGCTTCAGGTTTAGGAATGCAGTATAAACTGAAGAGCTGTCAGCTGGTGTTACGGCCATCTTTACGGTCAGGAAGCCAGTCACAACCTGAGGAGACTCTGCAACAAGCCACTGAGCATTGCCAGTCTCATCCTTCTGTCTTTTCTTATCCCAGCATCAGGTTTTTCTGCATTCCACATCCCAGCCTGGCTCGGCTGTCACTGCCAGCTTATTTACAGTATGAGCCTCCACACCTGCCGAGGAGAAAATCCCTGCGATGTTTTCTTGTGGCAGGGATGATAAGTGTGCTTATTGTTGCAGCTGTGAGGGAGCTCCTTTGCTCTGCTTCCACACAGTCACATTGTTTGCCTTGTTACTTAGAGGAGGAAGAAAGGGCCATTGTAAAGATAACAGTGTATACAGTTCAGCAGGGAGCGGACGCTCGGTGTGTCATTTTATCTCAGAAGAGGTTTGGGAGGAAGCTGGAGATCGTTTGAGGAGCCAAACCTGGATGAAACAACAAAAACCTGTAACCTGACCCGACCGGCTGAAATCTGAGGCTCTTTGAATAGAAATGCTTCAGTTTTTGTCAAATTCCAGAAGAGTCGATGTGCAGATGCAGAAATATGCAGATTACAGCCTCATTTGTTTTTCATCACGTTACGTTTCATTTAACAGCAACTGGTGAAGATGAAAGATGCTGCTGAGCTGTAACCCGACTGCATCTTTAAGCCATACACAGTTCCTACAATACGCATCAATTCACGTTTCATATCATCCTTTTCATCCAAGATGCCTCATTAGAAGTGAAAATAAATGTTTACCAAAGAGGAGTAAAAATAAAATAGACATAAGGCCTTGTAACTATAATGCATTTCTTAAATATATCTTTAAACCTTGTTTATCTGCTGTTATTGCTTTATTTAATCTTTAATTGTATTTAATTCTATTCCAGTCTTTTTAAAAATTATTTTCCTAATTTCTCACTCTATTTATTTAGTTTCATATAGTTGTAAATAAGAGTAGGTGTTAGGGGTTAAATGTTAAATGGCTCCTGTGGTTCAGCTGAAGGAAAATGAGCCACGTTCATCCTTCGTGTTGCTGCTGTGTTTCAGGAAATGGTTGAGGGGTGACAGTGGACTAAACCGAAATAAACCGAAGCCGTTCAGGCTCCAGAATCTATTCCATATATGTCCACATGGACCTCAGTTTGTTCTCTGAGAGGAAAAAATGCTTTTGATGGATGAGAAGTCAAAGCTGAATCTGTCAAAGGAAATGATCACGGAGGGGTTTTGACTTGAGTTACAGTCCTTCTGCACATTCTTCTCTTATCTAAACGGTTTCTGATAGGACAGAGCAGAGCTGGGGCCCCGTTAACTCTGATAAGTGAAGGTGGTCTGGGTATCATCCTCAGGTTTGAGGGTCCGGCTGCACCACGTGGTGAGGATTGAGACCACAGTGAGAGATGGTGCAGGTGGGCTTCCTGTCATTACCCCCTAAATCCAGAATACACTTGGATTTCAGTCTTTTTGTTTTTCATGCTCTTCATGAAAGAAAACATTTTCTTGTGAACATGATGGTGCGTTCAGGGCTGGAGACACGGATCCGGTTAAGCTCAGACAGCTGCAAACTAATCCGACTTCACGTCGTCCGTTCAGACGTCTGCTGTACGTGTTCACCAGCAGACGTTTTTCTAACAACCTTTAACTGAATCAGGCTTTTAAAATATAGATGTAATGATTTAACTGTAAATTTAAGCTGACAGCGTAAAACCACTCAGTTTCCTTCATAGTTTCACGATATTTTTCATTTTCCAAACTTTTTTCTTTTAAGTTTTTTTCTTTTTTTGTGCAGTCTTGTGAATAATTCCATTTTTTATAATGAATTATTGAAAAGCTAAAAAAAGTCATTGTGAATTCTAACCAGACTTGTTATTTAGGTAAAGAGTAATTCTCCAATGTCAGGCCGTCCTTCCTGGATCAGTACATAATCCCTGGCTTCTCCTCTAACAGCAGAGTGTTGACCACTGACCACCCACAATCCACATGGGCTGTAAAAATAGTTGTCTTGTCTCAGCTTGTCTATGAGCTGCTGTATTCTAAGGCAACAACTGATTCAACAGGTTTTCCCCGAGGAAACACACACTCAGGGTCAGTCAGCACACACACACCTGTTGTTCAGGTGAAGCCTTCATCTGGAAACGACTGGAGGTCTGAGGGAGAGGCTGGACACACCTGGAGATGGTTCAGTTAAATATGATGCTAACATAGTTTAGTGACATGTCCAGAAATCATGTTTTTCCAAAAGACCACAAGAAAGCTGAACAGGACTGAACTGATCCGGATCAAACTCAAGCAGCTATTCTGCTAAAGTACAGCTGGAAGCCAGAGCTAGATGTTTCCCAGTGTTTCTAAATTCTCTACTCAGCCTAAAAAGACATGTTCAAAGCCACTTTTATAAATTAGTTTCCAGAAAGAAGCCTCCCATGTCCTGGTTGAGGTCCTGTATCCTCCAGAGAAATCCAGAGTTATTATGTAGGATTTACTTATTCTTTACAGAGCAGAGCAGATTTAGATGGAATGAGACGTCTTAGTTACTTTACTCTGTTTCTTTGAAATAAATCCAACTTAAAGACCTATAAAGAGGATTGATAAGATTTTACACATTTATAGTGATGGGAAATTAAAGAACGCAGAATAATCTGACAAAAACTGTACCAAGAACATCTGTAATTGTAACAGACTGGACTTACTCGATCTGACTGGTTTGGACTGGAAGTTGTAACTAAGGACCGGTCTTTAAACTGGGCTAGTCGTGTCCCAAATGTTACTCCATGAGAGTGATCCAAAGCCTGGAAACTCCTGATCCTAAGTCGTTCTCCTCTGGCACAGTAGCAGAATGTACTGTTTCGAACATAGCATTAACTCTGGACCTGTGGTATCTGAAAGCTGTCTGAAACGCGTTCTGAAGGGAATGTGCTCCAGTCAGAGCCACGATGGTTTTCTGAACCTGAGCAGTATAGTTTCCAACTAAGTCCAACCAGACAGTGTTTTAGTGAAGACTTGCTGTTGTCATGGATGGATGTGAGGGCCCAAACGGATGGAGAGGCCGGAGGCAGACGGAAATCAGGAACAAGGGGTTTAATCCAGAATCATGAGCAGACACGACGGGAAACAGGACAGATGATGTGACAGAGGAAAACTGAAACCAAGGGGCATAAATATACAGAGGAGCCAACAGGGAACAGGTGAAGCGAATCTGCAATTAACCAGGTGAGCTAATGAAGGGGAATGACCTACAAAATAAAAGAGGAAACCGGACAATGAACCCATAAGGAGCAACACTAAACCAAAGCACACAGACCGCGACAGCTGTGGTATTAACCAAACGTAACTCTTGAATTTGTGGATAGACTTTATGGTATCTGATGGTAACAGCTGGAATTGGAATTTGATTAGCTGATAGTGGAGATGTTTAATAAGGCTTCAGTTCTGTATTCGTTTAAGATGCCAGACTCAGATGTAAAACTGTGGAGTTTAATGTTGCCTCTCACACGTCTGGGACTTAAGCACAGTTCAACAAGACTATTTAGACTATTTAAATTTATTTACAGAGAACACAAAATTTATTCAAACAAAATCTACAACAAAACAAAAAAAGTTTAGAAACCTTCCTGCTGTTGGAGCCATGTTTGACTCACTGGCTGCAGAAATTTGACTCAGGGATGTGTTGGCATGTTCTTTCATATCCCAACACCACCTGGCCTCTGTAAACCCCTGGATGAAGCCTGTCTTTTCCCTCCAGCCTTCTGGGTATTTCAGAGGTTTTTCTCATGAACCTTGAGCCCGAGGCATCGGTGGAGGGCAGGAGGCCAACCAACCTACTCTACTTAAACCGGGACGAGTAGCTCTGCTTGGAATGTGAAACAAATAAGATGGGAAATAGCTGAGGGATGTTTTGAAGCAGAAAGGTGGTTTAGGATGAGTCGGGGACAAGCTGGGGGTGGACTGGCTGTAATAATACGCTGTCGGGTTTAGTTGGGCTGGAAATGGGCTGAGTCAGCCTGTGGGAATAATTACAGGATAGAAGATGTGTTTGTGTTGTTTGTGAAGGATGACGACACCTAGATCAGGACAACACCTGTCCCGCTGACGGTGACTGGATGGAGGGGATTGAAGAGACAGACAGGGGTTGGATCACAATAGCAAGAAGTCAGATTACACGGCTGAGTTGACGGGATGACTTCAGTGTGTAATTAAAGTCAGTCTTCTTATTGTCCTCCAAAAAACAGTCATGCACTGGAAACTACGTCAGATAACACAGAGGACTCTCCACAGAGACTCGGAAATAGTGTGGCAGAGGAAAAAACTGAATTCATTTCTCCGGCTTCCTGCTATGTGCAGATGAATTCTTGGGCTGTGATGTCACTGAAAACAGATCAGATTCCAGCTATTGCTGCTAAGTGAGAAAAGACGAACTCTACGATGCAGCAGCTGACAGCTTTGCTGGGATCACGTTCACATAAATACTTTATGATCTACGTTACAGACAGAGAACCTGGGCTACTTTTCTGATGTGGCTGTAGTGTGCTGCATATTCACTTCTGCCACAGTCCAGGTGAATGAAGAGTTTCCACCAGTCCAAGGAAACTACGTACTGCGACCCACATTCATGGCCTAGACTGGATGTGTTTTCATCAAGCTGCTTAGAGGTGATGAGTCTCTTTCACCTTCATACCAGTCTTCTTCTGGATCACCTCAGAAGGGAGGCATCCTAACCTGATATCTCTTGTTCCTTCTGTCACTACTCACAGCTGGTGACCATACGTGAGGGTAGGAACGTAGACTGACCAGTAAATCGAGAGCTTTGTCTTTTTACGTAACTCCTTCCTCACCAGAGAGACAGTGTCCACATCACTGCAGCTGCTGCACGCGTCCGCCTGTTGATCTCCTGCTCCATCCTTCCCTCTTTCCTAAACAAGACCTGAGGTACTTGAACTCCGCCACTTGGAGCAGGATCTGATTCCCAACCCAGAGAGGACACTCTGGTTGGTGATCATGGTCTCAGATTTGGAGCTGCTGATTCTCATTCCAGGTTCTTCACACGTGGCTGTGAATCTCTCCAGTGAGAGCTGAAGATCACGGCCCGATGCAGCAAACAGAACCACATCATCTGCAAAAAGCAGAAACCAAACCGGACCCCCTCAACACCTTGTCTGCACCTAGAAATTATGTCCACATTCTGCTGTTCTCAGGTGCAAACAGTTGGTCTTCTGTTTTCCCTTCATAAACTTCCACGGTCGCCAGGATACCTGCTTGTTTCTCATGTTTCTGACCTGCTCCGTCGTGCTGGTCTTCAGGGATGTGATGCTAGAGGAAAGATAAAGCGGTGCACATGTTATTAAGATTCCAGGCTGTTCTGGGAGTCACCATTTGATGGGAATGCCTGTAATTCTTCACCAATGAGCCAATAAAAAACATCAAAGCTTCCTCCAACCTTTGGGGCCTCATTCTTGACTGATGCCCGGTGGAAACGTCACAAAAACAGAAATGTGTGTTTCTCTGGCTCAGGGCAGGATTGTAGCTATACTGTTCCAGAACTGACCTTAACATGTCTTATCTCACATTTCTCTGCTCAACTAAACACTAAGATGCTTCTGTGGAGTGGGTGCAGGTCCTGAAAGCCACATGACCAAACACTGACATCTGTAGAAACTGTAGTCAGTGAATTTATTCTGAATTTGGGGGTTTTTCTGGCTTTTTGCTTCTATGTGATAAATATTGTAGATTGTGTGTTAAAAGTTAAACACCCATCTTTCATTTTCGGGGTTACCACGGTGACGTGTTCTGCAGAGATTATTCTTTAAGACCAAATCAAACATCCTCCGGCTTTTTATAGTTACTTCAGTTAAGGTTGTCTTCTGAAAAACCAGGTTGAGTCGTCTCACCATCGATCATTTAGAAAGTCAGATGGTTTATTTTATACCTGTAAATATGGACATGAGGTAACGCTGTCCCAATGGTAGCTGGGATGGACTTCAGTTCCTCTTTTTTTGTAACTTACATTCGTAATTATGTCAAATAAATACGTTCAAATGAGAACCGTTGCTGGTTTCTGTGGAAAAGCAAAGATAAGTTTGTTCTCATGAATAATAACATGAACCCTTCTCGGACAGCTGGGAGTGGTTTGTGTTTCATAACGATTGTTTTCATGACTGCTGACTTTAATCATCACACTCTGATGGGAGCAGTAAACACTCATTTGTGCCACCATACACATAAATGCTGAGTGAACGTTGAACTCCAAATTTAAACTGAGGTAAAAAATAAAACAAACAAACAAACAAACAAACAAACAAAAAACAGGGACAGGAAATGAATTTTCTAAGTCACACAAAGCAACAACAACTCGCTTATTTTCACCTACAGCAGCAGGATAGAAAAGTGGAAACAACTCTGGAAATATATATCGAGTGAAACGCTTTTACATTTTTGTGTAATAGAAACATAATAGAAACCATATTTACATTTACAGAACAAAACTAAGTTTATTTGTACAGCACATTTCATGTACAAGACAATTCAAAGTGCTTTATATAAAACATTAAAAGCTGGAAGCAATAACAAACTTTAAGCGAAATAAAAGAAATGAAATAAAAACAGAAAGACTAAAATAAAATAGATAAAAAGCAGAAAATAAAGTTCCATTGTGTGGAATTTAACAGTTGTTCTGATAAAAGGCAGCAAATAGAAAAGTGTGAGGGACCCTGCATGTACGTCTTAGAAGACGAGTCCTGAAAACACTTTTACTGAAGATCAGAAGACGATGTGAAGGTAGGACGGGTTCATTATAATGTCGGGACAGTAGTCACACATTCTGAAGGCTGTCAGAAAACAGTGTATCGTGTTCCAACGTACGTGCAGAGAAGTGTCACCCCCTGTGGTCATAGATTCTGATGGGTGACAGGTTTTGGTGAAACACCTGTCTTTCTTACTGTGTTTCATGAACTTGAAAGTGTTTCACGTCGGTGGAAAGTTGCTTTATCGTTGGTAAAAATCTTTAAAAATGTTTTCAGAACTTTGTAAAGCTGTTTTGCAGTTGCACACGTAAGTTTGCTTGAAGGATTGCAAACGTGTTTCACGTCTTGTACGGATGTTTTTCTGAAACTGAACATTGTTGTCCTTGGTAAACATGTTTTGGCTTTGTAGCTTTGTTAAAAATGTTAAAGTGTTCCACTCGATGTAATATTGTTTTGCACTTCCTGGCCACTGTAGATTTCTGTTTGCTGCATATAAAATATAAGAAATAAGTCTTTAAACAACCAAACATAAACATTCATGTCAACAATAATGTGGAACAGCTTCTGAGACCTTTTGCATCATTTTAAGGTAAAAATGTGGCTCAAAACCCCGTTTTACACAGTCTGATACTTGTCTTCTTTCCCCCGGTGGACGGCTTTTCACACGGTAATAAAAGATAAATATTGAATATATTGAAATATTGAAGGGACAAATAAAGACTTCAGATAAAAAAATGGGTCGGGCTTTAAAGGGTTAAACCCAGTGGCTGTGCAATAAGTCTTACAATAAATCAGCCGAAAAGTCTTTATGATTTCGTTTTCAGACAGATAAACATGGGATGTGTGTGATTATTAACATGTCTTTATTCATCCTGGTTTCATTCATCTCACTGAGGCCCTCACATCCGTTATGAACAGTGAAATCTTATTTCTACAGCACCGATTCACACACTGAAAAAATGAACTCTCCTAATATATGAAGGAAAAAAATAACTCAGACAAGTGAAACATTTCCCACTAACTCCAGGTCCTTTATGATGGAGTTAGTTTTGTGTTTTTATTAAATGCAAAAAAAAAAAAAAAATATCTGAAAGGAAAAAAAATATATTTGATATAAATATTTTTCACACTGATAGCAAAAAATAATAAT
>JBAFTB010000018.1:1067707-1077883 GCA_037177355.1 Melanotaenia trifasciata
TGTTAATATGGAGAAAACCTCTGAGGAAGGTTTCCTCCACCTGCTTCATCTATCACACCAGGATTAAGGCAGTTCTGAAGGAAAAAGATGGTCTGACCTAGTACTAGAATACCTGATAAAGTGATGAGTGAATGATACATTTTGAATTTAACATATTTTAAATTACATTTTAAATAAAAAGCCTATTTTCAGCAAGTTGAATCAACATTTCTTTTCTTTGAATCTGATTGATATCATCTAAATAAAATCTGAACCGATTCAACAACATTTCAACGAAATTAGAATATATTAATCATAGTTAAGTTATAAAATATAACTGAATGTAGCTCAAAGAATTATATTTTTACCAGATGGAGAAAAAGGTATATGTAGGACAACACACACACACACACACACACACACCAATATAAGTACAATTTCAATACAAACATGGTATCATATTGTATTATCCTAGCAACAGGTTTTCAACATGCAGTGTATATTTATGGTCTGATTCTCACCTGAGCATTTCTGTGTCCAGGTTCGGAGGAGCTGTGTGCATTGAGGCCAGGCAGCTGTTCTCCTCAGCCCGTGGGGCTTTTATCGAACCGTTGCCCATGGCCAGGCACTGGCTGGCCACCATAGGGATCGCCCTCAAGTCAAACTCACCACAGTAACCAAGAGGAATCTCTGCAGCCAGGCCAGGTGCTCTTCCTTCTCTAACCGCTCCTTTGTTCCGCTTTCAGAAAGAAAAAGTAACAACGTTCATTCCACATCAATCATTCATCACATGAGTCCTCATATTAAAATGTGTTTATAAGTTATTACAACAAGAGAATGAGTGTGTTCCAGTTCAACACCCCAGACTTGTGCCAGTGTGCCCAACATTTATGGCAAAATAACAGTTAGGTTTATAAAATCTTTGTGACTTTCTTCCCATTGAAAATAATACTAGACTGTCTAAATATTGTACTTACTTACAGAATGGCCGATTAATGTGTCCAAGATGATCCCGTGGATCTGAGACGCTGCCTGGACGATCACTGCTTCATATGTCCTCTCTGGTTGCTACCTGCAAACAGACTGGCGGGGAGGGATCTCTGCTCAAGCTCTACAGATGATCTGTAAGTATCTGGCAGCCCCTGGTGGGCATGTGGCGTTTTCTCTCAGAGAAAGACAAAAATAATGAATATATATATATATGTGTGTGTGTGTGTGTGTGTATTAGTGTTAATGACACCATGGCCTTGGTCTCACAAGTAACAGCATGTTTTTTTATATTTGTATAGATGTATTATGTTTATTAAATGGACATTTTGGGTTGAATATATATTAATTTTGATAATTATGTAGTATATAGATATTATGTAGTACTAGTACTGAATTCATTCATTCATTTTGAATTTCAGGATGAACTGTGTTCGCAGTGATTTCTGGAAATTTTCCTCAAATTGTTCTACATTTTTAAACCCAGTTTGTTTCAGATTGATGAACCTCTGCCTCTCTGAAATGCTCCTTTTATACCCGTCATGTTCCTGACCTGCTGCCAGGTAACCTGGTTAGTTTTCAAATGCTCCTCCAGGTGTTCCTGGTTTGTACCAGGTACTTTTCCTGCTCTGAGCTTCTCTTACCTGCTGTTGTTTTGGTGTTCAGTATGCACTACTATTCTGGTTTATCCTGGTTTAAAGAGAGCCAGTTAAATTATGATGTAAAGCTTGAGCTAAAACCGGAGGGCGTTGAATGATTTGACTGCTGTTGTACGAGAGTCTCATACCCTTCTTTTACACGCATCCAGTTTTAGAACAGTGATGGTGAGTCAGAGGGAGACGTCTTA
This sequence comes from Melanotaenia trifasciata, assembly GCA_037177355.1. Lineage (NCBI taxonomy): Eukaryota > Metazoa > Chordata > Actinopteri > Atheriniformes > Melanotaeniidae > Melanotaenia > Melanotaenia trifasciata. The sequence goes on from JBAFTB010000018.1 coordinate 1,069,521, forward strand.
CTTGAATACAGTTGCGGTTTTTAAAGACATGGTCAAACTTTTGTAATGGAAGAGTGACCTAAGATAAGGGCTCATGAGTAAGTCAGGAGTACACAATAGACATTAATATTAGATATTAGATATTAACTTAAAAAAAAGAAGAAGAAGAAAAAAAAAGGAAATACGATGAGGTAAATTTGGCCTTAGGCCTGACCAGGAATAGTAAGTAATGAAGGAAAACCACAGTGTGTTGAGTGTGGCAAAATATCAGCATCTGTAGGCAAGAAGCCAAACAAGTCCCAACACACCTGGAGACTTCTCATCCTGAATTCCTTGAGAAAAAAACTAGTCACCTGTCATATACAGCAGAGTTGTTTTACTGAAGCAGCGTCTCTCTCATTGATTTAAAACGCTGTAGCAGAGGAACTGATTCCTTCTGCTGCTGACATGGTTTAATATAGTTAATAGAGATGCAGCCATCACACTGAAGGCTATGAAGTGGCATTGGTGTGTGTGTGTGTGTTGGGGGTGCTTGACATTATTGTTGTCAATGAAAAGTGGCCCCACAGACAACGTTAGGGAACCACTGCTCTAAATCAGTTCCAGCTGAGTTGAAGTCAGAAGTGGTAAAATCAGAAAAGACAGAAACCGAAGTGAAAGTTGAAATGCTTTTTTATTACGAGTCAAATTGGTTACGTTTGACAGAACAGTGAATCTGTCAGCTGCCATTATTTCAATAAAAAATAAATTAAAATGTCTCATTTTGGACACATGAAGAAGGTTGAAACATTCAATTCTGACACAGCATAAACAAACAGAAACTTACTCAGCGGACTAGACTGAGTTCTTCATCTGCAGTTAACTGCACAAAGGTCACAGAGCGGACAGATCTCCTCTGACTTTGCAGGACAAATGGACAGTATGTCTAACATTCACGATCATTGCTGGGAAAACATGTAAATAATGCCAAATACAGGCTAAATAATAGCATGCAGTTTCTGTATAATGCCCTCGTATCCATCTTCAGATATTGTAATCTGACAAATACAGAATTTTCTAACAAAACCAAAATCATAAATCAAGTAATTCTAATTTGAGCAAAATAAAGAAATCTAACTGTTTCTGTACAGATTATTTTGTATATACAAGCCTTTAGTTTGAATCCCACTCCCTCAACATGACAAGATGCTGCAGTAACTGCCTTTAATGCAACAATCATACAAAAACAGATGATGATGGGCTTAAAATGTCCACACTTCCCTTGATATGTGAAAAGGAAATCAGTTTTTATAATTTCCACTGATGTTTGTCACCCTTTTTGTTAAATATTAAACCAATGTCCATCAACTGAAGTCAATGTTGAATGAATGAAATGAATAACCAAATGAACCAGTTAGCTCAGAGCATCAAGATAACTTATATGCAAACAAGTGCGCCTGTAAGGCGATGGATTCCTGAACTAGTTTTACATCTTTGCCCATAATTCTGTCTCACCATCCCCATGCTGAGTAGTTTCAACCAACATTTGGAGCATGTCAAACAACAGCTTCACTGGGATACGATGATGTTTTATATGGAAAATAAAACCAAAAACTTGGTTAAACTTTATTATATTTAATATGCTGATGATGATCTAACCTCCGCTGTGTTAAAGAGGAAGAGTTAAGAGTTTCCAAATGAAACCTGTGTGACGGTCAGAGTCCCTCCAGCACAGGATCCACGGATCTAATTTTAAACAAACCAAACCAGACCTGCATTTCCATCCACGCTGAGAGGATGTCTGAGAGCTCAGAGCGCTGCAGCAGCAGGCTGCGTCCCAGCCGACGCGCGTCATGCAAACAGCTTTACAAGAAAAATACAAACATGGTATTTAAATGTAAATAAGTTAGTTGGAACAGAAGCTTAATCAAAAGAGACAAAACAGTTTTTAACAAGAAAAAATATCAAAAACAAAAAAACAAAGTGTGATATTTTCTGTTTGATAGCATTCATTTATAGTTCTGTTCATTCATTTGAAGGTGGAGCACTCTAAACTTTAAATTCATCTTCAGGCCACTTTCCTTCACACTTTTGTCTCAAATAAAGAAGAAATCAGAGATGATGAAACATGTTCACTTGTTTTACTTTCAAACAGCTGAACTCAAAGCATGGAAAAGAAAAGAAGAAATAAAATGAGAGTGTTTTGACCCAGTGTGTTGACATGGCAGCTGTCATGTGACGCATGGAATGCTTTGTGCATTTGATTTTTAATGAAACAGGAAATTTGTTTGTATGCATGTAAAACACTATTTGTTTTCACTGATTTATTTGTGTTTGATTAAAATAAGTAATAAGGAAAACTGAAAACGCCTACTTGCTGGCCTTTCTTCAATAAAAACTTTTTTTCTCTATTTACAAACACCATAACCATTTTTTCTGCTCCAGACTGGATTTATGGAGGTGAAAATGTGAAAATTACAATTTTTTTCTAAATGGTAAGTGCACCAAACAACTGTCATTAGAATATTTCGGCTTATTCTGCATTTAAAGTATGTTTAATCAATGTTCTCTATTTACAAAAACAGTTTCCTTCTACACATAAAATCCCTTTTCTTATATTAGACATATACATCGTCTGAAACACGGTGTCTTTTAACACCTCAATACAAAAGGAAAAACAGAAGAAAGAAAAGAAGAAAGCAGAGACGTCAGCAGAGCCGACGCGTGATGCTGGTTTCAGAGGATTCCCCGAACAGCACAAACATTCAACGGGAACGTCGTAGCTGCAGGAGGGATCCTTTCTAAAAGGCAGTGAGTCAGATTTTCATAAGAAGGAATCATGTTTGCTGTTTTTTGGTTTAACATGGAAACTCCTGGCATCTATCTGCTCTGTGAGCTGCTCTGGATTATTGATCACAGTTACAGAAATTATGTCACATCAAACACGACAAATAGCAAGTGGCCATGCCTTCATTTCACTGAGTTAAATAGGTTTCTTAAAAAGCACATCAGTAGGTTCATTATCTCCATGGGACTGGGATAGATGTCCTGCTCAGAGAGTCCTCGTGGACCACAGGATGATCGACGGTCTCTGCTATCCAGTCTTTCTGAAGTGGATCTGTTGGTTGCTACCAGAGAGTTCAACACTACTGGGCCTGTGTCCAGCCTCCTGGAAGAATGTTGACAAGTCAACTCCAGGTTCAGGTTTCATCTCAAAGGTGTCTCCAGATATCTTCAAGTTGGCATTCTTTGACTTGATAGAGATATGTTTGCTAGAACTACTTCTTGGCCAGCTGGAAAGGATGTTGACCCTTTGAACATGAACACAGTTTATTCACTTCAGAGGAATAAGCAAGAAACGGATGTTTCAAGATTAGTGGACAAAACTCTGAGCGAATATCTCTGGCCTAATAGCAATAAATAAGTGTTTATCAGGCTAGACTGATATATATATGAAAATCATATATATATATATATATATATATATATACACACTAATTATGTGCATATCGTCCGTCGTGATGGGGTGGTTCAAGAATGACTCCCGGGTCTGAATAAATCAGGTAAAATTAAAAGGTATTTCATACCTGAGGTGGGAACATATGTTTTTTTTTTCTTTTTTTTAAGGTTTAACCTATCTTTTATATTGTGGCTTTCTTATAGAAAATGTTACCCCTGATAATTTTTTTAAAATACAAAGTGGAAATGGCACCCAGTTCATAGAATGACTTAACTATTAGCTTCAACAATATGATCATCTACTTTTAATGCCATGAATATATATTTCTGCTTATTAACTTGGTAATTAGATAATAAGCCTAATTATTTTTACCAACGATAAAAAAGATACATTTTCATTGTTGCACTTTTTATTTTATTTAATTTCTTTATAGAAGTTTTGATTTATTTAACGTGTATGATGCCATAGAGCTGAAGATTTGTTCTGATACTCTGATTCTAGGGAAGCGTAAAAAAATTAGGACAATATCACATTATAATGTGACAGTTTTATTGCAAAAACATAAAACACAAAGTGATGTATGCAGATGATGTCATTTAGAAATATTGGAGCAACATACATTTAATGAAAATTATTCTTGTCAAGCAGAAACATTTCAGCTCTTTTTGTTGTTTGTTTTGTTGATGAATTGCTCTGCTCTGATTTATTACTCTGATTACGGGATGTGGGACAGTTATGAGCAACAGGTAGGTCAGCTGCCTGCATGCAGTAAGATGGTGCCTGTGTGTGTCTGGGTGTGTGTGCTGCTTTTGGTTAACACGTGTTTTTTTTTGTAATCTAATTTGTAACACAGTTTTTTCCATCCTTTGCTCCAAATCCAAAGAAAGTGAAAGTCAAGGTGCTATGACCAAAAAAGTAAAACCAACAGAAAACAAACAAAAATAAAACAAACAAAACAAAACAGAAATATTGTTGGTTGTCGTCCATGGACATATACTTATTCAAACGGTTTCTTTTCCCACTTGTAAAAAAATGCCTTCTCTGAGATACGCCAGTTTCTCCGCTGTATAAACTTCCGTGGGACAGTAATGTTCAGCCTTCTGTTATAGACGGTGGATCCCGTCTGAGCCAATGTCTTGTTATACCTTTCTTGGCAGCAAGCAATAAAATCTTGGTTGAGTACAGATCATTATTCACAGCACTGTTTTTATTTCCCAGGTACATAGTTTTAAAAGCATTTTGTATTTTGCCAGTAATGGAGTTTTTCCAAATATGTTTTCAGACACTCCCAACACACATGTAAATGATGTGCTTCCGTAATCCCACGTACTCTCCAACACTGGAGATCAGCTTTAGTTTGCTTTTTAATGAAGAAGTTGATGTTTCCACCCAGACTCTCAAAATTCTGGAGATAGTTGCTGTGTTTGCAGTTTCCCACATAGTTTCCATTCTTCACTCCAAATTTGGTTTTTTGTTTATTTCTCTCTCCCATTTATCTTTTATTTATTTGGTTTACAAAGTATTTTCTCTTTTATAAAATACTGAGATTTCCTTGAATTGAAGCCCTGTATGGTTTAAGTACACAGTCAAGCAAACTGTATGATGTAGGAGAATTTCCTTCAGAAAATAATCTCATTTGCAGGTATCAGATGAAGTCCTAATGAAATTTATCTTTTCATTCTTTAAAAACCTAAATCATACTTCTTTGGTATAAATCTAACATAACAGGCAAGCCAACTCATCTCAACTTCCTCGTCTAACTTGATTTGTTTAATATGATCAAACCAGAGATAATGTTATAGGATCAAGGGAGTGTTGCAAAGTTTTCTTTAGTTTACAAGGAACGTCTGAATCGGGGCGCCATCTACTTTTATTTTGATGTTTTTCCATTTGCCATAAAAAAATTGTACAATTATAATCTTTTGGGTTAAGAAGACCCATTCCACCCTAGACAGCTGCAATGTAGAATATTTTATTCTAGGTTTTTTTTAATTCCAGATAAATCTAGAGATTACTTTATCCAAGTACTTAAAATCCTCTGCTCGTATTTTAATTTAGAAGGACTGGAAAAGGTGCAATAGCCATAGGACATTAATTTTTTATTGCTGTAATCCTTGAATTAAAATGTAATGGTTGTACTGACCATCTATTTAAATCCTGTTGTCATTTGAAGGCTCGGTTCATCATAGATAGCTTTACAAAGATTATTTAGTTGCTTAGTTACAGTTACACAAAGATATTTTATTTGTTATACATTTTAATTCAGTTCCAACTTGGTTCAAACTTCTTCAAATGGAGTGAAAATAAAAGATAATGTCTGGGTTTTAGTCACATTAAGTTTATACCCTAAATGTTCAGCAAAAGTATGATTTAGGTTAATCAAAAGACTTAAAGTCTGATTTAGAGTCTCTAAGTATAAAATTACATCATCAGCAAATAGACTGATAACATGTTTTTTTCCTACTGGAAACTACCATTAACTACCATTAACTCTGAGCTGCAGGCTTATGATTAATAGATTTAAAACATGGAACTAAATTTTCATTGAAGCCAAATTTTTGAGAACAGCACACAAGAAATTTAAATTTACAACATCAAAAGTTACATTATAACATCCCAATACTTTATTTACTTTTTTATTTGGGTGACAGCTCAATGCTTATGTATAGCTGGCCAGCTGGTGTCATGTTAAATGGGACACTAGCTTCCAACTGCCTTTAAGTTAAAACCTATATTTTTTGCTTTTTTAAATTATTTATTAATTAATTGTAGTTACCAAAGCTGTCAATCACATGTAGAGGAGGTTTAAGCAGATTCCAAAGCTTCGTACAGGACAATGATGGAAAGATCTTGTATTGCTGATACTGTGATCGATCTGTGAGAGACACAGCTAGTTATTTAATGATTGTGATGATCAGAACTGTTTTTCCAGGACTGTTATCTTTAGAGCCTCTGGGAGTGAATACAGTTGTAGAAACACATTACTGCCTTTTTCTGTGTTTGGTCAACATGGACCTCACTCCAGCACCAGAGGCCAGGAGGAACCATTGTTCCCAGGGGGATGGGCTATATAAGGATGTGTCCTGAGACTGGACTTCAGTTCTAATATTGTCGGCTGGCCTGTGTTAACTTGTCTTCTGGTTGTGTTTGAACTTCTGTGATCACAGTAAACAGCTGTGTCTTCTCACCAATCTGAGTGTCTGTTGTTCATGTGAGGAATTTTCCTAACAACTTGGTCCTTCGAGCCGGATCTCCCAACACCTCTTCAACGGAAGGAAAGTGCCTGCACCATGCACGGGGGAGGTCAGGGACCTACTTATTTAAAAAAGAATTGGCTGCTTAAAAAGGGCCAGGACGCACCGACCTTTGGAGAGTGGCGGGAGTCATCTAGTCAGAACCACGACTTCAGATACACACATCTGGTAGGATTGACTCCTAAAAATGTTTTTTCTTGCACATAAAGTCCATAAGATACAATAGATAACACCATATATAGTTCCGTTCACCTTTTTGGTGCTCTCCAGCCTGAGTAGCTTCCAAACACTTTCATAACAGAACCAAAATACTGAGAAATGTACATTTAATCAGGATTGTAATGTTTTTTTTTTTTTTTTTTAACAAATCTTAACAGAAGCATGTATGCAAGGCCAGCTGATGTCTAAAGGCATAAGCTACTGTGAGGTACTGTGCAGCAATGCAACACAATGAATACTTAATTGTTTACAAGGATCCAATAATAAACTCATCATGACAATGTCACTTTAAGACAGAACAAGAAAAACAAAGCTTTATCAAAGAGCAGCAGCATCGTGGATCAAGCTTCACTCCGGTTAGTTCCTCCATTTCTTCAACACTGAGTTACTTGGCAGGTTAATGAGGTTAGCTTAACAAGCACAGCGTCTTCATCAAATGCTTGTGGGTACAAAGTTCTTGATTTAACAAATAAAAGGTCTCCATTGTCCAAGAAAGTTCCAGCTTTTCTCATAAAATGTGATGATGAGACTGTGATGACTGCGGCAGCGTGCAAGGATGAGCAGCAACATTTCCACCCAACAACACCGACTGTAAACCTGCCTCACATCAGTCTACAGATATTACACTTAACAAACTGAACCTGGCAGTTGTAAAGCAGGTGCTTCTAACATTTGACTCATGTATTTACAGTAATCTGACACCAGAAGGAATAACACAGAAACAGCATTTAAAGCTTTTGCATTCCTGCTTTACAACTGAGCATTTAGTTTTCAGCCTATTTCATGGCTGAACTTCAACAATTAAAATAGTTACCAGGTCTCAGTTGACCCCTCCTCCATGACACAAGTTTAAACAGTAGTTGCTTCTCAAAGTCAGGGAAAGATCCTAGCAGCTGCTGTTTCCCAGGATACTTCATTATCAACCTTGACTGAGCCATTGTTTCACTGAGAACTTATCTGTTACTTCTGAAAAACCCACAGTTCATAGTATATGTCTAAGATGCTATTTTTCACTGTACTTGTTGTCACCATGAAGATCTTTAGCATGGTTGCTTAATGTAGCCTAAAGAGCTGTTAGATATCTAGCTAACTAGCTAGCAGCTGTTTAACAGCTGGGTCAGTTTCAACTGTGTGTATGTTTGGTAAATCTCAGTGGACAGTGGCATGACATTTGCTAACTTTTTAAAATAGTTTTATTAATTCTTAAAATTGCTAGATCCCTGCAACTCGGGTTTATAAATGATTTCTCAGGAACGGTAGTGTGTAACTCGTGTGAGGGGTAAATTGTGATTGATAGGTAATCAAAATGTTAGTTTTATTCAGAGACTCTATCTGGTAAATCCACTATGATCCATGATAACAGCATTATTTATCACATTTCATCATAAAAACATCACCATGTTGCTAAGAGACCTCTATTTAGACCTGGACATGATGATGAAGCCACTTCCTGTCAGACTTTCCACCAATCA
>JBAFTB010000018.1:1148176-1160759 GCA_037177355.1 Melanotaenia trifasciata
AGACTACGGAGGACACTCTGTAGCCTACGTAGTCTGCGCACTTCGAAGTGTGCAGACCCTGAATTGGGACACAGCTATAGAAAGAATTAAAGGTTTTATTTTGGCCCGTCAGCTCAGTGACAGCACACAAAAAGTACCCTGCTGGTTAACATGCATTCTGTCAATCTTTTAACAGCTTAAACATTTGTCATCACAAAGACTCATGCAAACATTGGTATTGGAAGAACAGATGCTTCAAGTCCTTTTTATTCTGCATTAAAACCCCATTCAAACTTCCAAACTAACTCCACCCATCCTGAATATCCTGCTAATGCAGATATACCAATACACTGGAATGGAAGTCTCCATCAAGAGCAAATCTCAAGAAGCTAGAACATAATTCCTCTCAGTCATGTGGGTACTACAGATAAGAAGGAGAACATTGTTTGTAAGTGTATTTTGTTTTCAGAGAGCGAGCGGAACTTGAGTGAACAGCTCTTAAATAAAGGACAATGCTAATTGGGTGGAAGTAAACCAGGAAGTCTGAACTGCTGAAGCTCTGACACTTCACCAAGCAGGATGGGAACAGCTTGCTCTGAATCCTGGTGTGCCATCAATATTCCTCTATTAGGCCTGTGTGTGATCAGGTTCAGGGTTAGGGTTCAGTCACGATGGCTGAGGTGAACTTGGCCATTTGTTTTCACCCATCATGAATAAAATAGGCTGGAATTATTTCAGAAGGAGACATTTGTCCTGCGGAAAATGTGGAATACGGTATACGGAGGAAGTATCTTCTGATTGGTTGAGGCTGAATGAATAGGTGATGGTGACTTATGAATGCTGGTCTGGGAGGTTAATGGAGGATGATTCCAAACAAAATACTTTTCACAAACATGCTGTTCTGGAGCTGGACATCATCTCAGATTCAGATCCTGAATATGGAGGGGGGCAGCTCGACAAACAGCCATAAGACTACAGTTGGATATTTCTGGTTTCTCTGTTTATTACCTGCAGCTGCACAGGGTACAAACTGCTGCTAGCCGCCTTTAAACTGCCCAAATCACGACTCAGCATGAGGTACGTGGCTTGTACGGGCTGTGGAGAGGTTAGCTTGCTGAATGGTGGCTAATAGCTAGCATCTGGGAATGACTGCACTCTAGCTGGACAGGGCCTGGTGGGTGAGCAGCTTATGGTAGCTGGGAATCAGACTGAATGCTTCTAGTTGCTGCTGGTCTCTCTCACTCGGCCCTGTCTATGTGATTGGCAGCTAATGGTTAGCACCTGCTAGCTTCTGGAAAACAGCTGCCGTCTGTCCCGGACAGGACAGAGTGGGTGAGCGACCCATGGTAGCTGGGAACCAGCCTGAATGCCAAATGCTCTGGAGTGGTGCATAGGAAGTATGACATAACTCAGAATGTACATTCAGGACTACGCTCAAGGCTATACCACAGAAACTATGCATATAAGTGCAAAGGTAAGCAGAAGAGCAGCAGAGGAAGAGTGCTGAACACACTAAATGGAGGAGGACTGCTTGCTCTAATACTTACAGATGATTTCACAGTTTATAGACTAGTTGTGTAAACCACACAATAAACTCAAGGGTCAGAAATCCCACAGCACTTTCTCATGTATAGATACTCTACTGAATGTTTTATATTTTAGTAACCCAACCCTGTGAAAGCGTTTAAACTGCTAATACATCATATATGAGCACACCTTTTAAGCCTTTGGGTTTCTTGCTTTTGGAATATCTTTGTTTTCCAGTCAGTTTATAGGAATTCAAGGTTCATAACAAAATGTGTAATATCTACTTTGGTCCACAATTCAGAGCTATAAGCTTAACGTCCAAATTTGGAAAACAGACTATGGTTTATTGTTGGTCTTCTTTACAGACGGTACCAATGAAGCCCGCTAACATCATCCACAAGGAGAAAAAAAACATTGGAGAGTTGGATGTGGTCATGATTACACTGTTTACAGCCTTTTTCAGTAACATTACTTCTATGTTTTTCAGACTGTTGTTTGGTTAGGCTGAGGTGACATAATGATCTGATTAGCTCAGGAAAGGACTGTGACTTTGTTCATTTGTAAAACATTTTTAAATAAAGCTGTGCTGTAGACAAATGCAGCTCTTAGACCTTCTATTGTGAGACTGTGACCCTGTGTTAGTGTTCCTGGTACCTGGTTAATCATTTTCACAGCTTTTCTTCTAAATCAAGTTATCACGCTGTCACAGGGCAAGACATGACGGTGCTCTGCCAGGTGCTGAGTGCGAACATGCTGCACCTATATGCCGGCCCATCAGCCACTGGCTCTCTAGGGACTGTCTGCAGGGGTCAGAGGTCACCTTGTGCCGGAAGGAACCCTTCACTTGAATTACACAGTAACCCTCCAACATGTGGCTCCCATTTGGCAAAGTGCTGCTGAATGGGAAGGCATGGAGAGGGGGGTGGGTAAGGGGTACTTTTGCCAATTGTACGTGGGATGTATGGTCTCTTGGGTAATTCTCTGCTCAATAAGAAGTGATTTGGGGTGTATAAGAGAGTTTTAATTTACTCCCTTCTCCATTTTTACTGGTGTTATTTTAGCCAGAAGCTGTGTGTCAGTACAGCTGAACTTAGACACGTACAGACAGAAAAAACACTGCAAACTGATGGTTAGTGGATAAGACTAGCATATTTTGTTAAGCTCTGTTAAATATTTCTTTCCAGTGGGTTTCATCTTTTGGGCTTTTGACTGACAGCTTGTTGAACATCCTGTTGGTATTTTGTTTAGAATGAATGTGATTCCAACCATCTTAAACGATACAAACACATTTCTACACAGGAGCCATGAAGTGCTCACAGAGCCATGCAGATGTGGTGTCGCCCAGTACTAGCCATGTTCTTCTAGATTTACAAAAGGATAACAATGAGCCAGTTTCAGGAGATGGTTGTTATGGTTACACCAGGTTACTTATCTAATTCCCAACAGATGTTGTTAGCATTGTGATAGACAAGCAAGCTGGCTAAGCCATATCTGTGCTATCTGTGCTGTGCAAGTTGAAATGGGAATCAGTTCCCTGTGAATGGGACCAGAACTTAAAGAGTGGATGGATAATTCAGCCTTATTGCCTCACAAAGCTTAAGATTATTTAGATCCTAACCTCCCAGGGATCACTTCAGATATAATTAATGTGTTCTTGTTAAAATTGTTCTTCACAGATCAAACTCATTTTAAATGGATGAGCTGATTGGTTGTTGGGATACCTAATTTTCAATTTTCAATCAGATTTAGAAAAAAAAAAAACCAACAACAGATAACAGTAATCTCATCCTACCAGCTACAGTTTCTATAACACTTTGTTAAATCCAAGCTGGTGAGATGGTAGTGCTCCAGTTACTGGTTGCAGTACAAAGGTTCTGGTTCTGAGACTGCTTGTCTCCTGGAGTCATATTGGTTTATTTCCTGGATTTTCTGAAGGAGCTCAGATTTCCTCCCACAGTCACGAATGACAATATCCATGACCTCCATAGTAATGAGCATGCAGTATACAGTCCTTGTTAGCAATATATTATGGGCTACTGACCTGACCAGGGTCTAAGTGCTTTGAATGGTCATTTACCTGACCTCCAGTCCAGCTGGAAACACACCAAAAATAAAATAAAACAGCCCAAAAGAAGTCTTTCTGCCTGACCTCATTTTCCTTAAAATCTCCATTGTAGAGACTACACCTCAAATTTTCCAGGGAGGGGTATTTGGCAGACTTGATTAAAATAGTGACACGTCTGTACAAAAGTCAGTCATAATATCCAGATTACCCAGATGTTTGGAGATGTGCTCCTTATTCATCGCTTATTGAGGCACAGAAGTCAGGAGGTTTCTGTTTACTAAATGATTTATTCTGAAGCTGAAGATAAGACTAATTTTGTCCTCTGCAGAGCCGAATGGGGCTGAAGCCGATCCCATCACTCAGTGGGTGAGTAGCGAGGTGTGTTTTAGGCAGGCTACACTCCAAGTCAGTGTTTAAGAGGAAATGCACACAGAAAGTAGAAGAAATAAACAGCTGACCAACAGATTCAAAGCCAGAACCTTTTTTTCTATAAGACTAGGCGTTTAATCAACTAACCATTTATTCACTACAGCTGACCGCTGTGTGGAGAATAGGAATCCATAAAGTTTGCTTTAATTGTTTGGCTCATGAGGGAAAAGTAAAGGAATGTAACAGAGTTATATACAGGTCACCACTGCATCCACATAACACAGAACAATGTGAAGGTAATATATAGGACATTTCCAGGAAACTTAAATAATTTTCTTCACACCACAATGCAAAAGTAATTTGCTTTTAGTCACATTACCACATGCAGGTCACCAAGGCCACCTGGTCTACTTACTGGAGGTCCTGCAAGACAAAGAGAAAGAAAAAATAAAATAAGATGAGAGTTTACCAAAGCAGTAAGAACACAGTTTGTCTTAATACCTAAAATATCCAAAATCTGCTTTCTTGACAGTTTGGGGTCTTGAGGATCGACCTGCCTGGTAATCCAGTCAGGATTCGTGAGCTACACCTACTTCTGAAAATTCAGAGCATGACTTTGTCTGTTTCTTTCACTAATGGAAGACACTGGAACTCATTCCCCCGATAGAGCCAGAATGGGTCACGTTTTCAAACAAAAAGGATTTTCAATCACCAAACAATCAACCACACAAACCCTGACACTCAACAGCATTTCACTGTCCTGGCAGCATCTGATACTCTGATTACCGATTAGTCCTGGCACTGATGGAAGGAAAGGGGGATGCTAGACCAGACATCGCTGTAAACAGCATTTCCACCACAGTCACTACACATTATTGTTAAAAAAAAACAACCTATGTTGTCATTTGCTGGATGGCGAAGACCAAACCACTTCATGAGCATGGTGGTGGAGGGTTGATGATCTGGGCTTGTTCTGCAGACACAGGACCGGACACCTGGCATTCATTGAGCCCATTTACATGACCATTAAAATCAAAATCAGATATCAGGCAGTAATCTGATTACTGTAATAATCAGATCAGATGTGTCTACCTGCATAGATCAGATTAAAGATCGGATGTGCCAGAACTTCCTTCAGTTACATGAAGACTAAACTGAAATAATAGTTTTTTTGGAGCCAAAGAAGAAAGATTAAAAGTCAGTTCTCAGCTTCAAACATCTAAGGTCAAAACTAACAACCAAGCCAAAAACCTGGGAGTAGTCCTGGACTCAGACCTGGGAGTAGTCCTGGACTCAGACCTGGGCTAAAAGTTGTGAAGGCAGTCCTCACTAAGACCGGGAAAGTAGATCCTAGAACTCCAGTCCTCAGATCTTTACACTGGCTCCTGTCTGGCAAAGAATTGACTTCTAAATCCTGCTGTTAGTTTTCAAATAAACTAGCTTTGCCTTTCTCATGTTCTAAATGCTTCTCATATCACACAAGTAGAAGGTGAACATATTGAGCAGACAGCAGGTTTCCAGGCAGTGATGGATCAGTCTGCAGAGCAAAGAGAAGAAAAATCCCACTCAGAAGATAAACTGAGGGATTCAATTTGACATTTCACAGAAGATATTTTCCCATTAGTAGTTTTTGCCACCTCGCTGTGATTGACGTAACAGCCTCTTTATTGACCCTGTCCACTTTCAGCTGAAATTGAATCAGGTGCTCCTGGTTCTGTCAACGTTCTTTCATAAAGGTCAGAAGGAAACATACTGGTTTTATGATGGGAGATGTAGGTTTGTCCTGACTCTCTGCCCTTTCTATATATTTTTATGAGTACATCTGAGCCTTTTATATTTGGAAACAGGTTAGATTTTCCTGCATGAGATGTTAACAACTACACAATAAATTCAGATGATTCAGGAGTTTTTTGTTTTAATAGATTTAATAATGAAGTTGTATTAACAGAGTTCAAGCGTCAACAGCAACAAAACCTTTACAATGATACAAATTACTAAATAAGTTTCATATTGACTTTAGGATTTGATGTTTAGGGACGTGGATGTTCTTCCCAACATCTGACTAAATGCTTCTCTGTCTTATGAACATGCCTCACTATGCTCCCCATCATGTTTGTTGGTTGTACAGTTTCTTTTTCCAGGTTCCCCTCTTTTTTTTTCTTCTGTAGCTCCTCTATAAAGGCTCAACTCCTTGAAATTATCAAACACTTTACATATTTGAATCCACAAGCCTGAGAAACCATGTCTTTGGTGTGTTCACAGAGCAACTGGTGATTTGTGAAGGAGCTGCTCATATGCCTCAGACTGGGCCGTTTTACTCTGACCTCCAACATCTATCTACAGCTTAAAAATTAAGCTTGAAATTAGTGTGTTAGATTTAAAATCTTTCTAGAATATTTCCCACTTTTGAAACTCTAAAAGTAGAACGATGGACCCCAGGATTGTTTGGGAATTACCATTTAAATTTTCGCAGATTAATGGACAGCAGCAGCTACTTCTCTAAATCATTGATGTCTGTCCTCTTTGGCATCATGTTAACAACGCAACAGATAGAAAAAAACAATTTAAAAGGTGAAAAGGAAAAGAGCAGATGCCTTAAAATAGATGCCACACTGGCCCTCCTGTCCCCTCGTTTGTGGCATTTTACGTGATTGGATGTGACCTTCTTCGTGTTCAAGAAATGTGTAGTTTGTCCTGTTTCATAAAACCTTCTAATATTTTCATGACTTTATTTAACTGAGTAAGAAAAAGACCAAAGTTCAGATAAACAGCTGAAGCTCTGAGTGATGGTCAGAACATTTGATCAGCTTTCTTAAACAGAGGGAAAAACTCATTTTACCAGGGAGAGAAGAAAAAGGTATTCACTTGATTTTCCAGCCCAAAGGATGGTTTTCCCCCCAGCAATAACCACTCAATGTAGTCGGGTTGAGAAATCCCCCCAGACCAGGGCATTATTCTCTTTTTTCCTGTTAGTTTTGAAGGTGTGGTTCCTAAGATAACTGGAATCATTTCATGCTGCTTGCTGACTGTACATACTGATTTTATCACACAGACCAGGGCTTAAAAATGCAAACCAGGAATGAACTAGTTTTATAATCTATGACATTTCTGGTCTTTTACATGTTAAGTTTATATCTGGGTTATTTTAATCAAATCTGAGAAATTATTTGCAGGACAAAACATGGTGTTACCATGACAGGTCACCAGTCCATCAGAGACAAATAACAGGAACATTTTTGTCAATAAATCACCCCATAGTCCCACAAATGTCAGTAATGCTGCTGTTTTGCTAAATCTTGTGGTCTCAAAGGTCTCCTTTGGCATCGCTGCCCTAAAACTTTTCTGTGGCAAAATTAGACACTACACTGAACCTAAAACAGCAGTATGAGACGCTGTCGCCCACATAGAGAACAAGGACTGTTCTTCATGGATTTCATGTCTGCATTCAACACAATTATCGCACAGACCCTGATTCAAAACTAAATACACTCGGACTGCGCTCCACCCTTTTCAACTATGTCCTGGATTTCCTAACAGAAAAGCAACAGTCTGTGAGGATCCACAATGTCTCCTCCTCCCCCATTACCCTCAGCACTGGCTGCCCCCAGGGCTGTGTACTGAGCCCCCACCTGTTCACCCTGCTCACATTCGATTGCTCAGCGAAACTTCGAGCTGTCTGATTGTGAGGTTTGCAGATGGCACAGCTGTGGTTGGACACATCGCGAACAACGAGTCTGACTACAAGCAGGAGGTGGAACATCTGGAGGGTTGGTGCAACATGAAAAAGACCAAGGAGATGATCATGGACTTCAGGAGGGGAGACACCATCTCCCTCCCCTGCACAGCAGAGGGACAGCAGTGGAAGTGGTCTCCACCCACAGGTACCTGGGCGTACACATCATGGAGGACCTCACCTGGAGCAACAACACTGCCTGACTGGTTTGGAAAGCACACCAGCGCCTATACTTCCTCAGGAGGTTGAGGCACGTTGGACTTGGGAACTCAGTCCTGACTTCATTCTACAGATGCATGGAGGAGAGCACCCTCCGTATCACCATGTGGCACGGCAGCTGCTCTGCGGCAGAGAAGAAGACGCAGCACAGAGGACTATGGGATGCAGCCTGTCCACCACCACGGACATTTGTACCTCCAGGTACCTCCACAATGAAGGACCCCACTCGCCCCATACACACTCAGGCAGTCCCCCTCCCCTCAGGCAGGAGACTGCGGAGTATTAAGAGCAGGACCACCAGACTGATGAACAACTTCTACCCGGCAGCTGTGAGAATTGTGAACGCAGGAGGACCTCTGTAGCTTGTTTTTTATAGTTAGATAACTATACTGATTCTGTTTTATACTTATTTTTCTACTTGTTTGTTATCGGGCTTGACTGGACCAGAAAAACAAATTTCATTCCACCTCATATTTTAACATGTGTGAAATGACAATAAAAAAATCCTTGAATTCTTGTCAGGGAGACTGGGTTTACCTCAAACTCAGGTCAAGAACAACAAATCTTTGATGCTGGTCAGACTGACATTAAGTTAAACACTAGTTATGCTTCCGCTTCATGCGACATGTCGCTGCTGCTCGTCGGTCGCATTTTATTATTTTTAACTCTCATGAAGGAAACACCAAGGCTCTTTTTCTTTTTACAACACCATTCTTAGGTCCCCTGATTCCCTTCCCACCACTTCTATTCTACAGCTTACTGTAACTCTCTTATGTTGTTTTTCAATACATAAATTCACTCCATCCACCAGTCTCCGCCCCTCTCTGCTCCTCCAATGACCTTCCTCTGCCAGCTCATCTACTCTTTGTTTTTGAACTCCCTACTTCCTCTATCTGAACTCTTCCGCAATTCCAAATCCTCTTCCTGCCAACTCGACCCTCTCCCTACAGCCCTGGTTAAAGCTTGCCTCTCCTCCCTCCTTCCTCTTATCCCTGCTATCATTACCACTGGTTCCCTTTCACAACTGCAGCCGTCACGCCAATATTAAAAAAACGTTTAGATCTAAAAAATTGAAAAATCTCCAACCTGTCTCCAACTTGCTCTTTTTTCACAAAATCCTAGAGAAAAAAGTTGCCTCTCAACTCCATACTCAAAACAACCCAAAACAATCTGTGTGAACAAGTTCAGTCTGGTCCACAGCACTGAATCCACACTGTAAAAAATCACCAACGACCTCCTTATCACAGCTGATTCTGGTCTTCTCTCCGTCCTCATCTTTCTTGATCTGAGTGTGGCTTTTGATACTATATCGCACATTCTCATTCGCAGTAGATTATCTCCTCTTGGCCTCACTCACACCCCACTTAAGTGGTTTAACTCATACCTCTCTGGCCGCACTCAGATCATTCAGCTCAAATCTGTCTTCCCAACCCTCTCCTCTCACTGCAGGTGTCCCCCAGGGCTCTGCCCTGGGTCCCCTTCTTTCCATAACCTACATCCTCCCCCTTGGAAATCTTCCGGAAACACATTTATTTTCACTGCTATGTGGATGACACTCAGCTCTACATCTCTGGCAAACCAAACTTCTCCTTCCCATCTCCGTTTTTCCAACTGTTTAGGCAACTTAGAGTCTTGATTCTTCTCTAATTTCCTCAAACTTAACAGCAATAGAAACTGAGTTCTTTCGCATCAGCACACCTTCAACTATTTCCAAAACTAACAGGTTCTCACCCTATCGACAACTCCTCAATTCCCCCTCAGGTTAAGAGTCTGGGTCATTCTTGATAGCATCTTATCTTTTCAAGCCCACATCAATAACATTACTTGGTCTGCATACTTCCACCTTCGCAGCATTAACCACCTTCGCCCCTTCCTCACCCTGCAGTCCACTGCCATCCTGGTCCACAGCCTGGTCACCTCCCGCCTTGGTTACTGTAATGCCCTTCTTTTTAAGTCTAACTCACAAATCATTCCATAAACTGGTCCAGAATTCTGCTGCCAGGATAATCACTAAAACACCATCCTCTTCCCACATCACCCCTGTCCCACAACAGCTTGACAGGCTCCCCATAAAATTCTGTATCCTTTTCAAAATCCTTCTTTTCCTTTGTAAGGCCATCCATCATCTCACTCCTCTGTACCTGTCTGCTTTGGTCCACACTTCTATCCTCTCCCATTCCCTCAGCACCTCTTCCTCTCTTCATCTTATGGTACTGTCCCATCATCTCGTTACCATGGGGGCCAGGGCTTTTAGCTGCTCAGCTCCCAAACTCTGGAACTCCCTTCCTTCTGACCTCTGTAACAGTGACTCCCTCCCTCTCTTTAAATCCCTTTTAAAAACCCACTTGCTCAAATTCATCT
This sequence comes from Melanotaenia trifasciata, assembly GCA_037177355.1. Lineage (NCBI taxonomy): Eukaryota > Metazoa > Chordata > Actinopteri > Atheriniformes > Melanotaeniidae > Melanotaenia > Melanotaenia trifasciata. The sequence continues at coordinate 1,158,430 of JBAFTB010000018.1, forward strand.
CCTTGTCTGCTGTGTTTCTGTTTCTGTGTTTTTAAACTGTTTTATTCCACATTTGGTTTCCTGGAAGGCACTTTAAATAAAATGTATTATTATCATTATTATAGTTCTGTAGAGATTAAAGCCCATCATTAAATATGTCTTTTGGTGCAGGGCAACCATAGTACTAAACTGAGACATTCACTACATTACATATTAAGACATTTACAAAAACTAAAATTAGTTTATTCTACAGTAGGTGTATCCCATCAACCTGGGTGTGTCATCAGTCCATCACACTACCAACACAGAGACAAACAACCACACTTGCTCACAACTTAGAACCATTTAACCTGACTTAAATGTTTTTGGATGGCAAGGAAGTCAGAGTACCGAGACAGAAAAAACTCCACACAGCGAGGCGTCAACTGAGACTCAAATCAGGAAATTTCTTCCAACTTCACAGGAGAAATAAACATGTTTAAAGCCTGGAACAAAAATCCATTTTAGGATTAATAGGTCAAGTTTACCTCCATGACAACTGTGAAGGGGGATTTTTTTCTAGCCCATCCCTTTGGATGTTATTTAATCTTGAAATCTGGTATACTTAGGGGCATGTCCTTTTGGTTGACAGGTATCCAACATCCACAGCAAGAAGGGGAGTGCAACACAACCGTGGTTTTTAGCCGGCTAACAAAGCTGTTAACAAGACAACTTTTTACCAACTCAAAAACATGAACAGAACTACAAGGTTTTGTCTCCCAGAAAGAGCAGTAGGAACTTCATCTCCAGTAGCTGGATTACTGTAATGGTCTTTTAACTGTACTTCTCATAACTTGCATTGAAGACCTGCAGCCCAGCCAGGAACAGCGCGGGGTGTATGGACGCACCACATATTGACACATATGAGAATATTTCTATATCTTTTAAAACTTCAAAGAAACATGCACACATGAAAAACAGACTAAAAACAATGTGAAAATAAACCTTAACTTTAACTTTTTTTAACTATATTTTGGATCCTGTTGCACATTATACATGATGTTCTGCCCACACCATACACACTAATTATACACACACAATCGTTTCATTTGTGACAGAAATGAGTGCCGTATTCTCAGCCACAGTTGTTGTGATCCATGAAAAGTGAGCATGAGTGTGAAAGCCAAACATGGAAGCCAGATTCCTGTTGCATTCTGGGCCTGCCATCACATCCTGTTGGCTGGACCCTCTCACCTAGGGGACATACTGTAGATCACCTTGATCCAAAGGCACTTTAGGAGACATAGGCGAAGCAGGTTCAAATTTAGCAAATGAAGTGGCGCCTGACAAGGGGCCTCTGAGGCAACAGCATACAAGCAACAAGCAATGGGCATAACTTGAAACAAAGTTTATGCTCATAAACACTTGCACCCTCACGGAAAGGGTATTTACTTGACTGCATTGATGTCATGTAGCCCAAGCCCTCTTGTCGGCTGGGCTTAATGCTGTCTATCGCTAACACCTGCTGTTTATGCTTATGTAAGAGCGTTGGTTTGCTGTGGCCGGAAATGGACATCTAATCTCTCATGCTATCATGCAAAATGGTGTGTTCCCCTTTCCTAGCTTCCATTTGAGTCATTCATTTACTCAACACATCTCTGCATGTGCTCATGACAGCTGGCCAAAATCCTGGAACATTTTCATATCAAACTGTCTACACTAAAAACATTATTCTATTACTGCGAGCAACCTGGTGTCACGCTTCATCACTACAGCAAAAATAATTATCCCCAGTAATGTCATCTTTACTCACAGCTTACTGGGCCTGTTGTGTTTCAAAAAGCAAACTGGTGTGGGAGGAAGGTGGGCTGCCCCCTTGAGACCATGTCTGTCCCAGCAGATGGATCCAGGAATAACGTGTGGAATTTCAGTTCTCTAAATATACAGATATGAAAACCCAGCCCAGCCTCCCCATCATCCCTGGCTGTCTATCAGAGTCTCTGCTTCTCCGGTTGCCCTCGTAAACACACAGCAGTGACTGGTGCAAATGTGTTGGCTGTCAGGCTTCCGTTTGGTGAGCACCACCAAGAGACTGGAGGAAATATTTGGGAAATATGTCAGTCTACACAGGAAGATGAATAAAAGTTAGGACAGCAGAAAGTCAGTCAGACAGAAATAAATCAGAGCCAGTTTTAGCCCCGAAACATGAAGTCCTGGTAAGAGCGTCAGGGTCCACAAGGGACTGATCTACAGCTGATAAAGACTGACAATTAGCACTGAATTGATTGTTGAGGCAAATATCAATCAATCAATCAATCAATCAATCAATCAATCAATCAATCAATCAATCAATCAATCAATCAATCAATCAA
>JBAFTB010000018.1:1194254-1209374 GCA_037177355.1 Melanotaenia trifasciata
TGATGGAGGTTTTCCTTCCTGGTTCTGGTTCTGATGAAGGTTTTCCTTCCTGGTTCTGGTTCTGATGAAGGTTTTCCCTCCTGGTTCTTATTCTGGTTCTGATTAAGGTTTTCCTTCCTGGTTCTGGTTCTGATGAAGGTTTTCCTTCCTGGTTCTGATGAAGGTTTTCCTTCCTGGTTCTGGTTCTGATGAAGGTTTTCCCTCCTGGTTCTTATTCTGGTTCTGATGAAGGTTTTCCCTCCTGGTTCTTATTCTGGTTCTGATGAAGGTTTTCCCTCCTGGTTCTGGTCTTGGTTCTGATGGAGGTGGATCATTCTCTTGATGAACTGGTTTATGTGAACACAGTTATTGTGAACTGGACTACTGATGGACTTGCTGGAATCAGATTATTGTTGGACTACACTGAACTGGAAGATGACTTTGCTGTGAACTGGTGCCGTATGTATTAATACAACCTCTACTTGTTTTATTCATTAACATATAGATTTTAATCTGCTTTATAAAAAACATGTCCAACAGTCATTTGCATGCACAGTTTAAATTGTGACATTCCTTGATCCCAAGCAGTATGCCGCAGTGGGCTGTCAGCACACTGCGGCATACTGCTGGGAATTCTCAGAGTTCCCAGTGATCTAGTTGCCACCCAGTTGCAATATCACTCTGGCAGCTGCTTGGCACCCATGTTCCTCAGTCAAGGGTTCACAGTCACATGAAACAGAAAGTGTGCCCTCTATCAAATCTAAGGTTTTAGATATAAGCATGTGGTTAAAAAAAAAAAAAACAGAAATGACGTGTAACCCTGTCCCATTGTGTGTTTACTACACCTTCACTGCTTTCATAGGAATTAGGATCAGTCACATGCTGCTGAACAAATCCACCTGATCAAAAATACACAAATTAAAAACACGAGTTATTTTAAGTTTGGAAGTTTGGAACACTGGAGTGTGTGTTGACATAATTCCAAGAAGGAAATGAGCGTTGTTCACTCTGCAGAGAAAACATTCACAAGCAGAAAACATGCAAATACACGGGCAGGACTGGAGGGTGGTCCAGCTTCACCCTACCCCACGTAATTACTGCTGTGGTTGTGGGTGTTAATCATGTAAAATTAGCATTGATAGAAACACAACACCCAGGTGACTCGTTTTAAACAGAGTTCCTCAGGCCGGCCACTGTGGACACAACTTAATTCTCCATCACTGAAAGACACTTTTACTAATCATCATTGAAATGGAGGGAAACCGACAACTAACCCCAACCATGTGATCCAGTTAAACATAATGATTATCCCAGAAACCTGTGCACAGCTGATATCAGCATGATATCATCCTCTCTGAGAGGTCGGACAGCCAGAATTAGACACCGAAACAGAACATGATGCAGAGCATGAGCCGGAAATCTGTTGTTTACTGTGTTTCATGTGAAAACAGTGAAGATACTTCCTTCATTAGAAGGCTGTAACAGACATCAGGCAACATCCACAGATTAAATCAATTTTCTCTTCACTTTTCCATAAACAGAATATTTTCAAGAAAGGTGTGCGTCTGCACAAACCCGCTGAAAATGCTGAGGGATATCTGGCAGGCCTGTAAGTGGCGCTGCAGCTCTGCCACAGAGCCCCACCCAAACCAGAGAAGAAGACATGGAGCATGCTCAGAAACCCGTGAAGGTTACGCCTGCTGGTGAAGGGAGAGATGGAACAATGTGAGATTTTCATAATTTATTAATACATCACGCACGCTTGCACATAACTGCACCTGGAGGGTAAAAAGAGGTGGACCGGAAGAAACTGAAGAAAAGAGTAGAAAATGACTAAAGTTATTCTGATCTGCTCAAGAAGAGTCTAAAACTGCTCTTCTGTGATTCTGACAGCTAAACCAGCCAGCAGAGAAAACCCAGAAGCTGTGAAGCAGGGTAGAACCAGCATAGGTCGTCTACTCGTAGATTTCTTCATCGGTATTTCTCTCCATCATGTGAACACACAGCTGATCACTTTATCCAGAATCCATGTAAACATGTCAGCTGGAATCTCAGGTCGATGGCGTAAACGTAGCTAATGATGCCAGTTCATTCAGTTGTATAGTTAATGCATTTATTGAGTAAGTGGGTCAGTGATGCTTTCACTGACATGCAGTAAACATGGTGGGTGCCGGTGCAGACCTGGACAGCTTCTTGTATGATGGTCTTGTGCTGCCTCCTACTCGGACCGCTGTCTCTCCACTTCCTCTCCATGTTCACAGACGGGTAAAAGTCCACGTCTTTGGTGTCATCAGAAGGACAACCGGAGACGAAGTGAGGACTGCAGACCCGATGCCAGGGTCGGATCCAGGCTGCCTGCTGGTGCTTGTTCACGGGTAAACTTATTTCCTGATGGCCTGCCTACTCGCCTCGACGACTTATACGGTGAAATCCACAACAACTGTCTGGCATTGCTCTAATTTCCTCAGTAAAGACGGACACATAAGCTAGCTTAACTGCATTTTCTGCCCCCAGGAAGCAGGTCTGCACATGTACGAGTGGCATATGCATAAATTGAGAAAAAGGTCCATGGCATCTTCGGTTCAGGAAAGAAGCGTTTGGATTGTAAATATGGAAATGAAACCAAGATGTTTTGCAGATTTCAGGCCCCCAAACTCCGGCTGAAACATCCATACCATGACGACTCCTGAACTCATCCTCCTGTGGACATGACCTTAAATGTTAAAGCTGTTTAGTTTCTGATTTTCATTCAAGAAACACATTTATTTTCTTCTTTTCTTAATTTACCCTGATCCCAGTTTCCCTTTTTTAAACCAAACAGTGTTTAGAGTGTAGACTTTGGACAGAGAAATCATTTAAAAACATTCATTCATGGATTATTAATGTTGACTAGCCTCTTCCACGTATAGAAGGAGCACAGGTCAAAGCTGGATCAGTGCAGTTTGGAGGTTTACAACAAGTCTGAGCAATTATTTAATTAATTTCTGTCTTTTCTTTTAAAGCTAGTTAAACTAGTTAAACTAGTTAAACATGGTAGTCTCCAACAACCACTGTGGTTTGTTAAAAGGCCGTGGTCAACCATTCATCTAACATGACCTAAATTACAAAAACTTTCTTTATCTTTAGCAACCATTTGGGGAGAGACCTTAGAAGATTCAGTCTAGATTTATAGATAACACAAACACGATTTTCAAGCCCCAAAACTATATTCATGGTTTAAATGAAAGGTAGAAACACAGATTTTTAACACAGCTTCTCACAAACTAGCCAAATCCTGTCAGCCACAGCGTTTCGAGGTGAGGTACAGCTGCCAGGAGACGGAGAATGTGGGAGATACTGCAGCACTGCGATCACTGGTTCCTGGCCTCTTCACTGCGACCCCATGGCCTGCATAGTCACGGCTAAACTAATCTGACCACATGACCTTTGGCATGTTTTGCTTAAAATAAAAAATTTATCTAAAAAGTTTGCATTTTTTGTCATTTGGATCTCTTTTTAGGGTTCAAAATGCAAACATTGTATATGTTTGGATGAGGCTGACAAACTCCTGCTTGTGTACTTGCTCAGTAATAAATCAGAGTGTAAAGTATACACAGCGTATCCTCCGTCCTAAAACAAAACAATGAGCTGATCTCATCAGAGACGTTGGAAACGGCTCTGTTTACGCCACCATGACGCACACTTCCTCTGAAGTTCCCCGAACATCTCTCAGAAAGATTAGTAAAAGCTGCTGATTGTATATTAACAACGTTTTATCATCCTGGCTCGTGGAAAAGCCTTGACTCTGTTGCCATAGTAACTGACTCTGTCAGCTAACTGGCTTTGTGGCAGGTTTTTGTTAATCAGTCATTTAAGTAAATACAAAAGCACATTTTACAACATATTAATGTACACATAAATATTAATTAGACACAAACAAATGTTTTATGTCAGCTTGTTATCGGAGGACACCACTATAAAGATCGTTGTTCTTTAGAACAAATGCATCTTTTCTCACTAATATATTTCCTAGATGTTACTGTAGGAGTTCTGAAAATTGAAATGAGTTCAGTGAAATATTTTTAATAACATCCATGTTTTGTATTTGTTTGTTTCTTTTGAGAATGCAAAGTTTTCCTAACAAGTGAGGCTCATATTATCATCACATGGTGAAACGTCTCCGTTTCATCCTCTGACATTTTGGTTATGTTCTACTGGGAATAAAATAATGTTTAATGAGTTATACAAATCTTTGTATACTATTTTTATTTACATTTTACAGAGAGACCTGACTTTGTTGGAATTACAGTTTTACTAATGGATAGGTGACATATCCTCAGTTTAAGAGATCTGATTGTTATCTACAGCAAACAGTGGACAGACACCCAAAAGCTGAAACTGGACACGAGTGACAAAGGAAACTGTCATCAAACTTGCAGCATTCACATTTCTAAAGTGACATCTTCTTACAAAGTGTGTTGGATATTTATAAATCCATTGTTAGTAAGTCAGACAGACTCATTTCTCTGCCTGAAGCAGCTCATAGTGTTTGTCTTTTATCACTGATCATCACAGTCTCATCCAAGCTGAACCTTAAAGCCATGTGGAGATTCTGCCTACACAACATACCCAGACTGCTGAAGCAAGACCCTCTCAGCCATAATGTAACAGGTCTGGTGAATCATCTCCATCCACTTAAACCTTCAAATATGTTATGCATATTTTTAGGCCTATCGCTCCACTTCATGGTCATGGTAAACAGTTGAATGACAACAGACTTTGAGGCACCTTTGTGGTCTCAAGTGTCTGACACTGTAAGGCTCTACTTTTAGCAAAGTTAATTTTTCATAGGCTACTCACAAGCATGTCAAGCTCAGAATAATACTTTGTCCTATAGCCAGGACAGGCACACTGGTCTGGACTTACAGCTGCAATATTGTCTCATCTGGCTAATTTCTCAAAAGCAGAGCAGTACATTACAAAAGGGTTATGAGTTCAGTGAACTTTTACATAAACATGCTCAGGACATAAAATGTCATATATACAAAAGACAGTGAAAAGAAACGAGCACAGCTCTCCACCTGCAGCCTTTCCTTTTAGGCGTCAACAGTTCTGCACACTCAGTCTCTGGGCCCTGAAAATAATCAGAAGCATGGCAGCCTGGAGGACAGGACATGTAGTAAGTGCTGAGTGACAGGCACCAGGTGGACAGAGGGAGGGCGCTCTGTAACCACCTGTGCATGAATATATCCCATAATTCACTGCAGTGCAGAAGCCAGAGCAAGGCCTGCTAAACTGGCGGGAGAACTAGAAGTTCATTAAGAGACACAAATAAACTGAATGAAGGCAGATTTTTAATTTAAACTAATACATGGAGCCAAACAAACACCATCAGAGTGCTGTTTGTTGGATTCAGCTCACAACTGCATGAAATTCAGACCTACCGTCACACATCTTAGGATCAACTTTATTGTGACACATCTGCTCAGTTAGGAAGAAACACTGAATCAGTTTCACCTGCTGTTAATAATAATACATTTTATTTAAAGCGCCTTTCAGGGCACCCAAGCACGCTGTACAAACAAATAATAAAACATAAAGAGTACAGGAAAGGCACACATATACAACACAATCTAAAACCTAAACATAAAAGGCAGAGCGGCTTTGTTGTACAAAGAGAACAGACAACAGGCGGAAATGAGGCAATTAACAAGACACCCCCTGTAAAGGAACGGTCCTGCAGGTGGAGGTCACAGATCATGTTCATGTCTGCATCCTTTTTGGCTAATTTGGCTGATTTCTGGTCACAATTGCATGTTGCCAGTGTCCTCACCTCTGGAGGTAACATCAGACAGCGTCTGCAACCAACACAGTATACCAGGAGATGTGGAGGGGGGCCTTAGGAGGACAATAACCCAGCATCAGGACCACTATCTGCTCCTTTGTGCAGGAGGACCAAGAGGAGCTCTGCCAGAGCCCCACAAAACGACCTCCAGCAGCCACTAGTGCATGTTTCTGCTCAAACTGTCAGAAACAGACTCCATGAGGGTGGTATGAGGGCTCCACGTCGACATGTGGAGCCTATGATCACAACCCAACACCGTGCAGCCTGATTGGCCGTTGGTGCCCAGTGGTCTTCATGGATGAGTGCAGGTTCACATGGAGACCATGTGACAGACGTGAGAGAGTCTTGAGATGCTGTGGAGAACGTTCTGCTGCCTGCAACATCCTCCAGCATGACCGGGTTGGCAGTGGGTCACTGATGGTCTTGGGAGGTAGATCCTTGGAGGGCCACACAGACCTCCATGTGCTAGCCAGAGGTAACCTGACTGCCATCAGGTACCAGGATGAGGTCCTCTAAGCCCTTGTCAGACCATATGCTGCTGCAGTGGGACCTGGGTTACTTCTAATGCAGGACTAGACTCAGCCTCATGTGACTGCAGTAAGTCAATGCTAAGGACTGACCCGCCCGTTCACCAGACCTGAATCTAACCCAGCACCTCTGGGACATCATGTCTTGCTCCATCCACCACAGACTGTCCAGGTCTCATCCAGGTCTGGGAGGAGATCCCTCAGGAGAACATCTGCTGCCTCATCAGGGGCCCAGACGTTGCAGGGACTGCATGCAGACACGTGGAGGCCACGCACACTACTGAACCTCATTCTGAATCATCTGGAGGAATTTCCACGGAAGCTGGGTCAGACTGGGATCTGATCTTTCTACTTTTATTTTGACAATGATTCTGAATCCAGACCTCCATGGGCTCATGATTTTGATTTCCTATGTTATATCGTTCTTTTCTAGCAGTACAACACTGGAGATTCCTGTTTTTCTTGTGAACTTCCATTTACAGCAGAATTCTGTTCCCAGTCTGGAAGACCCATCACAAGCCCGTGTTTGGCCCGCTGCACCGCAACCACCTCTGCCTCAGTTTTTGTTACCCCCAGGACTCTGGGTTTTCAAAATAAACATGGTAATTCCTTTATTAAATCTGCTGTCTGCTCCTTCCTGGGTCCAGCCTGTCGTCCTGCAAACCAACACCTGGTTAAGATTATTCAGAAAACTGAAACTCGAGAGAAGTTTCCATTAACTTTCACTAAGCTCTTACATGTTCCTTGCATGTTCTCCCTGTGTTTGCGTGGGTTGTCTCCAAGTACTCCAGCTTCCTCCTACCGACCAATGGCATGCATTTTAGATGAAATGGTCACTCTGGTTGTTTGTTTCTCTGTGCTGGCCTGCGATGGACTGGTGACCTGTCCAGGTGTACCTGCTTCTCACCTTCGAACTGCTGGGATAAGCTCCAGCATCCCCAAGACCATGAACTGGAATAAGTGGTATTGAAATGGATTTGTTTTATTATTTATTTGTTGTTTATTTTATTTTATTTTATTTTATTTTATTGTGGTTTGTATGAAAAACTCATTTAATCTAACTTTACTTTGTATTTTTTGTTGTTTTGCATGAAAAGTTTATTAGATTTTTTCCTGTGGTTTGCATCTGTCTGTTCCTTACAGTTCCACCGACTCATGAATCTTACCATCAAAACTTTATTAGCTTGATCTGAAACTGAATTTCTTCTAAGTGTTTGTCTCCTTCTTATTACAGAGGTCCGTTGCATTTAACATCAAATAAAATATCAGAACACGGCACTTTTGGAGTGGAGAATACCTAAAATGAAAGAACCAATCTAAACTGACCCTTTTCAGCTCTTTATTTCTCACAAATAAAGACGTTTTAATTCCTCCCAGTTAGAAAGCCCCCTCTGGTCATTATGGGCCCCAGAAAGTCCAGAGAAGCTGTAAAAGTGTGGGACCATCTGGTGACTGGGAGTTGAAAGACTTCCACACCTGCAGCAGCTGGAGGATCTCCTCTCAAGCTACGACTGCCACCCTAACAAGCGTTCGAAGGCCGTCCCACAGACACTTACCACCCACTTAAAACACTAGCTTCCTATTGACAAGACCAACTAGCACTAATGTGTGGGTTTGGCCCCTCCCCCGTTCTCAGACACACTGAGATCAATGCTTTTACTTCTGACTCTCCAGACTGTCATGAGCTCTCCTTGTGTTGCATAGCTACAGGTCTTATCCTTCTATAAGTATGCATCCACTTCTCCCATCAGTTTAATAGTGACTTTAATTATTTTATTAAATAAATCAATTTAAACTTCTCAACATGCTTTGACCATCTCAGTTAAAACGTCTTTAATCCAAACGTCTGTAGCGGAAGTTTCATCAGGAGTTAACAGTTAACAGTCATTATGTTCATATTCCACAATAAATTAATCTAAACACCTGCCATCCATTATTTGTTCAGTCTTATTAATGTAACTGCTTCAAATCAAGTAAATACAGGCAACACAAAAGTTAAACCCAGGAATTCATCACAGGACTGTTTCAAAGACTCTTTCCCATCTAGTCCATCGACCCTTTATAAAGTGAGTGTAGTAAGCACGAGACACACCCTTGGCTAAGTAATGGCTGCCATGTGTGGGCTGCAGCAGAAACAGGTGTCTGAGACAGTCACAGCGAATCAGCTGCTTCAGTTTAGAGGAAACTAAAAATGAAACACACAAATTCTTCAGTATCACTTTAACAACCTCGGTCCCGTCTAGCCCCAGATTATCACCACATCATCACTTCCTGAGAACAGATCCTACACCAGCTCCCATCCCGACCTGCTCACTGACCTTCAGGTAGGACGTATGAACACATCACACTTTCCTTCTCCTGTGAATCTGAAGCCATGCCATGATAACCATGTTTTAAACATCAGACAAGTACTTCCGCTCTGCTGTAAATCTGCTCTGTTCATGAGGTAAACACATCTGATGGTTGTGATGCGTGGTACAGACCAAACATCACATTCACCAACATGTCCACAGACATCACATGTTTGTGGACACCAGCAGTGAGATGAAGGCACCGCTGGAAACCAGTGTGGTGGTGAATGAGGAGCTTACCTGGAGGACACAAACAGCCGTGGGCAGCGTCCCTCGCCTCCCGTGACCTGGGCAGTCGTGCTGCAAGCTTCTGCACAGGAGAGGAGATACGACATGGTCAGATTGTTAACTGTTAACACCACGTTTCACCCAACAACAACCTTCCTGAGTCGCGCGGCTCAACTCTGCTGCTAGAAACGGGACTTAATAAAGTTAACTAGACTGGATTTGATTGGAACTGGATTCAAATTCACTTGGAAAAAATGAGTCTATATTTTTAATGTACGTTGAGATTATTTCTAGTCTGCAGAAATAACTGATGTAACTCAGAGAGGATGTACTTGTACCTGCATGATTACTGTAAGGTGCCTTTTCCAAAGATTTCCTCAGCCACTTAGTTATTGTTAAAGCCATATGCTGCCTAGTTTCAAGATCTATTGCTTATAGGAATAATTATTCAAGTAACACTGTTTTCAAGTGTTTTAAAATAAACTAAGAAGAGAACAGTGGGATTAAACTTGTCAGTGAGGCTAATCTGAAAAGGAAATGCTTCATTTTTCCTGGGGAGCATAAACGCTCTGAATGAAAGACCAAAACAATGATTTAGTATCATAATATCAGCTATCCACTGCTACATGTGCTGCTGTCACCTGCTGTATGTTCAAATCAGCAGGTGACTGGAGGTGAGGGTGAATTAGAGTCTAATGAAATCCATCCGAATAGCTTTAGTCTACATTCCCTGTGTAACTCACTAGCCTGTTAGAAACTTAAAGGTAAGAAGGCAAAGAATTAGCTGCACATCATTAGAAAGAGTTCAGAGTGTATTGCTAGTGTTAGCTAACCGCTTAGCAGCTCAGAGAAAGTTAATTTAGACTTCCCAGTCTCCATGACAACCAGGATAACTCTAAAAGGTTTTATTTATCTAGATGTTAAAGTCTCTTACCAACACTGAGTGATTTCATGATCACCTGCTGTTTACAATTCTGCTGCTGGTTATACTGGTTCATACTGGTTCCAACTTACTGGAAACAGCTTTTTATATTTGTCATGATATAAATTTGTCTTATAGACATTGGTTTAAATAACCTAAACAAGGCTGGGGATGTTGAACAGTCAAAAAGGGGCGATGGGGATGAACATGGACGGAGAAAGTTCAGGAAGTGAAGCTGTAGCAGACGATGCATCATGTCTGGAGATGCTTCGGTTTTAAAAGGCTGCACGTGGAGCAAACTAGTTACTGATGATGTCCAGAACAACCTGCTGCAGCACCTCAGCTGTTATCAAACTAAGTTCAGCTTCCTCCACATCGTGGAGATGAGGGAGAGGTGGATGAAGATAACCGGCTTCATCACAAGCCACACAAAGACCTGGTTCTGATAAGTTCTGTGGAGAAGGATCGATTCAGGGAGAAGATGAAGACAGTATAGATATTTTTTTTTTCCTCATCACAACAGAATAGACGATCAGCCAGTTTTCTGCAGTAATTCTTCTCTATTAGTAGAAATATGATGAACACCCAGTCATGGATAAAATATTTAGTCAAACATGTCCAACTGGGATTATCTTGAAGAATACTGGGACATATCATTTTGGTCAAACCACCCAGTTCTGGTGTCTTTGACCCTCTTAAAATGATCCTAGCCTTTAGATTTCTTTTAGACAACAAACCTGATCAGCAGTGGAGGCATCAGGAGTACCTGCAGACTCAGATAGAAACCTGATGTGTTTTATTGTTTGGCAGCAGTCCTGCTGGTTAGTCTTTGTCAGTGTATCACAGCGAGACAGCTGACCTCATTAGATCAACCAAAGCTTGTGTGTCATTTGACCCTGAACAGAATACAAAGCCATCCAAGAACGTTCTTCACGCCATAGCAGTCAGGCCCACTGGCGGTGGTTCTGAGCGGAGGAATGCCAGCGAGGGCTGTTTAGAAGCCTTCAACAGGTGCTGAAGGGGAACTGCTGTGGTATTCTGGGTAGCGCATGTTCACTCACAGTGCTTGTTAAACCAAAATGTGAAATGACAGCCTCAGATAAAATCAGGGATCATGAAGACAACACATGACCGTTTTTCTGACTGCAACACATCAGAAAGCTGAGGGTGTGTATGGGTCTCCTGCTTTCACGCAGTGAAAATCTAGTTGGTCAAAAATAGCACAGCAGTCAAATGTTTTAAAAAGTTACTAAAATCGTCTAAAAGAGTCTGAATCCAATTTCACACGCTGTTAGACGATCCCACATGCCGTTTGTTTGAAGTGAGCTCGGGTCTTACGGAGGAGAAAACACATGGAGACTGTGAGAACAACTAAAAATAAATGCATGAGCTGCAGCCACTCTCAGCGGCTCCTTCTCTAATCGAGGAAACAGCAACGAAGCTGAGATCATTCCAACGTTTAGTGCTCTCCTCATTTAAACCAGGACCCCACTCTCATGATAAAAAATTCTTTTGCCCACTTTACTGTTCATGAAAACTTCAAAGAATTTCTGTGGCTGATGCTGGCAGGCCCTGCTCACTACTGGAAAAGTCTTCAGCAAGATTCATCCAGAGAGCCATGCATCCGCAGAAAGCCCCCGTTCTCTGAGCTGGATCATGGAGATAATGCAAAGGAGGGCCTCGGTTCATCTGTAGCAGTCAGTTTCAGCCATAAAAGCAAAATAAGAGCTCAAACAGCAGCCACATCAAAGGTTACAACAGCAGCAGATTCTGCCAGAGGGGCAGAAATGTAATGACCACACTTCAGGACTGTCATTAGCCGTTAACTCTTGTCCTTATTTATATTCTGATTCGTTTGCAGACTAAATTATATCCCTCTCTCCCCTCTATAAGTAGAAATAACCTCAAACTCTGGTAAGCTTCAATAAGCAGAGCCACAGAAGCATCTAACAGAAAAGAAAGGAGAGGGTCAAACTTTCTGTCACTGGTTACCATTCATGATGTCATATTTTAATAAATTTACAGTTTCACCAACTTTACAGCAAAGCCAACTTTATCCAGTAAATCTGGTCAATACATGGACTTAGACGTTATTTATGTTCTCTGTGGAGCATTTCAGTAAACAGCAAAGCAGTTATTAGATTTTTATTATGTATTTTAACCATGTCAGTTAGTTACATGGACTCTGCCGGTGGGTAGATGGACTCCACCTCCCAGAAGGGATGTTCAGGTATTGCACATACCCCTGCAGAGTAAACCTGCAAAGGAGAGCTCAGATATAGGGGGGCTTGTGTTGAATGAATGCGTTGGAGCTGCCGCCACTACTACGAATAGAAACCTAATGCCAGAGTTATGGTGTGGTTTAAAAAATCTATTTGTATGAGACGACAAAGCCTTTAACCATCCTGAAGTGGGAGTAAATTAAGACACGGTGCCGTCGATGCTGTGCTTCTTGTTATGGTGCTCAGAGTCTAACATTTCACGTCATCACTGTGTGCTGTGTTTGCTGCTTCATACAGAGCTAAACGACACCAGAAAAGCCTGCTTCTGTAGTGTGAATAAATCAAAGGGTACAGAAATAGATATTTAAATCATTTGACAATTTTGACATTTATAAAAGTGATTAATGAATTGGAGACCACCTTCTAAAGGTCATGTAAACAAAACATCACACTTCATATTTTAATGATCTGTAAAATAAACCCCATATGTTCTGAGTTACATGCCATCAATTTGCCTTTTACTTGGAAGACAGGAAAGCTTTGTATCAGTTGATGATTATAGCTCTACACGGAGTTCCCCAAGGCTCCATGTTGGGCCCATTATTGTTTAGCATCTACAGGCTCCCACAGGCTCAGATCACAGAAACAAGCCAAACATCTGATCACAACTATGCTGATGACACTCAGCCTTATATGTCAAATCAAAACTTGGATGTTCCAGAAGTTTCTTTAGCTAAATAAAGATAAATCTGAAATATTGTGTTTGGAAAGAAAGATGAGCATCCAGTTTCAGTCAGCAGTGTTAAAATCAACAGATCAGTCCAGAAATCTTGGTGTCATTTTGAACTCTGAGCTAAATTTTAACATCCAGGAATCAGATCAGCCTTTTACCAGCTGGAACTGGGGGGACTGATGGATCAGTATGATTAGAAAAACTTCATCATCACCTTTTTTAAAGGGACAGTTTTTACAGGTTTCTCTAAAAATCACTAAGACAACTGCAACTAATCCAGATGCTGCTGGTCGTGTCCTCACAAAGACCAAGAAAAGTTCTCAAATCTTTACACTGGTTCTGGTTCAGAATATACAGTACTGTAGATCTCATGTGCTGATATGATATGAGCCACCGAGACTTCCAACCTCATAGACAGAGGCAGATATTATTTATTCACAGACACACAGAGAAATACAATATTTGATGTGTACATTTTTACAGTGGTAGACGTGTGAACGGGTTACCCGAAGGAAGCTACTTGAAGCTAGTCTAGCTAGGGTCTAGCTTTGCACAAACAAAAAGGTGATGGACAGAGTGTGGACCAGTTATTCTGTGGACATATCAGTTAAATGTGTGTGTAAGTTTACTTTCCATCCTTAGAGATCAGACTAAACATTTAGTTTTTCTGCTCCTGAAATCTGGAAAAGAAACTACCAGAAAATCTGGAGTCTGATCTCGACCCGGAAAGTCCCGGAAAACCTGGAGTCTGATCCAGACCTGAGTTCTGATTAATCACCTGAAAACTCTTGTTTACAAATGGCTTTAACTGAGATACAGGTTTTTCTTTTTGTTTCTATCTGAATATATTGACACAATGATAAAAATGATGAAATCTGCTGTAATTCTGTTGTCTGGTTCTCTAGTTTAGCTTGTTATGTTTCAATTTCATTACTTTTATTATTTTAAACTTGTTTTATTCTTCATTTATTTCTCATGAATCAAACACAAAAAGTGACATTTTTTAGGCAAAAAAAATATCAGATTTAAAGTAAATCAGATTTACTGTAAACAGATAAGACTGTTTGCATCTTTAGAAAACAGCATTTAGAGTCTGGCATGACGTTTTGACCAGCTGTAATCTGAATTCTGTCTCCCAATTTCACTGCAGCTGACACATTTAGCATCATCCATCCCAGAGCCTGAAGCCTGAAGGAATTTAACAGCAAACCAGTTAATGTTCTGTTGGTTCTTCTCATCCTGAAAGAAGTCTCATGTTTTCATTAAGAAAACTCCAACTGCCAGCATGTCTGTTTAGTCTCCAGTTTGACTGTAATGTTTGTCATTCAGGTAGTGTGTGTGTGCATGTGTGTGTGTGTGCATACAGCCATCAGTAACTGTGCTCTGATGAAGTGCAGAGGTGACTCCAGCATTTCTACTTGAGTGTGCTGTTTATAGCGGGCTGTCTGATTAGCACATGGCTTATTTATGCACACATACACACATGATGGAGCATGTAGTCATGTAAATGTACGTATTTGTGTTTGTATTGTGTGTGTGTGTGTGTGTGTGTGTGTGTGTGTGTGTGTGTGTGTGTGTGTGTGTGTGTGTGTGTGTGTGTGTGTGTGGACCTCCCAGCATACTGGCTGATTACTCTGTTGGGATCAGAGTGAGGAACCCAGGGCAAAGGGAGACTATATTTTTCCCGTTTCTGCACCTCGTAGCGTCGCCTCCAGATCACCTCCAGCTCCCACGAGGCCTCTTCACCCACAACGTACACCAGGCTGCAGACGGGTCTGTAGAGACCCTTTGTGGTTAATTGTAAATGTTAAAGGGGGCCATGTTTGGGGTGAGATAATGAAGGAGAGAGAAGAAGGTCAGGGGGTCAGCCTTTTTTCAGAGGTGCTGTTAAAGGTATGGCAGTTATTTCTGGGGAGGTATGACTGCGTTTTAGAGCCCCACAAAGCTTATTCTTAACTTTCACACCTGTTGACAGTTTCCCTCATGAGGGACCGTGAACATGAGCATTGTGTTTTTTCCTTCTTGCATCTTTAGTTGATGCTAAATGTGCATGGACATCGTTGTGTTGTCTCACCAGTTATAAACTTAAAAAGAGATATGTTCACTTTGGTAAAATCTAACATTTTAAAGTACATTTGTTCTCTGGACTACTGGAAACACTAATTTTGTTCTGGCCTTTTTTGTGTTTCTGTAGAAGCTGGACCTTTTAATCCCAGTCAGCATCAGACATGATGTTTCTCAGCTGTCAGATTGGGAGGTAAAATGAATGTATGAATAGATGTAGCAGCATAAAGGTCGACCAGAAGAAGAAACAGAATTTATTACTAACAGAAC
>JBAFTB010000018.1:1405469-1416238 GCA_037177355.1 Melanotaenia trifasciata
CGTAGCTCGCCATCAGTTTGAACACCTGGCCTGTATGAAACACAGGACCATTGTTCAACAAATCAGTGTGCACACAAAATTAAACCATGAATAAATAATAAATAATAAATAAATAATTCTAGTTTCATTAAATACACGCTCTAGAATTCAATAGTATAATAATTTCAATCAATATATATATATCAATATATAGTAAAATAATATAAAATATATCCATATATTAATATTCCAATTGTCTATAATATTGCACTATATTATTCATCCAGACAATAAATGCTAAAATACACAGTGCTAACACACAAAGGTAAAGTGCATTGATTTCAGTTCAAAAGCATTGACAACAAACAAAGTGAACCTGGGCTTTACAACACCACAGAATTACACCACACGACATAAATCAATTAAACAAGACATTAACCATTGGCTAATGTTGGTTCCAAATGACATTTAGTTGAAACCATTTGAGAAACTGGCATAAAATGCCATGCTAACCAGCCCATTCAATTTGATGGGGCAGGCTAGGCTAGCGGAACCCTGCTAGCAGCTATTAAACCAGCCAATGAAAACCCAATGCAGCCGGCTAGGCTAAAGTTAGCACGCTTTTTCTCGATGCTCCGAGGCTCGCGGTAGTAGGCGCCTATAATCAACAGTTGGTACATTTAGTATTAAAAGTGATTATGTGCAAAAGAAGCGAAAAAATAACTTTGAAACCTACCTGCAGCAACTCTCCCCCGTGCTTCCCTGCGTACCTGCCGACAGCATTTACCTGCCGGCTTATATGGCTATTCAATTGGCTCAACACAGTCACGGGAGCTTGTGACGCTGCACTCGCGAGAATAGTAAATACTGCGAGAGGAAATTACATGGAGAAGTGCATGAGAGGGAAGAAGTGATTTTTTCACCCGGTTACAAGTATGTAGACCAAGGGGTCCCAAGTCGGTCCTGGAGGTTTTGGATGTTTCCTGCTGCAGCACCTGAATCAGATTAAGGGTCAGTTAATTTGAATCCGGTGTGTTGGTGCAGGGAAACATCTAAAACCTGCAGGACCGGGTCGTCGAGGACTGGAATTTGACAACCGTGATGCAGACCTTATTACAGCTGAGCTCTGTTCACTCTTGGAACCATGGGCAGCTTTCAGAACCAACGTAATGGCTTGTAAAACCAGGATGTGGGAGTGGAGGTGTGGAACCAGCCTCAGTCCGGTTATATGTGCTTATCCTGGACCAGACCAGGTAGCTGTCTAGAGCTGGTAGAACCAGGTCCTAACATGTTCTCTCCACCAGCTTCTCAGAGGAGTTACCATTTCAAATGGAGGAGTCCTTCCTCGGATCCATCCAGAACTTCTCTCCAAGAAGAGAGGAGGCCGGGTAAAAGTGGACAGCCAGGCGTCCGTCCCCGAGAAGCAGGAGGAGCGCTTGAAAAGCAAGAAGCCCGTCAAGCCCTTCAAAAAGGTTAAAGGCAAACGAGGCCGCAAGCCAAAGGTCAGTGGATCTTCTCCAGTCTTTAAGCCCAGGTTCTGACTCAGATGCTTTATATAAGGTGGACGCTGTGTTCTGACCTGTCTTTCTTCCTCCATCTGACACAGAGCGCAGACAACAATAAAGAGTCTGCTCCCAGCTCCGCCATGGAGGACGGACCTGGAGATGGATTCACCATCCTGTCGGCAAAGAGCCTGTTCCTCGGACAGAAGGTGACCGCTGGTGTAACTAAGACCTGGAAGTGTGTTACAGCTGAAACTCATCACGTTTGTCAATCCACAGCTTTCACTAACAGAGAGCGAAGTCAGCAAGATCGGATCCATCAAGGTGGAGGGAATCATTAACCCGACAAACGCAGAGATGGACCTCAAAGATGGAGTGGGTAAGGAAGGCGTCTGGATTTCTTATCAGAAACTAACTCAGGCCTCCGTCATGTCTCGGCTGCTGTGGTTTCAGGCAATGCGCTGGAGAAAGCTGGAGGCAGGGAATTCCTGGAGGGAGTTAAGGAGTTGCGGAAAGCACAGGGGCCTCTGGAGGTGGCATCAGGTACAGCAAACCTGGATCAGCCGGGAGGGTTCAGTGTTTCCACATCCACAGACGCCGTGTTTTTATTGTGAAATGAGCTGATTGGATGTGTGGTGATGAACCAGTGTTTTTCTGTGTGTCCTGCAGTGGCCGTGAGCCAGGCCAGCGGGATGGCGGCCCGCTTCGTCATCCACTGCAACATCCCACAGTGGGGCTCAGAGAAGTGCGAGGACCAGCTGGAGAAGACGGTGAAGAACTGCCTCACAGCAGCCGAGGACAAGAAGCTCAAGTCCGTGGCTTTCCCGTCACTCCCGGCTGGACGGTGAGCTCGCCTCCGACTTTGACGGGGTTGCTGGTTAGAAACTCTGACCTCCGGGTGCCTCAGTACTCAGCCTGGAGGCCAGCCACGTGCACCAACCAAGAAAGGATGACTATATGAAGAACTCTTCTTCTGTTTCGCTTTGTATCTACTTTTCTAATTCTTATTTATTCTACTTCTCTCTCTTCTATTTCTGCTTCAACTCCCTCTGCTTATTTTACTTTGTTCCACATCTTCTGCCTCTACTTTCATCTACTTCTAGTTCTTTTTCTACTACTACATCTTCTATGTCTTTTTATCTACTTTTTTTTTTTTACCTTTCTTATTTTTCTCCTCGTACTATTTTACTTGTACTTCTTTTTCTTCTACCTCTTTTTTTCTGCTGCATTTTCTACTTCTACTACTTGTTCTTCTACTTCCTTTTCTTTTACCTCTTCTTCTAATTCTTTCCACTTTTTTCCTACCTCTACTTTTTCTACTTCATCTACCTCTTCTGTTTCTTCTACCTGTACTTTTGTATTTCTACCTCTTCTACTTTTCCTACTTCTACTTCTACTATTCCCACTCATCTTCTACTTCTACCTACTCTACTACTTTTCTACTTCTTCTACTAATTCTCCTTCCACTTCCTAGTATGGACGTGACAGGTTCAGATGAAGGGAGAAACTTCTGAGGACGGAAGTACGATGGGCTCATCCTGCTTTTGGACTGGCAGGGTACTCCATGTTGAAGCTGTTGCCACAAAAAACCTAAAAATGTACCAAAAAAAAAATTGTTCAGAAGATGGAAAACTGATTGTTAACGTAGAACTTAAGTTTGGAGCTTTCTCCTCCGCCATCTTTTTACTGCCTCTCTGAGGAAATGGGTTGGCTCTTCTTGTGTTTACATATAAAATGCTATGAGAGGAAACATTTGAAAAAAAAAAAACTACAGAGATTTGTTTGTTTAGCTTCATCATGATTTCAGAGAAAGAGTTTTGTTCTGTCTTTTTCTAGTGAACTCAATTAGTTTTAGTTTGGAAGATAGAAAATTCTTCAGTGTTTGTCTGGTTCTGCAAACGTCCAGCAGGGGGCAGCAGGCCTCTGATTAACAGGAAGTACCTACCCCAAGCAGAGGAACTAGAACTGGTTCCCAGTCAATGCAGGAGTATTTAACCCTTTAAAACTAAGAGAAAAAATGTTTCTTTACATTTTCCCTTTTCCTTTGGACAGTAATAAGAAAAATAATGGTTGAGGTAAGACCTGATAATGGTGGTTAAAGAGTCACAACTTGAAACAGTAATGGAATAAAAAGGCTTGGTTGTGGCATCACACGAATCAAGTGGACTCAGACGGCCATGTTTCCACAAACATTGATCGTAACCTTTGCTCTACCAAACGCCAGATCAGGAAGTTAAAGGGTTACTTGTTGATTTTTTATCTCCAATGAGACCAAAGTATCATAGAAACATAACGTTTCCCTCCATCTCCTCTGTGTGTGTCAGGAACGGCTTTCCGAAGCAAACGGCCGCTCAGCTCATCCTCAAGGCCATCTCCAACCACTTTGTGTCGTCCACCAGCTCCTCTCTGAAGAACATTTACTTCGTGCTGTTTGACAGTGAGAGCATTGGGATTTACCTTCAGGAAATGGCCAAGCTGGACAGCAAATGAGGATTCCTGCTTTCTGGGAGGCTGTTTTTCTAAGCGATGCTGGTGTCGGTAGGTAATCCAGCTGTAGGGTTTGCGTTGTGGAGTCTGTCTTTGATGAAGAGGGAAACAGTATTTGTGAGTGGAGTGCTGTTCACATCTGTGTGTCACTGTCCCTTCAACAAACTGCTTTTCTTTCCAGATTAGATCCTTTAAGTTCTTCCAGTTTGCTCGTTTTAATGTTTTTACATTTCATGTATGAATACAGTAGAAGAGTTTTTTCTTGGCCTCTGTAGTTTCTGATAGTTTACTAAAAAACGTGGTTCTCATTCTGCTTTGAAATAAAACTCAGATGTTTTAGACCCGACTGCTCTGATTTTCTACACGTTAAGCCTTAACATGTTCGTCCAGGTCACGGTCATTAGAACAGCTAGACCACAGTCAGCTGGATTTTTATTTCCTGCTTCATCTGAAAGTCTTCCTCAGTTTTCAAGATTTCAGGATCCCGCTCCAGACGTCAGGTTAACCTGGTTGAGAGAAACTCTGGGTTTTCCTTTCCAGAAAGAGAAGTAAGTTACCATGGTAACCAACTGTTTCTACCCATCTCCTCCACCTGAAAGCAGGCATGGGTTGTCATAGCAATGCTCCTAACCCAGAGAGTTAGAAGCTGAGTTATGTCGACATCTAATAGAAGATCAATCATTTCTTGATCAATGGCACCGTTTTACAGTCTCTGATTCTCTGACCGGACTTGTCCACAGTCTCACGCCATGGACGTGACACGACGTCACAGACAGAAAGTTTCTTTCTAAGGTACATGAACCTCTCTGGATCCCAGCTGACGGTGTCTCCTCACCATCCTCTTCCTCCTCCTGTGATAAAAAAGATCAATCTGGTTTAACCCTTACGCACACCTTTGACCAATTGAGGGTTTTTGCATTTTAATTTCTAGCATATTTAACATTTCCCCTCACTGATCTTAAAGGTGAGGGATACAAAAAAAAAAACATTTTTCATGATCTCAATTTTTTGTGTGTAATTTTATTTTTAGGCTATTGTAAACCACATGATCTTTATTACTCCCCACTTGCACCCTAAGAACATAAATGTGCACATTGAAACCCATGTAAATGACTGTTTTTGATCCTGCTTAAATAAGAAGTGTAAAACATGCATTTTCTAATTTATCCACTTCATTTGAAGTCTGTGCTCGAAGGGATTCCCTCTCCAATGATGTCATTTTCCAAAGGTATGCCAAGCATGGAAAACACCCACTTTGTCTGCTAAGGATAGCTCGTGCTGTATACTCTGTCTTCTGCACCCCACACATGCTCCTCAGCTTTAGATTTGTGTATGTGTGTGTGTTTAAGGAAACATGCATTAGAATTTGTGTGTCTGTGCACCCGCAAATGTCAACAGCGTACATAATGCATTTCAGTGTGGCAAAACGCATAGTAGCGCAGGTAACCTTCAGGTAGCAACTTTTCCATATTATCTGTTTCATGTGTATTTTTTTCCTGAACGTTCAAGCAGCGCCACATTTTTATTTTAAAGTACGTAAAACACACATCTACATGCATTCCCCTGCACTGCTTTGAAACAGAACACTGTTTGCAGCACATCAGAGTTGTGTTGAAGTGAAAACCAAAACAAACCCCGTCTTTGTTCACACAGCTGCACCTGCAGCACGTTTATAAAAGCAAGTTGGAGAAAAGCTCTTTGTTTCCTATCTGACACCATGAAAAAAACGTTACACGGTAGCAGAGGCCTGGGACATCATGCAGGCCGAAGCAGATGTGACTGGGCACACCGGTGGAACCTCAGATAAAACCACCGAGAGCAACACTCACTCTGCCAAGCTGAGGTCTACCCTCTGGTGGCTGACTAATCATCCATCCATCTCCAGCGACTCCACACACAGTGATGAAGCCACAGAAGAGGTTCATCACTAGAGATCTAAAAGTGGTAGAATCCAGTGGTCGTCCACAAACTGCGGTCAAGCCAGCTGCCGCTGTCCGGGTACAGGCGATCTTCAAACCTTGATGAGGATATCTGCGTGGATGAGCGGCTAGTTCCGTTTAAAGGCCACGGCAGTTTTAGGCAGTACATTCCAGTGAAGCCAGCCAGGTATGGCCTGAAAATGTGGGTAGCCTGCAACGTGAAAACGTCTTACGCCTGCATGTGAGCTTCTACACTGGTCGATCAGCTGGTGCGCCGGTCGAATAGAAATAGAAAAAAACGGGTGCTGGGTTGTGCTGGCGAATACGGAAGGCCTGACAGGAGTTTTTCACTTCATTTTCTCTGGCAGAGGAGCTGCTGAAAACATGGTTGGCTTTAGCAGAAGAATCGTGCAAAGCTGCAGAAAACCTCTTTGAAAGGAACATTAACTTCACAGTCTGCAGCTCCTGCCTCCCCTGAACTGTTCTAGTTATGTTATTGTTAAATTCGTTTCTAGATATCGTTCATGTTCTAGTTTCTGTTAGCCTTCATGGTGTTATAACGAATGGCTTGACTTGTTACATGGACCGTAGCAGAAGCTCTTTGTTACAACACATAAAATTAGATGTTTGATATGTGATGAGGACTGATGAGGGTTTAAAAAAAAAAAAAAAAAAATGAGAATAAAATAATTCATTTAGAGTAAAGTATAACTTGATTTTATGAGCATATTTTTGTGCAGCAGGTTGCAAAACTGGAGTATTTCACTCTAAGCAAAAACTAATACGGCATATAATTTCTAAGCTAATCTTAAACTTGTACCAAGCCGCAATCATCACAACATAAATTATCCAGTTATCATAACATATATTGAAAATTTCTTAAATTTTGTTACTGGATCATAAAATAGAGTTGAACCATGACCAAAGCTCAGCAATGTAGAGGTTAAAAAGGTTAAAAATTCATCATGGTTTTTAAGAATAATAGAGTAAAAAGTAAGTAAGAAAATATTGTTTTATGACTTTTTTATGTGCATATGTTTGTGTTAGGGTGCAAAACGG
Organism: Melanotaenia trifasciata; assembly: GCA_037177355.1. Lineage (NCBI taxonomy): Eukaryota > Metazoa > Chordata > Actinopteri > Atheriniformes > Melanotaeniidae > Melanotaenia > Melanotaenia trifasciata. The sequence goes on from JBAFTB010000018.1 coordinate 1,412,416, forward strand.
GAGTATTTGACACTGAGCAAAAACTAATAGTGCATATAAATTAACTTCTTTGCTAATCTTTAACATATACCAGAGCGCAATAACCAAACCATCTTCACTTTTCTCCATGTGGGATTGAACCTAAATGAAGCTCAGATGTTATTCTATCCACTAACACTAGAACAGCTTCAACCAGGTAAAATATCCTGGCAGCAGTTTTCTCCCATGATGCATCTCTCCCTACCAGCAGCAGTCTTCTTTTTTTATCCAGATCCCTTGTATGAGAACCTCTCACTCCAATGGGGGAGAATTTACTGCTCTTTGGCAGCGGTTGCCATGGTGACTCCAGGCATTGGAGCTCCATTGATGGTGGATTTTTACTGAGGTTCTTAACTCTGGACAAAGACACGCAGTTAGTTGAACCTGCAGAACAGGTAAGTTTGGATCGTGAGCAGAAATAAAAAAAAACATTAAGATGAGCACTTTTGTATTTATTACATAATAAAAAGTACGTTACTTTTAATTTATATATATAGATATGTACACACATTATATTCATGTCATTTACTGTTCAAGCATGAGTGAGCTGATAAATCTAGGAATCCCAAACAACAAATAAACAGCCAGCCTACATGTTGGTGGCTCTGTAAGGCTGTAGTGTTACCTGACTGGATCGATGCTGACTGAACAGCAGCACTAACGTCCTCCTTTTCCCACCTAATAAATAACATTAAATATGAGCCAGACATCTCTGAGCAGAGCTGCAGCGCATCTACAGCCTTCAGACAGGTTTGGCATTAAAACGGTGAATTAGTTATTGTACACAAGGCACAACCAGCATGCAACAACATCCAGACACCAGAACAACAGCTGGGATTAAAGAGCAGAGTCTGATCAGGTTTAGACTTTTCTGTTTGGATTCTGGTTGAATGTTTCAGTTTCTGTCTGCAGCCGGATCTCATGTCACAGCTCCGGTGATCCATGAAGACCATGTAGTGGGATTATTTCGTGAGGATGAGCAGGAAGTATTGCATCACGCAGACGAGGCTGGATCAGAAAACAGCTGAGAGGGATGAAGCTGAACATGCTCGGTGATAAAAACAAAGATGAATGAATCTAATCACAATATTTTAGATCTAAAGGAGACTTTCTACACATTCAGCGTTAAATCAGTGCTGCTGTGTTCTGTCCGGATGGACCACGTCCAGACTCTGGAATGATGGACATGTCTTCTCTGGCCTCTGAGACCACCTTAATTCAGAAGGTACCATAACTCAAAGTTCGTTAAGTCTCCAGGTTCGTGGCCAGGTGAGAAGATGTGGATCAGAAGGAGGAGATCTCTGCTGCAGGACAACACCACAGAATTTGGCCACAGAGAGTACGTCTGACAGCTGAATGTTTGAAGTTAGGACCCTCTCAGAGTTAAACCAGCGTCCAGGACCTTCAAGTTTCTTCAGGAAGCTGAGAGGTGGCTTCAGGTGAGAGCTGAATCTGCAGCAGCTGCTCGTCTGCAGATGATCGTCGGCCAGTTTCATCTCACCAAGCAGCTGATTGAACTTTTGACTCTCACGTGCACCGTTCAGTTCTCATGCTGCTTGTTTGGATTCTCATGAGTTTTAATCGTGCTGGGTTAAGATGTCGTCGGGGATGAAAATGGTTGTTTTGCGTGAACTGGAAGAATGCCGCAGGAGGAAATTTACAGCCATCTTCACATCCCTACAGCTGTTGGGGGGAAATGATCAATATATTCTAAAATGATCTCAAATATACATGTTGGAAGTTCAAAGCTCAGCACGTCGGCGTTCCTTCCTCACGGATCAGACCAACACAATAACAACCAAAGAAAAACACCCAGTGTTTGCAAATTTGATGAGTGCTTCCTGTCTGACACCTGTCCACCTGTAGACCAGGACGCAGCGGGGGGGACGCTGACGTGCAGATGGAGACTTTTCTTACTTGACCTCGTCAGAAGGACTGGTGGGTTTGGATCCAGAGAGCAGTGGTACGGGGGACGTGGCCTCGATGAGGGCAGGGTTCAGGAGGATGGGAAGGGACATGGGCGGGACCCCTACCTGTAGGGGGGAGGCCAGGGGCTGCAGGATCAAAGGAGACTGGCTCAGAGGTGATGGAGTTGGGGCAGGAGATGTGGTCAGTGGTGCTGGGATGGGAGGAACAGAGAGGGGGCCCAGAGACAGCTGGTCCAGTCCTGCAGAACAAAACACATTTTAACCTCTACAGGGGTACGGGTTTATGAAGTCACACACAGGAATCCATGGTTACCGTTGGCACTGGCTGTCTGAGGATCCTGTGGTGATCCAGGTCTGCTGGAGGTCTGGGTGTCTGCTGGGACCGGTGAGGGGGACTGGGCCGGGGATGGAGGCCGGCCTGCTGCAGGCTGCACTGGTTCTACTGGAGGACTGGGCACTGGATCTGAAAACAAGGATGGATCATTACAAACGCCAACTCATGGTGGAGCTCTGTGCTGCGTGGTAACCACGGTGACGGGTACCTGGAATGACCGTCTGTTTGAAGAGTTCCTCCCTCAGGTGAGGCAGGAAGCACACGATTCGTTCCCAGGTTATTTCCCACAGGTCTGAGTACCCGGTCCTGGAGTCGGCGCTGTGGAAGATCCCAGCTGTGTCCATCACCAGCAGCATGTTCTTCAGGGACTCTGGAATGGCTTCCAGCTGGAAACAAACACCAGCGCTCAGGGAGTCTCTTCTGCCACAAGACAGCACTTACCGAGAGTCAGAGTGACCACCATCCTCACCAGTAAGTCACTGGAGCCGGCATGCATGTACTTGTCCATGAAATCCAGAATGGTGAGCCAGAGGGCCGCAAAGGTGGGCAGGGACAGCAGGGGGGACAGGTGCTGGAGAAAGACCTGGAAAAGCACAGACCAGGAGCTGATCCCCACCACAGGACACCAAACCACGTCTGACATTCGTTCTGTTTTTGCCCCATAAGGAGTTAGTTTGTGTTCTCCATGTGCTCCTCTGTAGACTAAGACTTAGACCTGTCTGTGAGGAGCGGGAAGGAAGTACTCAGAAAAACCAACCTTTGACAGCAGCGTGCAGGCTCTCATTCTGGTCTCCTCCATCCCACCCACATCTGCTGGGCTGATGTTGTCCAGCAGCTTGGTCAGCAAGGGGAAAAGTACCTGCAAACACACTTCATCTGTGAGCTCCACGCTGACTTCACAAGGAAGACATTTCCAGGAAGTTGCATGGAGACTTTAGAACCTTGTTGAAGCAGGACTCCCACTCTGCAGCGTCCAGTGTCTGCAGGTCGTGGACCAGCAGCGCTCTCTGGAGGTAGGTGAGGGCCTGCATGCGGACCTGTCGCCGTGCGTCGCAGCACAGCCAAGCGATGCCTGCAGAGGGAAGCCAGCGTCATTTCAGCCACGAGCAGCAGATATTCCACACAACCATGGACATTAGTTTAGGAGGGACACAGGGGACATGTCCTCTGCACTTTTTACTGTCCAAAAACAATGTTTTGCTACAGTCAAGCAATAGGACAAAATGGAAAACAGCCGCTCAAGCTGAAGCCTGTTTCCCTTAGCTTAGACCGCCCGCAAGCTCCCCCATTGGCTCTGCCGTTTCTTCTGTGATTGGCTGTCCCCGCTGTCACTCCACCCTGCTTACACACCCATAAGCTAGTCTGCGTCAGGAGTCACCCCAAATTGTCCCACTGTTCATGTCATGCACCAATATTTTTATCAGGAGACGGATTGTAGAGATGCAGAAGTAGATGCAGGAGGAAACGCTGGAGGAGATAGAGGAGAAGAGGCTGGAGATGGAGGATGGAGAGTAGGAGAAGCTGGAGGAGATAGAGGAGAAGA
>JBAFTB010000018.1:1455652-1474592 GCA_037177355.1 Melanotaenia trifasciata
AACTGGAAATGAGGAAAAAGTGGAAACATGGAAATAGTTTCTGTTGTGTGTTTGTTTCAATAACAATATTTTTTCTCTTGAAAGCCAAGACTTGAGAGAACGATGAGATGAGAAAAGGGTGGTTTGATGCCACCAAGTACCAACATCCATCCAGAGGAAAGAGCTGAAAACATCCAAAATCCAGACTTAGAAACTGGAGCCACTGGGGGATCCAGCAGGATGTCAGAAGTGATATAAAACACTAATCTTCTCTTGGCACACAGTCTATACAAACGCTGTCCAGAGGAGGGGTGAATGTGTGCTGGGGGGGGCGGCATTGTTAAAATAACACAGCGGAAAGGAGAGGCTCTCTATGTGCGTTAGCCTGAGGGTATGTGGGCAAAGGCAGCAGGAGGCTGAACCAACTGCCACATAAAGCAGTTTAAACTCTAGAATCAAAGACATGTTGTTCTGAAGGAAGCGGAGAGGGCAGGGAGGCTGCTTTTACATCAGAAACACACCCTGCATTTACAGACCAGGCGTCTTTACAACCCAAACAATCGCTTTGCTCACCTGTTCACCCTCTGAACAGCAGAACACCAGTCAGGATGATCAGCACTGAAAACGATCAGTGTCGGTTGTGTTTAACAATAATTTGTTCAGAGGCAGGTTAATGCACTTTAAGTGCATCTCTTCATTAGCGGCTGCAGCGTAAGCTCCATCTGAGCCTGGATCTGAGCCTGAAGTGGTCTGGTGGCCATGCGGCTCATCGCAGCACAGGTTGCTGACTGTGCTGGACAGGGAGGACGGAGAGAAAACAAAGGACTGACAGAGGAGGAGGAGAAGGAGGGAAAGAAAGGATGGAGTCAAATTCTAAATAACGGAGAAATAAGGTTTAGCTTACTGCTCCCTTCAAGCCAGCAGACCTCAGCCCACAGACTGAGGGGAATTACCTCAGTCTACATGTAACAGGTTAGAGGGTGGGACATGATGTCCCTTCATCTTTCACTGTTCATGAACAAAACAACTAATACACAAACTGAGATTCCACAGCATGAAGAAAACAAATTTCTGAGGACAAAGAGGAAAACTGTCTGCTCCAGGCTGAAGACACGAGATAGAATCCTACAATAATCCAGTCAACATAAAAAACCCGATTAACTTGCCCCACATAAATGATTTACTTACAAAGATCATCCATATGAAACTGTGAATGAAAATCTGAACCCATAACAGAAAAGAAAGAAGTAATCAGTTCATAATGACCTCCTTCTAGCCAGCAGATGGCAGTACCTGACAGGACCAGTGCTGGTTCCACCTTCTGTCCTCCGATCAGGAGTCCTGCAAGCAACGCTGCTTGTCTATCCTTATAGTGGCATTTCCACTATCTCTATGTGTGATTTTATAAACAGCTGGTTTATGTCAAGGGTTAAAGTCATGAAGGCTTTACATGTTTCCCTGTTTTCCTTGAAAGTCTGAACTTATTATCCTGGTTTGGGTCAGGGTTTCTTTTTTTTTTTTTTTAGCTTAATGCCAATTCATGCTATATCATCTATTTTCCAAATAAAACATGCACTAACCTCCTATTTTTCTGCCCTGGTGTATGAAATGACATCCCCTAAATAAATGAAGTATATCTTCACAACTACAAGGGCTGTTTTATATAACCATGGAATCAAACGAAAGCTAAGACACGTGAGATTAATACAGAAGTCAGAATCAAGATATGTGTTACCGAGTAAATTCACTTGCAACACAGTAGAAAATGTAAATGATTATCTCCTCTTAAAAGAAAACTACATTACTTTCAGTAAAAAAACCAGAGAATAGCAGCAGCCCAATTTATCTAGGAATAAATAGAATAGTCCTAGAAATGAGTAAAGTAGTCCTAGGAATGAGTAAAGTAGTCCTAGGAATGAGTATAGTAGTCCTAGGAATGAGTAAAGTAGTCCTAGGAATGAGTAAAGTAGTCCTAGGGATGAGTAAAGTAGTCCTAGGGATGAGTAAAGTAATCCTAGGAATGAGTAAAGCAATCCTAGGAATGAGTAAAGTTGTCCTAGGAATGAGTAAAGTAATCATAGGAATGAGTATAGTAGTCCTAGGAATGAGTAAAGTAATCCTAGGAATGAGTAAAGCAATCCTAGGAATGAGTAAAGCAATCCTAGGAATGAGTAAAGCAATCCTAGGAATGAGTAAAGTTGTCCTAGGAATGAGTAAAGTAATCATAGGAATGAGTATAGTTGTCCTAGGAATGAGTAAAGTAATCCTAGGAATGAGTAAAGTAATCCTAGGAATGAGTAAAGCTGTCCTAGGAATGAGTAAAGTAATCATAGGAATGAGTATAGTAGTCCTTGGAATGAGTAAAGTAGTCCTAGGAATGAGTAAAGTAATTCTAGGAATGAGTAAAGTAATCCTAAGAATGAGTAAAGTAATCCTAGGAAAGAGTAAAGTAATCCTTGGAATGACTAAAGTAATCCTAGGAATGAGTAAAGTAATCCTAGGAATAAATAAAGTAGTCCTAGGAATGAGTAAAGTAATCCTAAGAATGAGTAAAGTAATCGTAGGAATAAATAAAGTAGTCCTAGGAATGAGTAAAGTAATCCTAAGAATGAGTAAAGTAATCCTAAGAATGAGTAAAGTAGTCCTAGGAATGAGTAAAGTAATCCTAAGAATGAGTAACGTAGTCCTGGGAATGAGTAAAGTAATATCTGAGGGGGACGTATGGTACAGTGGAAGGTAAAAAGTGAACTTGAGCAGGTTTCCAGGTCTTTAATAGAGGTGTTACACAGGTAAATATCTCAAGAAGCCAACGGCCGATGATGATGATGATGATGGACACCTCTATCAATGGTCAGAGTCTGGAGGATCCAGGGTAGCCCCACATTCACATTAGAAACACTATGATGATCCAAAAAGAAGTGAAGCCCAAGATAGTCTACGATAGGACCTTTATGGTTTATTTCAAACAAAGACAGAGTCATAGGAGAACACGTTAGCTTAGTTAGCTAGTGAGTTTTTAGAGCTGGAATCAAACTTTTCACCACAAACAGCAACAGTGAGACCTGGTTTCTGGTTCAGGCTGCTCGCTCCAGAGTTAGAGTTAGTACTTATTTGTGCTTTACCACGGCACTCACCTGTTTTTACCAAACTCAATAATTAATATTAACCTACTGACAGGCTCAACCGGTCCCCGTTCTGAGGGCTGGAATCCAAACAGGGATGCAATCATTTAAAAAAAAAGTTGTCCCTGTCTTCTGTTGAGCAGAGTTAACTTGCAGCCAACTTCCAGGTCTACACATCCCTTCAAACAGAGCTGATGGGAAACTGGAGGTGGTACCATGGTGACAATAAGAAGCTGATTTGTGAAGTAATATCTGAACTGGTTCTGTATGTAGATGTCCTGAAGACCTCGGTATGAAGCTGAGATTTCTCTTCAATCCAACAGTAACAGATCAGAGATTATTCAGGGCATAAATGCACATTATATTCTTTCTTTCTTTTATAGACTGAAAAAAGAAAATCATTGATCGTTTAAAAAGATGAAGAAAACAAGGCAGATTTCAGATGAGGTTGTTAACGCTGCTCATGTTGTTCAGCGATGGCTGCAGCTGTTTTGACAGCGTTGTAACATTGACTCAACCCCCGCTATCTAAGCTAACATCTGGTGATGCATGCTTGTTTCACACTTAACAAAACAACTGGCAGACACCGGCCATATTTTCATGATGAGGCTAATGAGGACAGGCAGTCCTGACTGTACGCCAGCACAAGTTGGCTTCTGAACCAATTATGACAGTAGAGCATTGCTGACATTCCTGGACTGACCTGACAATGGCCAACAGCTCTCCCACAAACAGGCTTCCCAACCAAAAAAGAGGAAAACTGCTTCCAGGGCCGTCAAGATGACACAATGAGGTAGCAAACTAGCTGACTGTTGCTTTAAGCCCATTTATGCTCCTTTACGTACGTAAATACCTATGTCTGTTTCAAACATTGTCATACGCCCCATGCGTCTGTTGCGTTGCCATGGTTGTTAAGTCACTTTCTCCACTAGGGGGCAGTGCTGAGTTCAGAGTTCACTCCCACGAGCCAACGTCAGTTTCAGACACCGTTTGGCGGCGGTAATGCGTCGCTATAAAGATGTTTTCAGCCACCCAACATACCCTAAACACTTTCATATAGTATTTGTTCAAAAGCTCGCACAATTTCTACGTTAACTGTGTCCCAGTTCAGGGTCTACGCACTTCGAAATGTGGGTTCGTCGGCTACATACGTCACAGTGGCGCCAACACGGTCGCATGTGGAAGGCGTCCAGCCTACAAACCCGCGCTGGCCTGTAGCGAAGGCTGCTGGTGGATCCTTCACGGTCAAAATTCATTTCGCACAAGATGACAGTGACTGAGCTACAAAGCTCCGAAGAGCACATTTTCATTTTACCTCACTTAGAAATACGACAAAAATAAATACATTAAAATACGTTTGTTAAATATTTCATATTCATGGAGGGGGTTAATGAAGAGTTAATGAAGAGTTAATGAAGAGTTAATGAAGGGTTAATGAAGAGTTAATGAAGAGTTAATGAAGAGTGTATACCAGCTGGAAAACAACAGATGGCCTCAGTGAGCCTTTTCTTTGTTGTTGTTTCTTTTTTTTTTTTAGTTTGTTTTATGTTTTGTTTTGTTGTTTTTTTGGCGTTATCATTCACTAAAGTGTCCTTTGAAATAAATTTTTTTTAGGAATTTTCTAATTTAAAAAAACTACATAATCATGTGAATTTAATAGTAAATTAATATAATAATACTAATACAAAAATTAATTCAAATACATATAATTATAATTATTAGAATAAGTATAATTACAACATTCTACAATATATTTAAGAATTATTTTACATTTATTATTATATAAGGTATCATTATGAGGGCCGGGTACATTAACGTGTTAGTATCGTGTAATTTAGCGCATTAATTAACATCATTAACACAGTTTTTTCTTTAACCAGTTTGGTCTGTTCAGTGTGTGACGTTATGAGATGTGCTATAAACATCACACAACACGCAGACCAGCTCAAACTGGTTTTAATGGGTGATGCAGGGGCGGAGCTCAGTGTCGTCGCGCATTAGAAAGGCTTCTTTGGCCTTTTTTAAATCTCTCTTCCCACCTCTTTAGTTTGGCTGTCAGCTGTTGATTCTACATTGATTTTCCTTTTGTATTTATGTCTTTATTAGTGTCTTTTATCTTTACTACATTTTTCTGTTTGAATAAATTTTTATACATTTGACTAATTTCTAAGACATTTTATTCAACAGTTCAGCACCTTGTCAGCGGTTGTGTTTGAAGAACTGAAACTATGTTGGTTTTTTTCTCCTTAATACAGCTATCCAGCTTTGGAAAATTTTTTCTAAAAAAACTAGTTGACTGTCTATAAGCATCAGTTTTTCCAGTTATGGTGCATCCGTTATAACAAGTGGCTCCAGCTAGCTCTACCTGATATTAAAATGTGATCTTTGACTTGATAAGTATGCTGTGATAAGCATGTGATCATTGCCCAATACACCTAGGCATTAGGAGCGTTGCTCATCCAGATTCAGCCTTCGCCTCCACCTGCTCTCAGCATGCTAATTAGGTCAAGCTGGTGGACATCCTCGCTCCTGTCATGGGAGGCAACACGAGCCCGACCATTTCTTTCTTTCAGGCAGAGGATGGGCCCACCTCGAGGCTGTTGATGGGGACTTTAGGTGGCAAGGCAGGAATATTATGTCAAAGTTTACTGAGGTTTTTGACACATGGCAGAGATCTTTTCTGTCTTTTATGTGCTCATTTGGAATTTAATGCAAAAATCAAGTTTACAAACATTTGATGTGCTTGTTTGACATCGTTTTATTTCATCAGCTCTCTTATTTGGCTGGAAATGGATGAAGAATTTAATGTAGTAATGTTGCTGTATTAGATATTATGTATTTATACTGGGGCTGTAAAAATATGTCATGATATTTCCATATTCAGACACAGGGTTTCCGAATTCAGTGAAGAAAAGAAGTTGTCCAGAGGGGTGGACAGATCCCTCACATCGCTTTGATTTTACGTACACCTGAAGATGAAATCCTCACTTTTTCTGCAATGTTACACTGACGAATGTTATTAAATCATTTATTATTCTCCACACCGGGCTCCATCATCAACCTTTTCGTTTTCTTAAGCATTGCTGCATGAATTTGAACGTTTTTGTTGTCATCGGCTCAACTTGTTCGTAATATTAATTGTAAAAATACTATAAAAAAAAATCTGATAAAACAAAAGCCATTTCAACATCTGCTGTCTTGGTAGCACTTTTCCAAAAACATTGGATAAAAACAATTTTAATATTTGCTGTCAACATAAAATTTTATCTTTGGGGAAAATAAAAGTTAAATGGGACTGTGTGTTCTTGGACTGCATGTTCATTTCACTCTTGTTGACTCAAAACTATCAAGTAGTACTCGTCGGCTTTTGACCGCTGCTCTATGCAAACATACACACAGAATACTTAGCAGGTAAAATTAGGGATGGGAATCGAAAACCGGTTCCACTCAGGAACCAGTTCTAAATTTTCCAAAGCACCTGAATCGTGGGCGTATCAATGCTCTATCGATGCCGACAGGTGCTGGCCAGCTCGCTACAAATAAACAGACATGGTTGTGTGTTTGTTTGGAATTGGAAAGACCAGTATTAGTAACAGAAGATAGGACAGACCTAGATCGTTGCACGGAGGAGTACGCAGCCTAATCACTACTCTGCTCCGTTACGTGAGTAGAGTAGAGTACTCTCCGCCTGATGTGCAGCTTCTTTCCATTTTAATCCAGTCGTCACATTAATGGAATAACTTCCTGCTTTCTGTGGATGCCGGAGAGTTCACCACTGACCAGCTGTGAGTTTTCCTCCTTCTGGTGAAAATAGTCCTGCTGTATCTGTCTGGATGCTGTTAGCAGCTCGTTAAATTAGCAGTTAGCTCACCTTTAGCCACAGGTGTGCTCCACGGAGACTTTAATAGGCTGTCGTCGGGCACATTGCTAATAAAATCCATTCTGAGAGTGAAGTGGTGAAGCAGTTATGGTGGCGTGTTTTGCATCGAGCTTTTTGTGTGTGCATCGGGCCGTGTGCAAGCAGAGAGCAGAGCAGAAATGATGTGCAGTTGTGTAAAAAAGGCAAAAAACATCACATTGTTTGTTTGTCTAATAAAAGGATAAAGTATAAAGCTGTGCTAAAGGAAAGGTCTAAAGGCAGCTGTGGTGCTGCCCTGATATAACTATAGGTTATATCAGTTATGAGAAGCAATAGCTACATTTACATGGGTTTTAATTCCCCTTTAATTCAGAATAAACATTAAATCCTCTTGACCTTGTAAAAACCTAATTCCAAATGAAAACGGCCGTTCTGAATTAAACTTAAATCCAAAGCAGGTGTCTGGTTTCTGATTTTAAATCCGAACTGAATAAATCCTCACCCATGTTTACGTTCATTCTGCTTTAAATGAATTCCGGTCGTTCTGAGCATGCTCGTTCCCTTGTCTTGTCGCCGTGGCGATACAGTACTCTACCTCCCTCCTCATCCTGACCAAAGTGACGCCGATGCTGGTGTCGAGCTGCTGCTTCAAAACTAGAATCAGCATCACGGTGAAAATGGTTCTTATTATGTGTTTTCCATGTTGTAGACGGAACAAAAAGAAGCAGGAACTGGAGTTTGTTTTGTTCCGGTGACGTAAATACGTCACGTTCCCCCGTCCAATCAGAACCCTTCCCAGCCCCCAGATCTGAAGCGGAATTAAATAAATAAAATACAGCATGTAACCGTGGCCAACGAGGAGTCAGATGTTGGGATTATGCTTCACTCATTTATTCACCTGGTGAATCTGTTTCAGGTTAAAGCGGCGGACCGATCCTCATCAACAACGTTTTCTCATGTAAATTAGTGCTGTTAACCCTTTCCTGGAAGAGCCCTCCTCTTCAGTTCTACCTTCCAGCTCAGGTCTCTGTTGTATGTTTTTACTGACGACTAAAGAGAATTATATTTGTTATGAAATAAACTTGTACGTCTGCGTTTTCAGATCTCTAATAGCGGAATGATTTCACACATTCAGAGTGATCAGCTGATCGAAAGATGGGTTACCTTCCACTGATCTGTAAAATCAAACAAAGAGTTTCAGTAAAAACTTTTATTCTATCAGGTGTAGAAGTCGGGAAAAAACCTCCAACACCACGGCACGTGGGCCAGGTCTGATCTGCTCTGGCTGCGACTTCTAAATAGTTGTTCTAGCCTCTCAGTAACCAGAGTAAATTGGCGTTACAGTATAAATATTGTTGCCTTGACAGGTGCGGAGAGAAGATTCCCTTCATAAACTCTGCTCAACTTCCTGTGCAGAAACTCCAGCGCTGTGCGTGTGTTTCAGTGCACGTTTCAATGACGTGGACGTTTATTCCTACAAGGTCCAGTATGACGTAAAGTCCAGCCTGGATCCATCTCTGCATACCAGCCTTTACAGAACACTCCCACACAATCTGATCCAGAACGACGGGAATGCAAACACAGAACCAAAAATGACCACCTGCAGCCGAAATAGGTAGAAATGATCATATTTCCTCTGTTCATACTAAATATTAAAACTTGTTTTATTATTTACTCACATAGTTTCAGGAGAAATCAGGGACCAGCAAGTCTTTATGATTTTATTTGACAAAGTTTTCAAAAATGCTAATTTTAACGGTCAAAATGAGCGTCCTGGTCGTTCTGGTGGGCTGAAAACCCCAGAAATTCTAGTCACAATACAGCAGTCAGTGTTTATTTTACGGCATTCGTGGTTGACTTCATGTAAACATACAGTTTTATATTAAGTGCTGCATTATTTACCCTTTTCAGAGCAGATCTGTAGCTCTGCCAATTAGATGTTATTGATCCAAGTCAATTTCTTCACATTGTTTGGAGTAGAGAAAGATTCTAAACTCAGAGTTTACTCTTTTAGATATTAAATAGTCAGACCATTTTTGACAGCGTAAATCCGTGTTGTAGATACTTGTTTCTTCTTAGAAAATTGGGTCAAATTGATACGGGCATTTCTTTCAATCAAATTTGATCAATTTCCATCCCTACGTAAATGTAAGCTAGATGTTGTGCTTCTGTGGAAATTTCTTACCAACAAGGCCATAGGAAAGGAACTTATTGACAGAAGTAAGAGCAAGGCCTGTGATTGGTCCAGTGGTGTCCTCAGATCGAACAACTTCCAGGAAGGGCCTCAGGAAAAGGTTGGGTTCAATATCTGAGAGCTCTGAAGAAAGAGAAAAAGAGGACACACACAGTCAAATAAATGCAGCAAAATCCCAGAAACCTCCAGTTTTCACCATCTACTCATCAACCCACAAGTTAGCTAAGAAACGCAGACGTTCGACCCAGTCTGAACATCTACTGAAACACTTCTATCCACCCGTGTGTCTCTTCCTTTCATGGCAAAGGCACCAGTGGAAGTTCACCAACATAAACAAGTCAGAGCAGCAACTCGGGGCATCTAGTCATGTGGACATGACATGAAGTTCAAACTGAGCATCCGAATGAGGAAGAAAGGGGATTTTTCCAGAAAGAAATGAAGGCCTATGAGGAGTTTTCATGTGATTTTACACATTGATAGTGTTGGGAGATAATCGCCTGGTCTGATGAGTCTACATTTAAGCTCTACATTCAGGTGGTGGGGGTCAGAATTAGGTGGAAACATCATGAAAGCATGGACCTTAAAGAATCTGTCATCAGAAAAATCACATCTCTAAGCAACACCCAGTCCAGTGGTTGGCCTTGAGGCTGCTACACTGGACATTTTACTCCACCATCCAATCCATCCTGACTTCAACAGTCTCTCACTTACACAAGAGAAAGGAGGTCCAGAGGGGGAGGCAAAAATGTGAAACAGGTAAAACAACAGCAGGGAAAATTAGTGGAGTCACGCATGCTGCTGTGATATGTAGTCCCACAGGACTGCTTGCCACAGCAATACTGGGAGGATTATGGCTTTCTTAAGAGCAGCTCCACTCCAGACATGGAAAAATAACTTGGACATCAAACACACAGAGGATAGTGTCCAACCAATTTCCAAAAGCACACATGTGACTGCTGTGCATTAGTGCGTGATATCCTATACCCCTGCGGCTTGTTTAGAAATCAAATATGAAATCATTTGAAAATTCTCACAGTCCCTTTATCAGCCGCCAGGCCACTTTTAGGCCTTTCTTTCAAAAGCAAATCTCTTACTTTCAGCCTTACTGAATATTTTTTCATCTGGTGTTTTAGTTATTGTAAAATTTGCAACCTTCAAGCTGTTTTGTTTTAACACGGGTAGGATGACAGAGAGCGTAAATTTAGCCAGGACTGCACAAAGAAAACAGACAGCTGCCCCACCATGAAACCATGAAAACATGAACTTGGGAATTAAATGAAATCAAAACTGGTGTTAACTTGAGAGAGAGAAAGAGCTCCCCTGGTTTGATTTGTCCATCAGTGGTCAGAAAACTTTTAAAAGAGGGTTTTAGTGTCCAATTACTTTACAGGGTGAAAAAAGGCATGTTGTAAGGGTGGAAGGAGGGTGCTCAAATGAATCTGTCAATAGATCCTGATGAAGACTTCATCAGAGGCGATCACTCTGTAAGTGGCACGGCTGCGTTTCCAAAGACCACAGATTGGAAAACTCAATTGTGTAGTATTGATCTGGCTGGCCATCGGCGAACGGGGGGCTGACTGGAGCGGTCCGTCTGTGGCCATCACCAATCTTCTTAAATAAAGTCTAAATACAGGCTCTGCTCTTCGGCTCAATCTCCTGGGCTTGTGGAGTGGAGTGAAATAAATAACAGAGGCTGCAGTTGTGGTAAGGCAATCACTCTATAACCAGGTTGACCTCTGGCTGACATTGACCAAAAAAACAGAAAAGGTAGAAAAAAAAAGCAGGATTAATGTCTAAGGCTGTGTGTTCAGGGTACAACCTTGATCTGAGAATGCATACAAGTCCAACTCAAGCTTAATTGGTTTATAAAAAAAAAAAAAAAAAAGTTTGTGAAATGAGCCCATTACGATTCACGGTGAGCCTAATCCCATCTACCTTCACCGTAGCGGAGCCTCATCTTTCTGCTTGGGGCTGTAGTGTGAGAATCCAGCCATGTGTGGATTACCTCTCCAAATGACCCCAGCAAAGATGGAGAGGAGAGGCAGGAGTGAACCTTTGTCACCAGGGGAGTATATCAGGATGAGGCAGGCTTACCGCAAAACAGAAGCCATCTTTAACACATGCACATCTATTGGCACTGGAGCAGAAAAGGCTTAGAAAACAGGCAACAACAACAGGAGATAAATCTGAGGTGCACATGCACCTTATTGTCCAGAAACAGAGAAGTGTTACCACATGAAGTAATGAAACACAAATGGTCTGTTTGCCATCTTCTTTTAAAAGATGTCCGTCTTCCACACATTTGCGGTGCTAAGGAGCTCAGCATTACAGGCAAAGATCTTTTAATCGCACTTACATCAAAGCAGAGCTGGATTTCACTCTGATGGCATCCACACTGCAACGCTGCAAGTCTGTAAGTCTGCTGACTGATGCTAACATAGCTGACATGAGACGGCAATCAGCCACCAATCACAAGGTCAGTGGCTGTTTGTCAAGCGTTCCCGGGAATGACACTGACCGCACATCTGTGCTCGTCACCACGGCTCAGTATGATGAAAACTTTTAGAGTAAAAGGCACTTTATGAAGGAGAATCATCTTGTAAGATCGTACATGACTGCTGCCGAAACCTCAGTGTTAAACACAGTCATGACAGGGATTACGGAGCAGACTCACACACACTTCAATGAACACACACTTATTGTGTTAAAGCAGCATTAAAAGAACACAACAGAAAAGACTAAAAAGATGCAAAAGCATATTAAATAAACCAATACAGATGAGCCCTTATATCAATACATAGAATATACAAGATATATCCAAATAAAAATAGAAAATAATAGAGAAATAATATATTATATAAAGTATAGAATTAACAAATACCTAGATAAAAATATCCAATTTACATATTCAGCTAAAAAGATCAAATAAAAAATATTAATAAGAATATTGTATAAAATATACAATAAAATATCTAGTAAAACAAAGAAAAATATATCATGTTTATGGAAAAAATATACAATTAAATTTCTTGATAAAAACTGAAAAATTAGGAAAATATGGGATTTGGTGATAAGGTGCAGCTACTGTTGCCTGCTTTATAAAACCTGACTTCTTTTACACCGTCAGTCACACACAGATTTAATGAAGTGAATCAAACGGAGGCATAAAGGGGGCACATCTGCTTGTTGTTCATTGTCCTGGTAAGAGACACAAACCATCACAACTATTCATAATTTCCTGATTAAAGAAAAAACAAAAACAGCCCTTTTTGAGGTTTGGAAGAAGTATTAATGCATGAAATGATGCCTCTGTTTGTCCAGGTTCCTGTGGATCCACGCTTGCTGCAGGGAAACACCTCGCTGTCCTGGAGATGCTGCTCTACACACAGAAGCTGCTAAGCTGTTCTGGTCTGAAGAAACAGCTGATCCATGCCCCAGATCACATCAAGGGCATTGCTGTAGGAATCAGACTGATAGAAATATGGGCAGAACCAATGTGCTGAACATGGATGCTTAGCAATCACCTCCTCCCCTTTAAAGACCGACACCCTACCTGGACCCAGTGGACAGTGTCATCCTGGAAGTGTCAGCCTGAGCCATGAACAAGGTCCAGTGCTGTTTCAGACAAACATCTTTGTTCCCATAAGTAAATAACCTCACTCATCCATCTCCCTTCAACAACCACAGAGCTGTTACCGCTGATCTTTGATTTCTGGAGTACTTTTTACACCATTCAGTTGCACTGTGAGAAGCTCCAGGTGGGTGCCTCCACGGCCACCATGGACTAGCTGACAACAGCTTATCAGTTCCCAGAAGGTGGTCAGGACTACGCCAGGAGTAATTTCACTGTTCTGTTCACTCTGAATGCAAAACAAGACCAGGACAAGGACCAGGAACAAGCCTTTAATTTCATACTTTCAGATCAAATAAGACTTTTTTTCTTAAAGAGAAGGGGGGATGATTTAAGAGGGAAAGCGGATATAATAACGCAGCGTGTCAGGATGACTTTCAGTATCAGAGGTAAAATGACTGAAGAGTTTAACAGAGAAATTAAAGCAAAGTAAAAACATGAACACCGGTTTAAAAGAAAGTACAAAATACTGATATAAAATAAATATTTTCTTGAAGAACAGCAGTTTAATCCAGGACTGTGATGATGTTTTGTTCTGTTCTGAATCATCTTAAACTGTAAATCTTTCATGGTAAAACTTCTGAGGAAAGGGAAATAAAATATTTAAACTAAGTGGTGGGTTATAGAAATGCAGCAGGGACATTTAAGTTTCCTCCTTTTCAGACGTGTGAGGAGAAGGAAATGCTGTAAACGTCAGAAGATGTTTAAAATAAAACATCTGTGTCTGTTGTCTTTGTGTTCTTTTGTTATTGTATGATTATGTCAGTGTTAATCTCAGAGACATCCCTTCGGTGGACAGCAAACATTCAGAGGAGCCACAGTTCACCAGCTTTCAGTGGAAGTGGGTAAACCAGAAAGACATCTTGTGTGAGGAGCAGCAGGAAAAGGAGGAGTGAATCCCCCCGTCTGACCGACGCAGCGGCCCAAAACCAAACACTGATGGTTATTGATCTGGACCAAACATTAAGAGTCAGGGTCCTTGGTTGCGCTGCCGAGGCTCCTCACGCTGAGAGAAAGACAACACTTTAACAAGAGCAGCACAGCTAAATGAAATCCAGAGAGAATTCTGCCCAACAAAGTCTAGAATAACAGTATTTTTATCCATCTGTCGGGAGAAGCCTGATAAATGTCAGCTCTCCTCAGTCACCTTTGTTTCATTCATTCTTCTTCTGTACTCCTGGTCCCAGTATTCTTCTGAATGGAATTGACATTTGTGGAGGGGGGCAATTAGGATGGAGCTCTATATCGTCAATTCATGGGGCCACACTGGTATTTCATAGATGCCTTGAACAATGCCTCCACGCAAGCTAAACAGGCAATTTGAAAGGCCCCGGAGAAATTAAAACTTTTCCAAATGCTTGAGAGGACTGCTGTAATGACCACAGGAGGAGCGTATTACCTTACGGGCTTCATCAAATATAGTTTGCATTTGTTTTTACTCTTACTGGGTTGAAGAAAAAAGGCAGAGCTCCAAGCAGAGGACTAATAGAATTGCAGAAACACCTGAAGCCTAATCAACCAACCAGTACATTTATCTAAAGGTGCCATTAAACAGAGAACTTTTATTCTAAAATACAAAGTAAAATACCAGCCTGCTAATAAAACAGGTTGAGAGCCTAATCACGACTGTTATTACAACGATCCAGTCTGAAAACACATCGTCCTAATTTAACTTTACAAGTAGGAAAAACAGAGTAAGTTAGAACAAATTTATTATTTCTGGACATAAATACAACAAATTTAAGGTGCATCTCCAAAGGGTGCCTTTTAAGAAGACGTTCTGATGCACGGTGGCACCTGAAAGCAGCTGAGCTCATGTAGCCAGTCGTAGCTGAACTCATTAGGTGTGTTTCCATTACCCCCCAGAATTGAACAAAACCTAAATATCGCAATAACAAATGGTACGGAAACACCTACACTTCAAAAAACCTCTCAAATGTCGCTAAGAAGGTTCTTATGCTCTATAATGAAAACGTAATGAAGTGAAGAAGTGTAATGAAAACACTTTTTTTGCATACACACATCCTCAGACATGAGGTAGGGGTCACATGACCAGTTCATTTCAAGTAAAGGTGGCATGGAAACACCTGAAAATCACAACTGCACTTTGTCAAAATATCACTTATTTTGTGAAAAAATGCAGCTATTCTTGTGTACTAAGCTAGTAACCAGACAATTCCACTAGGGGGCGCATTGGAGAACTCAGCACGGGTAGAGCTGCTGAATTTGTAGGGCGGAAAAAAGTTAAGAAAAAAAATTATTTTGGTTATGCAAGCAGGGGAATGGATGTGGAGGAGCTGTAAGCCTCCTCTTTCCCTGCCTCTGTAATGGGAGAAAACGTCTGTAATGCAGCGCTGACCTGCAAAGGTCTCTGCAGCTCTGTAACACAAGAACGATTTGCCCAAAATGCTGTTTTAGATTTTAATGGCAGTTCCTTTTAGCAGAATTGTGTTTCATAACAGAAAGCAGGTGCATTTAAAAAAATGACTTCATTACCAAACTTTGTCTGGGTCAGAGTGTCGGCCACTGTGCTGGTTTGCACCTGTTATCCTGAACATAAAATTTATTTTCTATGCTGCATACTTTACACAGAGACCACATTATTCCAGTGGGTAGCTGGCCGAGCCCCAATGTCCACTTAATGTGTTTCACAGCCTGCCGTTCCCTCCTCCTTCACGTTCAGTCGACTTATAAATAATGGATGTTGTATTCTGTTGCCTTAAAACCTGAAGGAATGAGAACTTCTGGCCAGTGAAATATGTAGCAACACAGCAAGAAGAAATTTGGATTATCATGATTTTACTTTATAATTAAATCAATTTTAACTGCAGGATATCATGACTACCAGGTCCCTGTGTTTAAATAAATGCTGCCATCTAATCCAAATCAAACCTTTTCATTTCAGTGCACAAATGCTTGTTTGTACTGTAACAATGAGGTGCCCTTCACATGCGGGAGGCGCATATTATCACCTCTATTTCCAGAAAAACAAACACAGGGAAGCAAGACACACAATCTCCATCCCATCTTTTAACCACACACCCTTCACAATCTCAGTTTGTGTCTTGATTACGATGTAGGGTGGGGACAAAACGAGACGGCACACAGCTGGGGGAATGAGGTTAGGAGGGTTTGCTGGGATTACGGCTGCATATGACTGACTTTCAGCTGAGACTGACTTCGCAAGCCTGTCGATGAATCATGCCTCAACAAAAGTGCAGGAAATAAATGGAGTATGGAGGGCAAAAGAAATGTGGAGAGGTAGTAACAGAAACCTGTGGTGACGATAGTTTCCTGGGTTAACTGGGAGTTCCCCAGAACAAGACCACGCACTGGACATGGCCCGCTGGCTGATGTACAAGTCACATATTTCTGTTGCATTTAGATTCAACAGCACTGAATAATTCAGTATCTAGTGCTTATGTTACATATAGATGTGTGAGCTTTAAATGCGGGACCGTTCAGGGAGTACTTCTGTTAAAAAAGAAGGAAGACATTTTCCCAAAAAGGACCCCTACAAGGCCAAAAACACTGAGGCAAGGCAGGCCAAGCTGTGGTTAAACTATGTGTGTGTGTGTGGGGGGGTGTGTGGGGGTGTGTGTGTGTGTGTGTGTATTATCATCCTTATTTGTTTCACCTGCTGCACTCCTTCAGCTTTCCACTAATGGCATTCCCGTGGGGGGGAGGGATTCCAGAAACCATGCACTGTACAGGGTGACTCCACTTTGTTCACACAAGACACAATATAGCAGCGGAGCTGGGCTTCACTGCAACCGGCCACCGCACTGAATTTATAACCACTATGAGCAAACTGAACAGAGAAAGAACGCACTGAAATTAAAACAGACACCATTTATCCCCAAACCATTAACCAAATGAAGCTTTTAAAGGATAAAAATGGTCATTTTATATTAAAGGAAAAGCTGTGTGCCAGGCTTTGTTTTCACATACCAGTGAAAACAATGTGTAGAAATATAAGGTTAGAAATCATTTTAGAAATATCCGATCCACTGAATCTTCAACCAAGACCAGTCAAGTTTGTCTCTTCCTTTGTTAGCAAGAATACACAAAAAACACCAAACTGAAGGTCTTCCTCTCTTAAAACTCCACTCGATATCCGGCAACCCAAGCACTATTTCTTTTGTCAGTTTCCCAGGAATGGTAGTGTGGCATAAATTGACTTTAAAGCCAAGACTTTGCAGATGAGAAAATGTTTGGTCACTGTTGGTCTGTGTGTTATTCTACAAAGTTCTGTTAGTAATAAATTCTGCTTTCTTCTTCTGGTCGGCTTTTATGCTGCTACATCTATTCCTACATTCATTTTACATCATTTTATCTCCCAATCTGACAGCTGAGGCTGGAAACATCATGTCTGATGCTGACTGGTTTATTTTAAATTTATATATTTTATATCATATATCATATAAGTTCGTATCAAACAGGAGTTTTGAGTGTTAAACTTGGTGGACAGTTGGTGCAGAGATGAAGGAAAGACCCAATAAGTTCTGGTATCATCTTCATTAAACTGGTAAAGAGCACCGATGCCATCATTAGCTAGGGCGGGTGATGTTATTCAGCCATGTGGTACTAGCAGGCGAGTCCAGCAAAAACTCTAATATTAAAACTTTCTTATTCCATTAGTCAGATTTCCCTTTAAAAAATCTAAATGTTCACTCAGTAGTTCCATTTCTAAGTTGTACAGATTACCTCCCATCAACACAGAGTTTCTTAACATTTGGCCAACTATGATTTAGCAAATCCAAGATTCCTCAGTCTAAGTTGTTAAGACATGAATATAACTTTGGTTTCAGTCTAAACATGCAATTTTGCTCTTACCATGAAGTAAATTAACTTGTCACCAGATGAACTGTAACTATTCACCAGCATCACATCCACAAAAAATACTACAATCTTTTTATGGAGATTAAATCCAATAGAGAAGGCTATATGTGGTTTTTAGATGCTATATGTGTTTGATGGTAGTTCAGGTTTAACAGATGGATATAGAAATCTTTTAAAAAATTATTTAGAACTTTTAGTTGGATATGCTAGCAGGCATGTAAATACTTGTGAAGCATACTGAGGATTTTAGCCCAAGAGCAGGAAAGCCGGTTTCATCGGAGAGCCTGGTCATCCCATTTCATCCCTACCGCAGTCTGTGAGCCCCTCATTTGAATGTAGCCATTCAGAGTGCAGCTCATCAGTATTAATAGGCTGATACCACTGTATTTAGACGTGATGCTCGCTTTATACCCACCCAGCATTGACAGCAAATCCTCTGTGTGTGTTTAATAAACCACAGCAGTTAGGTGGGATGGCTTAGTTTCAAGTCACCTAATGACTATATTATGAGCCACTGCATTAAGAGGGATTAATACTAATCTAGGCTGTTTCAGTTTACCCTGGGCTGAAGGGGTGGGTGGTTTGGGAAAACAACAGAGCAGTGTGTGATCGCCCTGGCCAGCAGCTAGTCAGTCACTTCCCAATCCACTGTACATAACTGAGTTGATTTTGCATGCTGATCACTGCAAAAGTAGAAGCTTAGCTGATGATCCATCTCCTGAACTGCACACTGTTTAGCTTTTAGCTAATCCAGAGAACAAACGTACATATAACTCCACCCCTGAGCTGCTTAGAGAATGTTTCACTGTATTTATCAAAGCTTTTTTGGAAGTTACAGATGATAAACACATGGCTCAGATTTTTCTCACAATGCCTAAAAACCCAGTCTGTTCCAGACATGGTCCAATCAGGACGCAACTGAGATAACACCACAGCAGTGTTCTGGTAACACTGACCACAAAATGTTGCATTCGAGGTCATTATTCAACCATTTTTGTTTTCTATTATGAATTAATTCAATGTTTTTTTATTAGTGTATTTGTTTATTTTTGCAGGATCAATTGCTGCCATAACAAATGTTTGATGGTCTGGAGGTTTGGACTACACTGTGTGGTCTGGAGGTTTGGACTACGCAGTGTGGTCTGGAGGTTTGGGCTACAGAGTGTGGTCTAGAGGTTTGGGCTACACTGTGTGGTCTGGAGGTTTGGGCTACGCAGTGTGGTCTAGAGGGTTGGGCTACACTGTGTGGTCTGGAGGTTTGGGCTATGCAGTGTGGTCTAGAGGTTTGGGCTACACTGTGTGGTCTGGAGGTT
>JBAFTB010000018.1:1492866-1507365 GCA_037177355.1 Melanotaenia trifasciata
TTTCCTCATTTCCAGTTATTCCTGCTACTATTTACCTGCTATCCTCACTAAACCAACTCCAGCTCAGCTGCTTTGTGCTATCTACAGTTATTTATGCTACTATTTCTTATAGAAAGAAAATCAACAGAATTTAAAGCAAATCTGAGCGAAATATAAAAACTGCCTGAGCATCAGCAGCCAATCACTGTGAATGACATTAAAAACTGAAATCTGAGCCAGCCGCCTCCTGCTGAAAGCCTCGGTGTGAATGAGGAGCACGTTCTTTCCAGCCTCTTCCTCTTGTCTGGGGCCCGGGGGGGGGCTAGTTTGTTTTGTTCGCGTCTTGTCCGATCTTCCTGTCAGCACATTCAGCTCCTTCGCGGCACCTTCGACCCTCTCTTCCATCTAAACCCTCAGTTCCCCCAATGCCTACCCACCCCCCCACCCAACAAGCACCCCAGCCAGGATGATTAATAGCTCTCTGCTGGGACTCTCCATCCACTCAGCACATTGTTGAGAACCTATGAAGCAGGACAACAGTTGCATCTCCTCTTCACACTGGGTCTAAGCCCTGCCTGTCAGTCCCCGGTTAGGGCACTGTTAACTGGCCAGATTTACGGCTACTAACCAGCACTAGGTGGCAGCCTGTCTGGGAGAGGGACCACTCCAATTAATCACAGCCATTTTAATGGGGACCTCTGCAACTGACAGGCCAAGTGCTTGTCATTGTACAACACCTGTATAATCCGTGGCATCTCTCCATCAACAATCAATCATACACACTGATGCAGCTTCTATTCCGTAGCAGCAAAATGTTTAGCTGGAAAATAATGAAGAACTGAATCATGAAGTCAGACAACATGGTGTCATCAATAAAACTAGCTAAAAATGACATGTCAGGTTTTCTGTAATGCATGGATTATAAGGGTTTATATAAAAGATGGTCTGGAAAAGTGGAAAATGTTCATCCATCACAGCAACAATGGAAAAAACACAACTAAAAATCGCAAAGCTATACTTTAAAATAGTGGCTAGAGTTCAACTGTTCAATCAATTCAGAAAAAAAGACCATAAAGTGCACTGCATGTCTAACACCAGTGTGATGATCATTTAGAAAGCTTGTAGAGAACATCACATTACTACAACTTTAATAACCTATAGTCCAGCCATCCTTCATCATGTTACCTCCGACTTTTAATCATCTAAGTTTGCATAAGGCTCAGACTAAAGTTAAACGGAGATGGTGACATCAATCTTCAGCATAAAAAGGTCATAACGAGATAAAACATCTGATGCTTCAGATCGAACATCCAGTGCTGTTTCTGTATTATTCATGTCTGCAGCCACGGCCACGCAAATACTACTTATTACATTTTATTAACGTCAGCAGGCCTGAAACCTTCGGCTGCATGTCACTCTGCTTCCCTCCTCACACACTCCTCACACACTCCTCACACACTCCTCACACACTCCTCACACACTCCTCACACACTACTAAAACATGATGGAATATTTTACAGGTCAACTGATGGACGGCAACAAGCAGATGAAAAAAGTTTCTCATTTTTTAATGAAAAATACAAGAATTTCCTGCATCTGCCGACAAACAGCTGAACCTGGTGGAAAAATATCAAATAACTTTTCCACCAAATGAACTTCTGACGCCACAGAATGAAGGAATTTAAACACGGTAAACATGACGGTCCTGGTTTTACTGGAAGTCGGGGAAGGTTGAATCTGACTCCACATAAATAAGAATCACATAAAATCTACTTGGTTGTTATTCTTTGACATATCAGGACCCTAATCACACCCAAGCCCCATCCCTCCTATCATTCATTATATGGATAATAATAAAATCTTTTTTGTCCTTTTTTTGTTTTAAATAACTATAGTTTTCATTCAAACATTTCCTTCTCCTCTCAGGTCTGCAGAGGATTAGGCACAACCCCTGCAGATCACTCAGTTTGACTTTTTCATTTCTCTTTCTCTCTAATTATGATGAATAATAATCACTTTTACTTTATTATTATTTTATTATCATTACACTCATATCATTATATATCATTATATTCATATTTATTATATCAATAATAATGCAGTAATAATTAAAAAAAATAATGTGTTCATATCATGAAAATGACTGAACGTTTGGTCATTTTAATTTAGTTTGAAATAGTTTTAAATGATTCATGAATAAAAAGAAATATAAGTAAATAATACTTATTTAAAAAAAAAAGTTGAAAAAGACCAAAAATGCAAAAGTAGAGTGTCACGATTTTCAAAACTAATAAAATGAAAACTAAAATAAAGAACTTTGTAAAGTTGATGAATGAAAAATGCATCTTTAATCACACACTTCAAGGCTTTACTTCCAGGTCTGGGCCTACTTAAACTCTCCTGATGAGACATTAATGTAAGCGATGTCTCCACCCGCTCACTTTATTGTCTTTTGACTGTGTCATATAAATAACACTGACAGCAGGAATGAGAATCTAACCCGTGATCTGATGCTCAAAGCCAGGAGACACGGAGGCCACAGAGCAGACATGCTAAGCATTGCCATGAGGCAGATTCTCCTTGCACACAACGCCCTCGTGAGTAAACATTTTTGCATAAGTGGCTAAGCGACATGAATTATGGTTCAGCCTTCTCAGCATTTGCCAGCTGCCTTCTGCTGGTTCAATTGGGGGTGATATATGTGTAAAGATCAGGTGGCAGGGAAGAGGACAGAAGGGGGGCACAACCAGATTCCCAGTCCCCAAGGCCTCCCTGTGCCGGTCCGACCACAGCTGGGGACTGATACAACACTTGACCTTGACATGAGACAAAGAGGGACGTCCAAACTGCTTCTTCATGACTGATTAAAATGAGTGATGCCGTCACCGATTCATGTGGAGACATTTCAAGACAGAAGTATCACTGAGTGTCTTAAAATGAACAATCTGTTTTATCAAACTACAAGATTAAACATGAATACAGGCTTTTTTTAACTACATCACCAAATTAGTACTGCCTTTTGCGCTGCTTTGGGGAAAGCAGAACAATAATTATAAAGGTCAGCTGGAGAGTAATCACATCATCCTCCAGCATCTACTAGCATGCCCCCTGATATCTGCCTCTGGAGCAGGGCTGGTGATTCCAGTCAATTAGAGGTGTGCTTGTGAATTTCGTTAGTGTCTGGATGAAAAAGGAGAAAGCTGTCAGTCAAAAGGCCACTCTGGGTATGTATCCAGGGAGCTGCGAGGGGCTCTAAACCTGTATTTGTATGAATAAAAATGAAGGGATTTAAGAGCACAGTTTTTCTTCTGCAGACTTGTCAAAAATCTGACCTTCGCTGCAGCGGAGGGGGTTGACGATGAGGAGGATGAAAGGGAAGAATTGAAGACTTGAGATGCTGAGGCTCAGTGGCTTCTGCATAAATAGGTGAAACTGACCCAAGTGAGGAAAAAAAAGAGCGAAAATAAGATGTATTTCAGGAATGAAAAGGCTGCTCTCACACTCTTTTACTCTCTGAGGTATAGTCCACAGATTTATTCAACAAGAGACAAAGACGGGTTTTTCTTTGTGATGACAGTCTTAGAAGAGAGCGACCCGAGTAAGATGTCAAGTATAACACAGAGACTTCATCTTGAGTTTAACAGAACGCTTTGCATCCTCCTTTTTTGGTCTAGGGAGCTAATCTGACGCGGAGCAACGAAACAAGACGGCTCTAGCTGAATTTGACATGGCAGTCCATACAGTTCTTCAAGGTCCAGTTATCCACATGTTCACTAAATAGAACTGAGTAGCCATCCTGGAAAGAGTCGCCAGATGGAAGCAAATCGTAGTATTTGAGACCAGATTGTTCAAAAGTTGACTTTTTAAAACAACGCACCGTCCAGCTAATCTTAATCCAGAAAAGACTTTTTCATGCTAGTTCAGAGGCTGTGATCCTGAAGTGGTTTCTCCTCGTACAACGGACTCTTTCCAGACCTGTTATGACGAGTGAACGTAGTAAGGTTTACCAGCTGGGTAAGTTGTTTACCACTGCGATCAACTGATTAGGCTCTCCTAAACCAAACTGAGTGAAATAACACGGCAAACCAACGAGGCAGTGTAGAGGATGCAGGGCAGGAGCAAGGCGAGAGAAAAGAGAAATTCAAACCGTTTCTTCCAACCGTTCTGATGGGAAACAAAAGCACCTCGGACTTGTCTGTTTTGTTAGCTAGCAATCTCACAGAATACAGAGAATTTAGTACGACATGTTTCACCACAACATGGCTGCAGAAACAAGCTGACAGCAGGTGACCTGGTGTATGTCACGGTGCTGTAACATGTCACGTGATCCGATCATGGCAGTGTGAACACAGATCCGTGTAATCTGTCAACAGCAAGACTCTGATAGAAAGAAAAAAAGAAAAACAGAAAGATGGATGGAGAGTCAGAGCTAAGACTGAAGCTACTGATCAGGTGTCACAGCCTCCTTCCGGTCAGGATCATCTGTGACAGTTTCTCTACTCACTAACTAGATGATCAACTTTAACAAGAACTTTTAGTAACCAGGTATTTATCAAATAAATGAGTACGTATACATGATGTTCTCAGCTGTTTATGTGTGAGATGTCCTTCAGAGGTCTGTGACCACGCCAGCATGACTGATCATGTGACATTTTTATAGCACCTTAGCATAAGACCAGCTAACCTGCAGCTACTGTCTGCTGTCTCAGTAAACCAGAGATATGATGTTTTTTATTAAATAAACAAAAATATTTATCTAAGAGTAAAATCTGGGACGGACAAGTGATGCATTTCTTTTGAAATTTTTCTCATTTCACGGAGGGGTAAAAAGTGGTGTTTCTTGGTTGTTATTGTAAGAAACAGCCCTTCTTCCAGTGGATTTGATCATTTTTCTGTATTTTTAGTCCAATATCTGAATAAAATAGGTTAAAGTGGAAAAAGAAGTTATCATATCATACAGCAAGGTGGTTCTGAAAATAAAAAGAAATGTCAAACATGGCTGGGGTAAACTTTTTATGTTGTATATAAAGACTAAAACAAAAGTATTCAAACAACCAAAACAGTCTTAGAGCTTCGCGGTTTTCAGGGCTTGGCTGACTTGTGTGAAAAAGTTTAAATGTCATTTGTAGTGATAAACTCCTTCCACACCACTAGAATAAATAATATTTTCATCTGGAACTAAGCTGCTGAAGTTGGAGTGCAAAGTTTAGTTCTTGGCTCCTATATTTTAATACCAGTCATACAGGTTTCTCTTCTGAGGCAGTATATGATGTAAAAGGATTGAGAACTACTGGCCTACATTATATAGTTTGGACACAGCAGCGTGTGTTCAGTCAGAGGCTTCTTTACGTATGCAACAAGACAGAAAGATGCAGGTCATACCTGCCAGCAGCCATCACCCTCTAGAACTTCAACTGTGGGAAAAAATTTTATAAAATAATAATAATAATAATAAAACATAGTGTTAGTTTTCAGAGGATAAAGTATTTTCATTAAATTTTTATTCAACCACCGGCGGTAAAATGTGCATTTTTTAAGATTACTGTTTTTGTTGTTGTTGTTTATCACAATGCTATTTTAATGAGGAAATAATCAACCCCACAATGAGGATGGCTGACTTAAGTCATTACAGTATTCTCTTACACAAAGTGCAGAGTTACTAAAAGCTGCAGAGAACTGAGATGCAGCAGAGGGAATTAATTGTGTGGACACGGCGCTGCTGAGCGCTCAGTTTGATTGGACGACAAGGGAAGGTAACAGAAAACTAGAAAATTTCAAGAAATTTTGATAGGTGCCAATCGAGTGGCAAACATACATTAAAGAGTGCAAAAACCTGCAGTCCCCCCCTCGTCCACTAGGGGCTCCAAAACAGAGCAAATCCCCACAGACTCCCATGTTAAAAAGACCAACTTTTAAAGCCTGGTACAAAAATCCATTTTAGGATTAAAAGGTCAAGTTTACCTTCATGACAACTGTGAGGGGGGTGAATTTTTTTCTAACTTATTCGTTTGGATGTTATTTCATCTTGAAATTCTACCTAATTAGGGGCGTGTCCTTTTGATTGACAGGTATCCAATATCCACGGCAAGAAGGAAGAGTGTAGAACAACCGCGGATTTTAGCCAGCTAACAGCATGTTTTAGCTTTAGCCCGCTTACCTCCGTTAGCTGGTTAGCTACTGTTAGCTCTGGGTTAGCTCTTAGCTACAGGCAGCTCGGAGTTTGATGGGTGTCAATCATCCACCCCCACCATCACAGTCTCCATCTCAGCTCCACCTCTTTGCCCATTTTTGGATTTTCCGGGAATGACAACACACCTGGTGCTGCCAAGTTGGCGACGGTGGGAACCGCCCACTGAGTTTCAATTCAGCTCTGCAGAAACGTACGGGTGCCGTCACAGAGGCTCCGTCCATTTTTATAAACAAAAAACAAAGAAATTTCATCCAGGAATGAACTGAATATTCAGTCAACAGTTCTTATACTTGCTCACTCCCCACCAGTCCAGCTGGAACTCACTTTAAACATAAATAAGTACCTTAATTTATCCTAAATAAAATGTATGGAGCAATGTGTTCTACAAGTGTTAGAAATACCAAAAACACCATCATTTTGCTCCAAACCAGTACAAATGTAAAGACAGATGCTGGCCTCAGAGCTGTGGAAAGCACTCAATTATATGGGTCTAATGAGGTTAGGGATGGAGCATTACATATCGGGCCCAATCCAAAGCTTGCCATTTAAATCAGAGAGAAGGCTTCCACTTCCTGAGCCTGATTTGCTTGGCTGACTGAGCAAGGTGGAGCTGAGGCTTTACAACACATGGTCTATGGCTGCCCCTTCGTCCACTGTGCTGCCATTGTTCAGGAGGCGAGAAAGGACCTTATATTTTCCAAGAGTTGAAGGAATTTTTTTTCTTGCTTTCAGAAAAGAAAGACAACACTTCCTTTCCCAGAACAATTTATCTCTCTGCTTGACAAGACTCCCTGCTATATTTACCCAACTAAAATTGCAGATGATATACCTCCAGCTGCAGCACTCTCCACCTCCATGGCACATGGTCCTGTCAATCACACTAGTTTCAACAGAGCGCACTGCCAGAGTACTGAAACCCTCAAACAAATGCAGCAAGCTACAGACAAAGATGGAAAGGGAAAAAAATAACAGAAAAAGAGAGGAACTGAGAAATCGTGTGGGGACTAATTCATATTTCCTTAGCTGGTTGGCAGAGCTACACAGCAGAATGAAGGGAATTACTGAGCTTTCATTAAGCAGACAGCTGGGCCACTGCAAAGCCCCGAAGCAGCAGCAAAACGCAGCCCACCCGCAAGATTTTTTACCAAAATATCCTAACATGTCTGTGTGAAAGACCAAGCCAGAGAGATCTATTAGCCTGTGATGGTGCTGGAAAACTAAAGTGATCAGCTTCTCAAGGCCTGAGTCCAGCTCTGCTGTGGTTACTGTTTACTCCATGTTCTCTTATCAAGGTAACCTCTGAGGGGGTTCAACCTCGGCAGATTTCAGCTTAAAGACAGAACGAAAAGTCTTGATCTTAACTTGTTATTTAATACAAATCAACTTGCATTCTGGTCAAATACAGTGACAGAATGGGGGTTAGTGATTTGATGCCAGAAGAGGCTTCCAGGGAGAGGAAAAGGAAAGTGGAGGGTTAACTAGAGCCAGCAGCGCCTGTCCATCTCACAGCGGCAGAGGAATTCCCTGGAGGAGAGCTGCAGCAGGGGGGGCTTACTCCTCTGTAGCTCCATGTGCTGCATCTTTCTCATTGCTCACATCTTCTACAAGTGGAGCTGTCGGGCTCTGGGAGCTGCCAGGACTCTCATGGCAAAGGCATGCAGGATTGTCCTGAGAGCCAGCTTGGCTCTCTCAAACACCACTGCTGTACAGACACTCGAACTCTAAGTGATCAGTTGGCACATTAGAATAAGTGTGGTTAGATTGGAGCAGTTTTGATAAAAATGTGGCTCTTTCATGCTTTCATAATATTTACAAGTATTATCTTTGTTCCCCCATCCATTCAAATCGGTGTCTGCTTGTTTTATATAGGACAGAACATGATGACAGCATCATTCAGAAAACAGATCTGAGTATTAAACAAGTCAGATTACCAGCTACTATTACCGACTACAGATTACTGACAGGATAACATGGCGTTGTCCCAAGTAATAATCATGTTTATTTTTAACACATTAATGCAAAAACAAGTTATTACTCATGCCATATTAATAATCCAAATTTGGTATTATCTCGACAAGAAAAGCTCATTTTAGGCAATTAGGTGAACAGAATCCACCAAAAACCACTTTATCCTCCTTACTTCTACGATTCTGACCGTTTTTCAGCCTTAGATTTAGAGGATGGCTGCAGGATGATATTATTTATCACACAATTCACCACTCAGTGTTGGAGGTAGTGGCTCAAAAAGTTTAGGAACCACGGCTCTGTGGAAGCAACATACAAACATTCGGAAACAAGTGTCTCACAAAAGTGTGTGTGTGTGTAATGTAAATGTAATTTTTCATTCATTCAAGTACAATCATATCTTAAAAAACAAAAAAATTGTCTACCTCAGAATTTTGCTCTTAAAAACTCAGACAACAATCCAGATATTCTATAGTTTCAGAAACACATAACTCTAGATAGTAGTACCTCGCTCTTTAGTGCCACTGACAAAAAAATTTATCATTTTTAATCAGCATATGCCATTTACCACTTTATTCTTTCACTGACACGATAATCAATGATGGGAGTAATGTTTTTTACTTTTTTTAGTAGCGGGTGATCTAACTAATTACTCTTTCCATCGTTAAAAATACCGTCACGGTTACTGAAGATACACTGTTACTGACACTGCATTACTCTTGTAAGTTTAGATTCAGTTTGTTTTGGGTGAGTGATATAAAACTAGAGAATACACTCAACGCTTGAGCTGCCATGTTGTGTAGGGACCGGGTGCAAGCGAAGTGGGTTCACAATTAGTATCGCAGTTTTCATTTTATTTAACCCAGCCGATCAGCCGGGTCACCGCCCAGCTGACCGTAAAGAAGCGGACCCTCGTCCCCCCGGGTCACCGCCCGGCTGACCGTAAAGAAGCGGACCCTCTTCCCCCCGGGTCACCGCCCGGCTGACCGTAAAGTCAGTGGTGCACCACTAACAAACGAGCAGGAAGTAAAGGTGAGTCCAGATAAAAACAGAGGAAGAGTTTTAATCTGGAACCACAGACATCAGTTTTCCCTCAGAGATAAAAGACGAGAACGTTGTGAGAAATGTTCGTCATAATCACAAACGTTTTTTTAATGGTGGCTGTAAGCAGTTAGAATCAGGAGAAGCTCCTCTCCTGAGGAGACGAAGACACGACATCCAGCAGCCTGAGTTTAGTGTCCATGATTTTTCTGTCAGCCATTTATTACGTTTCCATTTCATTCATTAGTCAGATCTAATATTTGTTTTATGATGAATAAATGAAAACGCAGACGGATTTTGAAATTCCGTTAAAGGGAAGAAATTTAAACATTTTTTTTTAAAGTAATGGAAAAATTACTTTTCCAAGTAATTCATTACTTTTAGTACTACTGCTGTTACTTTTTGCAAAAAGTAACTAATAACTGTATTTAATTACTTTTTTAAAGTAACGTGCCCAACGCTGATGATAATGTATGGATTAGGAAAACCTTGCAAATGGGCTTTTACGTTGAATAAAATGACTGCTGTTGGGCTTTGAATTTGTTTTACTGTAAATTTATTTACACTATGTGACTGCTTACTACCATCAGTTAACAAAGCCAGGCCTGGTGCATTTAATAATAATAATGGATTAGATTTATATAGCACTTTTCAAGACACCCAAAGTGTTTTACTTTGTGTCCATTATTCATCCACTTCACTCATACCTGCTGATGCTAAGCTACTTGTGTAGCCACAGCTGTCGGGGGGCAGACTGACAGAAACATGGCAGCCAATCTGCACCTACGGCCTCTCCGACCTCCACCCAACATTCATCCACACTCATCCGACACTGGAGGCAAGGATGGTGAAGCGTCTTGCCCAAGGACACAACGACAGATGACTGGGGGAGTGGGAATCGAAGCTTCCCAAATAAATAAATAAAACTTAATGCTGGGAAACCCTGTGATTTCCAGATGATTTAGTTAAGAAAATTCCAAAACGCTGCAACGTTGACGAGTGTGAAAGGCTCCTGTTTTAATGATTTTCAGTGGAAATCTTCAGAGCACGTGAACAAATATTTCTTGTGTTTAAGTAAGAATTTGGGTACTAAAACACACGCTCTCTAAGGTTTATACAAATAGATTTTTTTATGTTTGAAAAGAAAAAGCCTATCAGAAAAAATCTGTAGCCATTCTAAAAGCTGGGCTGGGACGTCATTACGGTAATTTAGCAGAGTGAACTAAGCTTCTGTACCTCGTCTCACTTCTGTTTTCATGCTGTGAGAAGAGATTTTGAACAATCTCAAGTCTTTTCAGAGGGAGGTCATTACTACAGATTATTATATGAACCCCAATTCAACAGCAGAAAATCCATCTGGAAATATTGTTATTCCAACATTAGCAACTAGAAAAAAAGGGGGGGGGGGGGATAAAAACAAAAAACAAGGGTTTTGTTAACAGACCCGCAGCAGCACTTGTAAAAATCCAAAAACTGACATTGTGTCCAGTAACAACTGGATATGAAGTCATGGTGAGCTGAGCTTTCACATAAATATGTTGTGGATTCATTTCAGGTTGTGTGGACAGATTATTCATAAAGCTGCAGGGTGTGAAAGACGGATGGCATTTAATAATCTTAGTCTGCAGTTTTTAACTGAACTCATCACCTGACACCAGACAACATGTCGCCCTCTACCAAACGCACCTTTGATGCTGTTGAGTATCTCCTTGAGTTGGCCAAAACTGTTCAGTAATGGGTCCTGTTCTTCATCCTGGGCAGAGAAAAATAAAAGAGCATTAAGGGTAAAACCTTAACATTTGTAGTCACGAGTTATTTTCCTCCAACTTTAAGCAAGTTAAAAATGGGTGAATCTAACGTACCAGTGAGGTATGGGTATTCCATCTGGAGTTCCTCTTTATAGCTCCAACAACAGTGGTGATTTCACCTTGGACTATGTAAATACTCTTGTCCACCATGCTGCTCTTCTGAGAAGAAAAGAAAAATTAATAAAGACCAGACAGGAAAAAAAAATCCATGTTACAGAACTGTCTGTATGTCTGTAGTGTTACTCACTATTCAGTCACCAGATCTACAGGATTTCTACCACTTTTCATTTAATTAAACTCTTTTACTAGTCTACGATCCAAACCACCTGAATTTGCAGGAGTTTGTTTTTCTAACTTTTTCTTATCTTTTAACTCAAGTAAATATGCAACGACATGATGAAACTGGACATGTGCTGCCTTTAGGCCGACTGTTTTTTAATGCCACAGACACAGTGGGTTCTCCACAGTGTCGGGAGGGTACGCTCACGTTCATTTAACACCCATTACACCGACGGCTACGGAGCTAGGATGAGGACATGAGTTTTCTAACTTGTATCTCCATGTTTGTATGTTTAACAAGTACAGGTATTAATAAAAGCTACATGCATGTTTTACTTCTGCCAGACTGAAAATACAAGTATGAAAATACCATTTGCTGGTATTTTCTAACTTACAGAAGTAATATATACTTGTAGATTTGATTTGGATCTGTACTTGTTACTACATTCATACATATGGAAATACAAGTTGAAATCCTCGCTCCATAAAGTCTAAACTGAAAATCTGAAGTTGTAAAAAGTAGAAGAAAATTAAGACGTCAAGCTTCAAGTCAAAGTCTGGGAATTCCTACCCCTATAACACATATTTCCATGCCTACCTGGACAATACCTTAAACAAACATGGATAACCAAACAGAATCAAACTGACATGGTGTTCATGTTTGACAAGCAGAACAGCTCAAAATGGCTGGATTAACCTTTTTCTTTGTGTCATCAAAGTCATATCAGATAAGAGTCTTATTTTGCAATAAGATTTATGAGTGAAAGGTCTGGGGGGACGGAGGCGTTGACATTCACCGTGGGCAGTCTAACCACCAGATCTGGTTAATGGTAAGAAAGAAAGAGGCTGAGACGCAGACGCAGGACTAAACCTGATCATACAACTCTGTTCAGAATCTGTCAGTAAATAACTGATATCAGATGTTAAGTAACACAATCAATGCTCCGCTGCCAAGAGGACAGACCTGACAGGTGACCACGCAAAAACAAACAACAACAGATTTTAATTGCAGAACGCAACGCCCGACATCCGTCTGGAAATCAACGATGAGCTGAACTTTTCTCCAAATCTCCAGAGCATGACAAATACTCTGACAGGGCAACTCAGACAGGTCCAGAGGAAAATGAAAGACAAACACCAGAAACTGGTGTGAGGCGAGAAAAGATCCAGAACTTCACTGCTTGGATCAAATAATTGGCAACCAAAAATGATGCAGTTTGGATACATTAAAAACAAAAGATGCAAATAAACAAGTTTAGAACATTTAAAATATTTTTTTATCATTACTTCCCTGCTTAATGAAATATTTGGATTATTAAAACATAATAATCTGAATATTCTCATAAACAGCCAATTCTGCTTTGATCTCTATTCAACAATCAACCACCCAACAGCATCGACCCAAACAGAACAACCAGACCAAACATGGATCCAGGAATCATCTATCAGACGTCCTTCATGAGGAAATGTTTCTATTTTCTTTCTCCTAACAACCAAAAACACTGATTATAATCTGATGAGGAAAATCAAACATTTGATGTAGTCAGACTGTACTAAGCTGGTTACTATAAGTAATTAGTAAAAAATATTTGGTGTGAGACTCTAAATAGGAGGAAGGTTTCCACTAAATCCAGATATAATGTCTACAAACTAGTGCTGGGTGAAATGGCCTTTAACTGATATTTACCTCGATGCACAATATCGACACGTTTTTAAACTTTTTGTTACTTTTTATCTTAAAAGGCTGGAAATCTGTCAGAAACTGAAGAAATAAGGAGGATAGAAGCGGTGGAAACAGAGGATGACAAGCCGTGGTTTTTCCCCAGGCTTTGGTCTGAGGGCCGCGCTGCGGTGAGTCCAGTCCAGTTCAGGTGTGGAAGAGAAGATTTCCTCATGGCCTCTTGCAGAAGTTTAGAAAAGAACTGCGTAGATCATGGACCTTCAAATCCCTCGGGGGGCCCAATCAGCCGCTCCTCCTCCTCCCCTCAGGTCAGTTAGCTTAGCCTTTAGCTTCTTGTTATCAGTTTGAAGCTGAGTGCATAAAGTTTCTACCTCCTCCAGTCGCTGGTGAACAGTATTTTTTTGTGATAACAGTCTGTTGTGGTGGCTAGCGGCAGTTGCTCGGACTCCATCTAATTTGTCTTTAAGTTCTTGCAAGGACATCTTGACCTCAGGGGGCAGGACAGATCTGTGGTCAGGTAGTAGTGCTATAATTATAAATTTGCCGACATGAGCGTCTCGAACTTTTCACCTGGTTTATTGTTTTTTTGGTGGTTTATGTGTTAATGCACTTTTAAAAATGTGTGTTACATACCAATCTCTTTGCATTAACGTGTTAGGTTTAACAGCACTAGTTTTTCACACTGGTATCAGTTTTGTATTATCAGAGCGCTTTATGAATACCCAGTACGAGTACATCCACATGGTATCGGGCCGATACAGATACCGGTATCAGTATCGATGCATCCCTAGTGAACATGGGCCAAGGCTGGATGCTGGTGATCTTGGGGTCCTTAGGCAGAACTGTATTAAAGGCAGACATGATTCTCTACTGGAAACCACTGCATGGACTCAGGAAGACTTCCAGAAACCACTGTCTGTGAACACAGTTCACCCTGAACCCACAAATGCAGGTTAAAGCTCCATCATGCAGAGAAGAAGCCAATGTGAACAGGATCCAGAACCAGCGCCGTCTTCTGTGGACCAAAGCTCATTTAAAGAAGCACTACAGAACTTTTGCAGGTTTTCTCAGTAACATGGCGCGTATCAACGGCTAATTCAGCATCCTACCTGTCCTGTGAGATCTCTCCAGCCAGTTCAAGACAATCTTATCCTGACGCTTGCCTTATCACTTGCTTTGTCCCTTTCTCTCTTTCCTCTCTTCCTCTGATGTCTTCTTGTGTTTCTTTGCTTAATTAGCCATGATATGTATTAAAACAGCCAGTGTGTTTACTGCTTGTTAGTGTGTGATGTGGTGCAAAAAGTGAAACTAGGCTGCAACGCCACACAGCGTCACAGAAAGAAAACGTTTGGTTTCTCACGATGCTTCTGGGCAGCAACAGCTCCAGAAATAAAAAATACTATATGTCACTGTGCCATCAAACAAGTCCAAACAGAGTTTTTTACGATCTCCAAGTTACGTAGTGGGTCTTTAAAACGGTCTGAGGCAAAGTGGAAACCTGGATGAAGATGTGAAGTAGTTTGTGGAAAGCATGGACGGCGTGTCCTGCAGACTAA
>JBAFTB010000018.1:1585154-1595399 GCA_037177355.1 Melanotaenia trifasciata
ACTGGACAATAGAAGATGGAGAAACGTTGCTGGTCTGATGAGTCTCCATTTCAGCTCCACATTCAGATGCTCGGCTCGGATTTTGGTAGAAAGATCATGTTCTCTGACGGCTCCATGGTACTGGGTGTATGAGTGGTGGACTGGAAGGGGAGTTTAGGCAAGTGGGAAACAATAATTTTGTAGTAAGATGGTGAAAATCCCCCGATGCTAAACATGGACAAGACCAGGGAGTTGGTGAATGATTTCAAGAGAAAAAGGGATGGGCCCACAGCCTCTTTGCGTTCTGGGGAAGAACATCGACAAGGTGGACAGCTAAAAATACCCGGACATGAGCATCAATAACGGACTGGACTGGTAGGCCAACAACATAGCTGTGTGATGACTTTATTTCCAGAGGTAGCTGACTTTCACTGAGTGCAGGGAGATGTTTGTTCTACCAATCTGTTCTTTGCAATGGCTTTCTGGGGGAGCAGCACTGGAGTCAGTAAAAAGAACAAACTTAATAAAATTACCAGGAAAATGATCAGGATTACAGACACACTGGACAAACAGCCAAACTCCATCTCCAGGAGAGCCGTCCAACTCTGCTGTCACATTACTGAGGATCTTTTCTGCCACTGGTTTCCATCACTGCTCCTTATTATTATAATACACTCTAATTGCACATTCGTCCATCTTTATCTGGACATTTGTATGGTAGGCTTTGCATCGTATTTAATACTAAGCTTGTTTCTATATTCTTATTTTCTATTTTAATCTTAAAAAGCTGCTGTAACACCAGGTTTCCCTGGTCTGGGGTCATTAAAATACATCTGATTCTGGTCCAAGGGCCTCCACAGTCACATGATCTTTACCCAGTACAGCAGTGTTTCCCAAACTATTTGATCCCGACTCCCAAGATATGTTGGTGTGTGTTTTTTAACCAATAACACCACCAGGCACTCATCAGCTTCTTGAAGCTGTATCAGTCTTGGATTTCATCCAACGTAACAAAAGCTGAGAAATGAAAACATTTAAGGCATGATAAAACACTCTTTAGACCACTGTCAGATTGGTTAAGATGGGCAATTAAATATCTGGACAAACCCAGATGACCCAAAGAGAAAAAAGAAACCAGATGAATTTAAAATACATGTATATTTTATTGGTGACAGTCTGACAGTTAATACATGGCATTGCTCCAAATACATCAGATACAGTGAAAACTGCAGGAAACCGGGAAGTTAAAACCAAAACAAAGAGAACTTGCTTGTATCAGCGATAAAAGACTGAAAGAACACGAACATAGTGCTGCTGTCCAGAGTGGCTGAGCGATCCTGACGAACAGCTCAGTCCCCTTCCTTGTAGAATCTGCTGAATTATTGACTAGTTTAGCTCATGAGAAGCAGGTATTTGTACATGATGTGAGCTGGACTGCTACCTCAGTTCACCTCCACTGAACCACACATCACAGCGACTAAAAACGGGAACAGAGAACTGATGCCAGCTAAACGTGACTTCTCATCATTTAATCATAGCGCTGCTACAGAAGACTTCCCTGTGGAAGATTATACTCCACAACATACCGAGTGATCATCCAACACGGTGTTATTAGACATCCTGGAAATCAGGGTTTATCTGTGGTCAGTACAGACATGTGAAAGGAAAAGTCATCGGGTTAGTTAGCAGTAAAACGTGAAGTCCTGATGGTCAGCAGCTGTGCCAGCCTCCACCATACTGAGGAAGACACCACCAATGCTTCATCATCATCATCACCAGTGGCTAACCTTGACTTTGTGAAGTAGTAATAAAGTTGTTTTAGCCATTCCTATGTGACACATGCAAAACGTGCATCGTAGAAAGAAGCGGCAGAGACATCCGAGGGCACCGCAGCTGCTGCTGAAAGCCAGACGAGATTTGATTCACAGCTCAAAGAAAGGAGATAAAAAGTAGCTTCAACGTGAGCTTCAGGACACAGAAACGTATCTGATGTGGTTCGCCAAACCAACGTTTCCCTCCTTCCATCTGGAGCATGAAATGTTCCCTCCTCACTGAGAGTAAAACACATATTCCTCCCTCGAGTTCGGCTATCATGTGTCTGTAAGAATCCACCGGTCCACATCGATTCAGTAATATATCATCCAAACCGTAAATCTGGATCAATCGTGGATCCAGTGATCATCTTTCAGACATTCTTCAGAAACAATATGTGGATAAAATATCTGACTGTAATCTGATGAAGAAAATGTGGATGTCCAAAGGTGTGATGAAGTCAGTGTTTGCTTTACTGTAACTAGTTTATTGGAAATATTATGGCATTGTATTGTTTATGGTTTTTAAAAGAGACAAAAAACATCCAACAATACAGCTTATAAATAAGAGTTCATAGTAGGTTAGATAAGAAAACAAGAACAAGCATATTAGTGGTTTTTATTAGCAGGTAACCTGTTTTATATCTTTATGTGAACTCTAATTTACGTCCTGTATTGTTAGAACTGGATGTAACTGTAACTTAATGCTTTTTATTTGTCTGTCCAAAGCAGGGGTCTCTTTCATTCAAATGAGACTGGACGTCTAAATAGGACCACCTGTACAAATAAAGCTTAAATAAATAAAAATAATGCCCTGTTATTTTTGTGCTGCTGAAATTAGCATATTTTTGCATCAACATATCGAATGTTTGTTAATACGCACGGTCCCATCCAATTAAAAGATTTAAGCTAAACTAAGTATTAAAAATTAAGGCTGTGAATCTGTAGAATTAATGCATTCATTTTTTAACACATTATAAACAAAATTATTACTCATGCCATATTAACAGTTCGAGTTTGGCATTGTCTCGGTGAGGAAAGGCCAGGGGGCATGTAGCTCCATCACAGCTACCAGTTGTTGCTGATTGCCCACCATCACAAAAACAAGAAGTTGCATCCACATTTTTGTCTCAGTGTGATGGAAGAATCCAAAAAACCTGCAGACAGTTTTTCAGGGAGTTTTAGGCCTTGGCCA
The DNA here is from genome assembly GCA_037177355.1 of Melanotaenia trifasciata. Classification (NCBI taxonomy): domain Eukaryota; kingdom Metazoa; phylum Chordata; class Actinopteri; order Atheriniformes; family Melanotaeniidae; genus Melanotaenia; species Melanotaenia trifasciata. The sequence continues at coordinate 1,588,140 of JBAFTB010000018.1, forward strand.
CACGTAGCAGGTATCTCACTAAACGAAGATATTTTCTATCAGTCATCCACACAAAAACGCAGATTTACGGCATCAAAAACAAATCTTTCAAAAACCTCCGACCCCAGTGAAGACCTGCAAATACTTTATGTGTCTGCATGGGGACGTAAACAGCCAGAGTTTCCGGGGCCCAAATGTCACTGATGCTCTGACGTCACATGTGTGACCTGTGTTACACTCAGGAAGGATGGATGCCCTCTGAACTGTGTTGGTTGTTGATAGTCCAGACTTTTTGCTTCCTTGTATTTACAAGCTCAGGTACGGCTCCATGAAGACCACAGGTGAGGACGACATTAAGGACGGTTATTTTCCGTCACTTGGCTCTTCCACGTCCGAGGCATGTTCTTCATCATGTTTCGTGTTTTTTGGAAATGACGCCAAGAGACGGAAGGTTATTCTGATTGGAAAGGATTGGGGGATCGCGCCACCGGCTAAAGGTTTGGATGCTTATAAATGTGCTCAACGGATTTTTTTTCTAAAAATGAAGTGGTTTAGACTCTAGATTTTTTTCTAGATGGAGGGGGGAGGATATGTGGTTTTGTAAAAACCCGGCTATGTGTGTACATGGCCTTAGTTTCACCGAAGCACCTCTACCTAAACGTCAAGCACGCATTTGTTGAGGTTTAACACCTAGCTGTCTGCACATCCACAGCGTTCCTGGGATTAATTAGATTAAAATTTTTATAAAGTTTGCCAGCTCTAGTAAAAGCAGGAAAGTATATCCTGATTTAAAGTCTACAAATTTATTCTTTCCATTTTCTTTTCCATGATGTGAACATTAAAACATCCTGAGACCTGAGCTTTAGTTTGACTTGCGTTAGAGATTTCTTCTAGCTTTTTGGGATTAGGAGGAACCAATAAATAGAAATGCATGATTTGTGATTATACACATTTGTGTTTTTCTATATTTATTATATATGATGTAGATATAAATATAATATTAAATTAAAAAACAAGGTCTCTTCTGACACCACCAGACGGCAGCGTAAGTGTTCAACAGGTTCTAGTTCCACAGAGGTCAGTTTTACTCATACGAGGCCGCTACGACTCTGGAGGTTAAAGCTCCAGAATGTGGATCCGTCTGATTTTGTTCTCATTTAAATGTCTGATTGATCAGGAAGAAAACAAGAATTTTCTGACTTAATATGAATGGAAGTGATTGGAAGGAAGGAAATAATAATAATAATAAAAATGAGTAAATGGAGCAAAGAGCAGTAGGCGGGAAAAATTAGATGTCCTTTGTGTGGGACAAATCCAGGATTTACACACAAAGAGCTCTGGGGCACCGGTCCTCAGCTGTGTTATTTCAACCCCTGGATCCTGGATCAGATCCGAACTGGATGTTGCACAGTTTGTGACATATGCACTGAATCGATATTGTGTTGTGAATTACATCCCCATCAGCTTTGTGAGCGCTTTCAGTTTAACCCGTGTGACACATTTTACCCTTTTGCTTTGGATTTTTGTAAACATCAGGCGAGAGATTTGACTTGAATCAGACGTCGGACTCATCTGACGTCTTTTTATCCTGATCTTTTCTCACTGAGATAAACCAATAAATTTAGGGACGGAGAGAAAAAGTAGAGAAAAAGCTGCATGTTTTATAAAAGCACATCTCTGCTCTGAAATCTAATAAACTCAATGCAATCAGTCACGAAGACAAAGTACAGTGCACAGTGCTTCTTTTTAAATTGGACATGGATGAACTCTGCATACTCGTCTAAGAGCTATATTTACATTCACATTTCTGCAGCAAGTGCAGCAACGCAACAACTTGCAAGAACAAAGGAGTTCCTGGAGAGGGTTCAGGCAGGCGGGAACCTAACGCACCGAGATATCCACACACGGAGGAAGCTGTGATATCACCGTCCTGTCTGACGTGACCTTATCCTGTTAGCAGCAAGATAAAAGCGTTTTATGGTGGACAGAAGAATCCGCCGCCTGCTGCATGATGAGCTCTTCATCATCATCATCAACTCAGCGTGATGTTCAGAGAAAATGTGACAAATAACTGGTGTGTGCAGTTTATCTTGACATCACATTTTATTCATACGAGGCACTCTGATTATAAGTATGATCACTGCCTCAGCCTGTAAGACAGAAACAACATTTATAACCCACCACATTCAGTCACGATGGCGCCTGGACGCCTTCCTCCAACCAACAGCCGACCCCTTCTCTGAAATGCTTTTTAAGGACGGAGGTATTCAAGTTTCCTTAGTGATCGCAAAAGAAAAAAAAGAACAAGGCCACACATCCCATCTGAAAACGCACAAACCGCGGCCTCTCACTCATGGCTGGTGAGGAAAGAAAGAAAAAACATGAAATGCTGATGTGAAAACACACACACACACACACACATTCACGCCTACATTCATTCTTCTTTCTAAAGCTGCTGCAATGATGCTACAAATCTGTACAATATTTAGATACTGTATTTACACAGTCAGAAGCAGAAACAATTAAAGGCAACAGCTGAACATATTTGATGGCTCTTCTTGCTTTTCAGATTGAGCTCACAGCACGTTTCACATGCTTGGATTCAGACTTCACCATGGACGATGAGAAGGACCTCACTGGTAGTTCTGCATGATTAGATAACTGGTTAAAAACTCACAGGTGATCTCATGGATGTCAGCTAAGTAAAGAAACCCGAGACCTGAAGCTTCTCCACACATCCCCTCCACACAAGTTTATCTCTAGGTGTTAGCCTACTATTATTTACACTTAAGTGTGAATTGAAACTAAGAAACGGAGCTGTTTTGGGTTTCTGGTCTGGTTCAGTCTCGCTGTTCTCGTCATGTTGGTTTCAACTAGCAGCAAACAGCTGGATCCAGTCAAAAGAAACCCACTCAGCTAACGAAATCAGAACATTTTGAAGCTAAATGGCCAGAAAACAGAAAAAAAAATTAATTATAGCTAAGTGATAAACAATCAACATTATGAGTATTATCTATGATTTGGCTAAAAAATGCAGCATAGTAACCTCCTGGTCCATTTTTCTCTATCAGGACGTCTTTCACAGTACAGTATTAGTCCCTGACAGTCACTTACAACATTAAAAGTATGAAAATATGAAGACTAACTGCTTACGATTCTCTGGGTTAAATACATTTAGCTTTTAATTTTTTTGTGGATTGTATTGTGTGACTGAAGGGATCATAAACTGGACTAATGTGTTTTTAATTGGATCAAAATGAATTGGCTTGAACTGTTTATGTCTGTAAAGTGCCTTCACTTTGACTTTTTGTGAACTGGCACTATACAAATAAAGCTGAACTGAATTAAAAAGGTTGAATCATGCAAAACTAATGATGTGGTCCTCAGAAGAGTAGAGAAATGGTACTGATGGTATTCCTGGAGAACATAGACAGTAACTGGATGTATTAGTGCGTCATCAGAGCTTCATTATGGCCTTAAATGTGTTCATGTGCTGCACTTTGAGCCTCAATCAGAATCAGTACCAAAATACACAGCCTGTCCAAAAACACAAACTCCCCAGTTCCCCAACCGCAACCGATGCAGTAAGCAGCTTCTTGTTTCTTAAACAACCATGGCGTGGAAAAGATAAGAATCTGTTTCAGACGTTTCAGATTACTGGCATCAAGCAGAGAAAACATCCAAAGAGATGCTGGAGCTACTAAAACTGGGTTAAGAACTGTCTAAAGCATTACCAAAACCTGGAAGGATAGTGGAGAACCACTGTGTTCCAGAAACATCCTGAATGATGGTGATCAGTGATCACTTAAACGTTTGGTGGAACCACATGGAAGAAAAACAGCAGTAGAACTCAGGACCATGTTTAATAGTGAAAGTTAGAACATTTTCACATGAACAATGTGAAGGAACTCAAGGGACTGAACAGCTGTGGAGCCAGAAGAAAACCACTAACCAGTGAAGCTAACCGGAGAAATTTGCTGAGCATAAAGACTGGACTCTGCAGCCATGGAAAGAGGTCATGTGGTCTAATGAGTTCAGATTTACCCTGTTCCAGAGTGAAGGCAGCATCAGGGTAAAGGCCCATTCATGCTCAGTGGGGAAGCGGATGGACAGTTTTGTCTGTCTTCTACGTCAGTTACATGCGTAATTTGGTCCATTATTTTCAGGGAGTTTAGCTATCCGTTGCTTGATGCAGAAGATGGAGCAAAACCTCCAGAAATCCTAGGGGTGGTGCTGAGCAGAATAGTTGACATGACCAGGGAAAGAAACAACCAGAGAAGGAGAAAAAGCTCAGGAAGGGAACAAAAAAAGAAGAAGAATGAAGACAAGCACAATCAATGTAGTAATTTTGCAGGTTTTTGAAGAAAGGATACGTGAATGTTTAGGCTATATTGGGCGGTTGGAAAGAACTTTATGGTGATGCATTACCGCTGCTAAACAGTGTCTGTAACTGACGTCGGCTTGTGGGAGGGAACTCTGAATTCAGCACTGCCCACTAGTGGAGAAAGTGACTTAACAACCAGAGCAGTGCAAAGCACACATGAGGACGGTAACATATGACAACATGAAACGGACGCTGCTATTTACATATGTAAGGGAGCATAAATGGGCTTTAAGAAGAGAGGCAGATGAAGTTGCTGTAGTTGTTCAGGTTAGTCCATCTTCCCTGATGGCACAGCCATATTCCAAGATGACAATACCAGGATTGATGGGGATCAGATTGTGAAAGGGTGGTTCAGGGAACAGGAGACATCATTTTCACTCATGGACTGGCCACCACAGAGTCCAGACCTGAACTCTACTGAGAATCTTTGGGATGTGATGGAGGTTGGACTCTGCCATTATCAGAGGTTGGAGAAAAATGATTGCAGCACTGGATGGAAATAAATGTGACATTGCAGAAGCTTATCAAAACAATAACACACTGAAAGCTGCCATAATCAAAGCTAAAGGGGGCACAATGAAATATTAGTGTAGGACTTTCCTTTTTTGGACAGGCTGTGTATAAAATATGTGTAATGGATGAGGAGAAACCAAAGATTCAAACTCAACAATGCTGCAGCTTCAGGAAGGGGAAGATGGTTTTGTCTCGACATTTTGGAGTAAAAATAAACTCTGACCTAAAGCAGACTGAACTCTTCCAGCTTCCTCCTCCTGCTCCTTGCAGTAATGTGGCTTCCTAAGTCTGATGTCTAGACTTACGCTGAAGATGAAGCTGTTGATTGTGTTTACCACTACTCTTCATTAAGCCTTAAGATTTATCAACATTCACCTCTTTCCATTAAATATCCCTTACTCGTGTGTGTGTGTGTGTGTGTGTGTAAGCTGCATGTTTTCATGTGAGGTGAACTCTGTTACAGGTTACTTAATGGCTCAGGAAGTCAATGCTAGCTTTGACGGTGCGTCCAGTGGACACATCCACCGCCATGGCTCGGATCTCGGTGTCACCGAACTGCATGAGTGTCTGGATCTCGCGGCGTGGTGCCGTGCTTTCCGTCCCACTCACGTCCAAGCGAAGTGTCCCACACTTCTTGACGCCGGGCTCGCTGATGAAGGCCACGCTCTCTTTCTCTGAGCAGTAGACATGGATGACGATGACCTGTTGGGATGGCTTGGCGGGCGTGTAGCTCCGCTTTACCATCTCGCCCAGCGCCACAGACTGGTCGGCGGCTATGAAAGTGTCGAAGACGTCGGTGCACCAACGTGTGCCGTCCTTCACCAGCAGTTTCTCTGGCGGGTGTTTACCCTCCACAAAGCGGTTGAGGACGCCTACCCCGTATGTGAGTGGCGAGCGGCGGACTTTGATGACGCTGGGGTCCAGGCCGAAGAGCACAGCGCCTTTCAGGATGGTTAGACCAACGTCATGGGGGATGATAATCCGGCTGCGGCCCTGAAGCATGTTCTGGACCGCTTGCTGAAGCAGCGTTGACTCAGCAAAACCTCCAACCAGGAACAGGAACTTGATGTCGCTCACCTCCGGCTTGTCAAAGAGCTCAGCTGGAGAAGACAAACACAAAATTATTAACAGAAACTTAAATACCCATCAGGCTATTTACAAATCTCTGTTCCACCTGTATAAACCTGAACATGATGACTGTTTACTTTGGAAATACTCTTTCATAACAGCTCCGACCCGGTGTTCCGGTCCCTTGCTTTTTGGTAAACTTTCCCATAGAAACCTGCATGTTAGTGTGTCAGAACATTTCTACACAAAGTCCAACTTGTTCTACTCCTCAGAAATGTGTGTAAATATAATCTGAGACCGACAGGTGAGAACGTCCAGAACCAGGTCTGAACCCTGTTCTTTCAGCCCTGCTGAAGACCAACATCTCTGCCACCTCTCCGTTCATCCATAAGATCATAAACCACTCCCTCCTGGCTGGCCACATCCCATCTGCATTAAAAACTGCTGTCATCAGACCACTACTGAAAGAACCCACCCTGAGTCCAGAAGTCCTTTCCAACTACATTTGCAGCACAACTTCAGCACTACCTCAAGCACAATAACCTTTTTGAGAAGTTTCAGTTTGGTTTCCGCCCTGGCCACAGCACAGAAACAGCCTTAGTCAGGGTTACCACTGACCTGATGGCTGCAGATACAGGTTCAGCATCTCCACCTGCTGCCTCTATTCTGTCTTTCTGTCACCAGTAATGTCCACACCGTGTCAACCAATTAAACAGTTTTACGTTTATCAACGTAGTCCATCAGGATCTCTGTTTCACACCCCGAAAAATTCCGCTTCTTCCCTCTTTTTCCCTCCCGAGCCATCATGGAAACGATGTGATGAGTATGTATCCGTCTACCTGACCATTTATAGCCACCATGTGGGCGGGGCAAGGCGTTCTCTCACCTGCACCTGCTTTAGAGTTGATTCTGTTTTATAAACGGAAACACGTGTAGGACGTGCGTACACACGCTTTGACAAATCTGGAAGTTAAAGTGCGCCGCATTTCCTTTTTGCACCACCTGGACTGGTGCTGGGAATGTATTTCCAGAGATGGAAGTTCTGCTGGGTAACGTTCTCCTTCAGCTGCTGGTAATGATTCTTAGTGTTGAATTTGATATCAGATTTTTCTTCTCCTTATTTCTGCCAGTGATCTGTCCTCTGATCCTGAATCATTAATTTACGATTTTTGTGTAGAGTCATACTGAAAATGTATTTTTTTACACAGATCAGTGTAAAATCTTAATATTTATTTTATGTACACTACCGTTCAAAAGTTTGGGGTCATTTCCCTATTGAATCCCATGGCAAAGTGACCCCAAACTTTTGAACGGTA
>JBAFTB010000018.1:1693223-1703490 GCA_037177355.1 Melanotaenia trifasciata
CTGCGGGAGTGGGAATCGAACCGCCGACCTTCCGATCATTGGACGACCTGCTCTACCGCCTGAGCCACTGCCGCCCCTGTTGACTTTGTAAGCCACGAAAAATCATTGTGAGGCTGAGATTGGGCCTGTCATGGAAATAAAGAAGAAAAATAACCTATTTAAACAAGCTCCAACTAAATCCTAAAGCAAAGGAAATACATCACAGCAAATCAACTAAAAGGTGGCAACCCTCTCATCCTCGCTCTACCTACACACACATCACAAAACAGGTGTTTTAAGCGTGCATATACCCATGTGACCAACATATGCATAATCACTGTTATCCAAACTAATGCAAAAACAATCAATAAAAAAATCTAAGAATGACATTTATTAAAATTTAATACATTTAATATTTATGGTTTCTACACCTTATGTCTCCTGATCAAATTTAATCTATATTGAAAGACCTGGAGATGCATTCACTGACCTGCCGCTGCCTTTAGTTACTTTTACATTGGTTGATTTTCTTAGTTTTATTTAGTCTTTTTCTACTATATGTTTTTGGGATGTGCTGCCGCTTTTGCTGGCCACGAATCCCTTTGCAGAGGTCTGTGATATCAGTGGGACTTTCCTGGTTGAAGACTGACTAAAAATTCTTGATAAAATTACATTTTTTTAATGCTCCATAATTAGCTGAAAAACAGCTGCTTTTTGTGACAAAAGTTAGAGGAACATTAGTTGTGGTTTTATTAGGGACCATTTTTAACAGCAGACTGATGTTCATTTGGAGCTCTTGTGAGTATTTGGAATAATAATGTTATTTTTCTGCTTATGAGACTGTGGTATTATTTGAACTCCTGCAACTTTAAAACTCTCCACTAGGAGTTAACAGTGGGATAAAGTCAGAGCAATAAATACTATGGTGCTTGTTAACTGATGGGGTTTTGAGATCGTTCTTTTTGGAGGACACATGTTTTACGGAGCTTCACACCTGTGTTTATTATTATTTTATATTTCTTTTTTTAAATAAAAGATCAGAATAAAGATTCAAATGTGTCTTTTAAAGTTTTTCCTGACCAGGACAGATCAGTTTTAAGTGATTGCAAACACAAGGGGATGTCTTTTTAGGGATTTTTAATTTAAAAAAGATAATATTGGACAAGAATTAAGAGTTTAATAAATGCTGAGAGACTAAACAACAAAATCAGTTCCAAGTGATTTTTATTTATTTATTTTTAATAATTTGACGTAAAAAGTCTGAGGGCTTTCTGCATTGACTAACTCTGTAACATTTATGTGGCGGACACACAAAAAGACGAGCAACAACAGAATGAAGTAAAAGGTTTGAGTTTAATGACATTAAGAGTGCTGGCAGGGTGAGCCGGGGGCGGTCTGGATGGACCTAGAAACAAGCAGGTTAGATGGGCTGAACTGGAGAAAAATCTCTTCACAGACAATCAGGCAAAGCAGAGTGATGCGCCGGCTTGTTTTTTTAGTTATGCTTAATTGTACTGGACTAGATTACAGAGCAATAATCTAAATATGTGAAGACTAAGTCTTATTTCTAAGTCTATTTCGTATAATGTGTTTAACTAGATGATTAGGCATACATTTCCTACAGTACTTAATCAAAGCTAAACCTCTACCCACTCTGTACTATTTCAGTAACTTGTCTGTTCCAGGACAGTTGACTGTCTACAAGAACCACTAATAAATTCACTTCTAATACTTGTTCTATTAATGTGTCACCCATAGTTAAACATAGCATAGAATCTTGTCTCCATTAATGTTTTGAACCTCAGACAATACATTGAGTTTTTTTTTCCTTATTCAGAACAAATTTGTCTCTCATCATCCATTTCTTTGCTAACTCTAGTTCCTCATTTAAAATCCTAGTTAATGCAGTGGTTGTACGTGCTGATGTATAAATTGTTGAGTCGTCGGCATACATTGCAATGGTGGCATGATTTAGAATGAAAGGTAAATCATTAATAAATATTGAACATAAAAACAGCCCTAAAGAACACCCTTGTGGCACCCCTAGCTTACAGCTACAATTAAAGTACCTCTTCGCCCATGCAAAAGCAGATGGTTCAAAACCATAGCAGCTCAACTTATTCAATAATACAATATGATTGAGAACATCAAATGCTGCACTCAGATCCAACAATACAGCACCAACTATTTTATTTATTCATTTATTTTCGTCTATTTCCATCATCCAGCCGTTTGTCACCTGAGCATGTGCCGTAGCTGTGGCGTGTCCTTTTTTACATGCATGTTGATGTACTAAATTTAACCCATTTTCCCAAAAGTAATTTTGAATTTGTTCATATATTATTTGTTCCATTATTTTAACAAGACCACGCTTTAAACTAACTGGTCTCCTATTTTTACCTGAATATGGTTATTTGGTAAAGGGCTTATTTTGGCTATTTTCCATTCTAAAGTACAAACACATGTTTTTAAAATTAAATTAACAGGCAGAGAAATCAGATCAGCTACAGGTTTCAATAATTTCACATCAATGCTTGTAAGGAGAGAGGAACAGGTGAAACAGATCAGGGTAATCCAGCTGATTGCCGTGAGCAGAGTGGAGGGGGTGACAGTAGGGCATGAGCACGGCAACCATTACCAACTCATCACGGAAAGATCATCGTTCTGTGTGAACGTCATCTTTTCAATTCAGTGTAAGATCATTTGTACATGGCCTTTCCATAAATGTGTGCCGTGGTTTTTGTGTGTTTATGTTTTGTAAGGACACCGACCAGTGGGAGAAGCTCAGCAATGCAATTGGAGACTCCTGCTCACTGCTCTCTGACATCACCTACAAACCACAGGCCCCACCCCTCCCAGGGGTCAGAGGTCACATTTTAAAACACATCGATGCAACGACAGTCAGCGACATGATACGCATCACATCAGATCAAGGTAGCGTGTGGTAGAGAAAAATATTCATATCATTCATCAGAAATAAAACATTGACATGAAATATAACCCTATTCCTACAAAGTTGGAACAGGGTGATGTTTACCATTGTGTAGTGTCTCCTCTGCATTTATTTATTTATTTTTTAATTGGGACAATGCAGGTTAATAAACATTAGTACCAAAAAAGCATGATGTAAACATGCCGGATTATAGCAGAGAATGCTAATTTCCATCCGTGATCCGAAGTAGGGTTGGGCATTGAGCATCCAGCATCGATTAGAACCGGGACGGGCTTTCCAATTTTATCGGAAATGTTCAGATTTTTAAAATTCGATTCTTTATTTCGATACCTGGTCTGCCAACCGGAAGACAAAGCCACCAAACACCAACAAAGAAGAATCCACCAGAAGTGTTTGTGCTACCACCCAGTGATTGGCTACACTTGTGAAAAATTAATAAATAAAAATAAAAACAAAAGGAGCGCATGCGTTTTGGCTAGTCAAGCAGGAAGCGCTTGTTGTGTATCTTTAGGTGTCCTGGGATGAAAATGCCACATAAAACAATGGGGACACTTTTCTTTTTCAGAGAAAACCTGACCTGTTGAGACGGGTCAAGTGGCTGTCTGACCGCAAATTTTATTTTATATAAGAGTTTGCAGACAGATATTCATAGGGACTAAACTGGAAAAATACATAACTTGGAATAATTTTGTGGTTAACTATTTTTGATATTTTTTAACACTGGACCCTCCTGTGGAAAAGTAATACAGTTGATCAAGGAATAGATCGATAGTGTGACGTCATTACCACGAAACAGGTAGGAAGTCCCGTTAGCTTTGTTGCCAGCCATGGTGTTTCTTTTACTAACTGTGCTTTGGTGTTTAGGAGAACTGTAAAACAAATGTGGCTCGACTGCAGAGAATCTAAGTTTTCTAACAAGGTATAGCATGTCTATAATAACAAAAGTGTTATTAGAGAAGTTTTAGAGTATCAAACAAAATGGTGACCACGTTGCCGGCGACCAGGTGGGAATGATGAGGTTAAAACATGTAAACTTATTTTTACACTGACTCTTTGTTAAGAATTGTTAGGAACTAGAATTGAAACCGGAATAGTTCAAATTCAAACGATACCCAACCCTAATACCAAGGTAGGTGAGAAGATAGACTAAATCCTGCACCATACAAAAAGAGATTAAACAATACAATACAAAAACATACAATAGATACAAAAAGATTATGGAGAACTGAAACTGTCAAAATAAAAAATAAATACAGAACTATAAAAATGGCTCCATAAACAAACTGATGTACCAATAAATTATACAACAAAATGAATACTTGATTCTGATTGGCTGTAGGGTGTCCATTAAAAAGTGATAATGGAAACCTATAAGAGAAGTCCCGGTCAAATAGCCTTATTGTTGTAAATTATTGCGCTGACTAAACGTAGTTGGTAACTGTGGCAACAGAAACTCAGACGTCATATTTATAATGACTAGTGGTTCTGAATCCGCAGTAGATGATGGTTTGATGTTGCGATCTGCCTCCCGACAAACTCCTCGATTGACAAACTCCGAAATGATAAAAATCCTGCCATTTACACTTACTCATTTCTCTGAAGAGCAGAGGAATGACGTTGTGTTATTGGTAAACAATTTTCCTGCTCTGTTTAATGATGTCCCAACCCATACAACTGCCATCCAGCATGACGTTGATGTGGGTGGCACCACACCCAACAAACAGCACCCGTACTGAGTGAACCCTGTAAAAAGGGCGTAATTGAGAAGTCAGACTGAGTACATGGCGGGACATGGGGTTGCAAAACTTAGGACTAGTCCTTGGAGTTTCTTGTGTCTCTTACAACTAGGAGTTGTAACAATATCCAATGACTTTCCTGGCTTTATAACCGACTTCTGTAAAGTTAGTGCTGTTAAAACTATTGAGTCCTACCTTCTGCCACGCATAGAGGACTGTGTGGATACAACTGGCATCACCCAGTGTGTCAGTAAGTTGGACCTGTAAAAGGGGTATTGGCAGGTACCTCTTACTGAACAAACTTCAGAAATATCTGTGTTCTTTAACCCAGACTACATCTTGGAGTACATGGTCATGGCTTTTGGCATGTGCTCCATGCTCCTACCACATTTCATCATTTTGCCAACACTATTTTATCAGGAACTTCGAACTGTAATGCGTACTTAGACAACTTTATTGTCTTCACTCCTCGTGGGAAGAGTATATGACAGTTCTCAAACAAGTGTTGAGACAGCTTGTCAATGCATCACTTACATTTAAGTCTTGCCAAGTGGGACTTTGGAAGGGCGACTGTCACCTGTCTCTGCCTTCCCTGTTTCTTCAAGCAGGAAAGCTCTGCGTCGTGTTCTCAGAATGACAAGTTATTATCGGACTTTCCACCATTGTGTCTCCATTAACCAACCTACTTAGTCCAAAAACATATTTTGTGTGGACACCTGAGTTTAACCATGCATGTAACAAGTGTCAAGTTGTTGTTGGTTCATGCTCCTGTACTTTCTGCTCTTGACCTGACCAGGCTATTTAAGCTGGAGGTTGTAGCAGCTGGTGCTGTCCTGCTACAGAGAAGAAATGATGGAGTTGATCATCCTGTGATACTTCTCCTGTAAGTTTACCTAGCACCAGCACAATTACTCCACCATTGAAAAGGAGGCTCTAGCTTTGCTCTTGGCACTTCAGCACCTTGATGTGTACCTTGAGTCTAGCCCTGCACCTGTTTTTGTGTTTAGGGATCATAACTCCCTTGTATTCCTAGTATGCATGTACAATCACAACCAGATACTTATGCGCTGGGGTTTGGTTGTACAAGAACACAATCTCAATTCCTTTTGCCTTTGTATTTGTCTTTGTCATAAACTTTTAGTGTACGTCTTTAAAGAGGAGGTGTTCCAGGCCTTGGCCTTGTGTTGGCATTTAAATGCCTATGTTTGGGTGCAACTAGGTGATTGGACAGCTGTCTGGATTTCCTCAGAAAGTACCTGCATGTGCCATCACCTATCCGCAATTGGCTGGCTGTGTCATCACCTGCCTGTGATTAGCCCGATCGTATGATGTCCACCTGGTTATCCACTACTGCAGCAGGCTGCAAACAATCACTCAGGGCAGATGTGGTTCTTCAGAGCAGCTTGCTGTTTGAAGCTTTTGGACTTTTGTTGTAGGGTCTTGGTGAAGGCTGTGAAAGCCTTATGGTAACGTGGCAGACTTAAACTTTTTCATTTGCTGTTTGCTGTTAACTGACTAGATAAGTGTTCATGTTGTATACTTTTGCTTTGGGTTGTCTTTGTCTTTGTTTTAAGATTGTGTTCTTTTACTTTTACATTTTTGTACTTTCTCAGCTCCTCAATCAGCTGTTCATTAAGTGGAATAAGGAGACTAGTTCTCCCTCACAATTTAAAAAAAATCCTGGAGGAAACCCTGGTTCTAAATGAACATATCAGACACATATTCAGCTTGTTGTTCCGTGTGCTATTGTGCAGTTGAATAACTTGCCTTCCAGATTAAATGTTTGTTCTTGGTCTTGGATTTTGCGAAATAAAAATTTGACTTATAGTCCAGTGGACTACTCTTTATTTTCTTGTTTATTTATTTGTTTATTTATTTGTTTGTTTATTTATTCCTCTTCATGATGCATTTTATGACTGATGCGACTTATGCCCCTTCTTCAGGGTATTTGGGGGGGGCATGGGAGTTTACCTAACCAATCTACATGTGCTTTGTGGACCTGGAGAAGGCATTCGACCGTGTCCCCCGGGGACTCCTGTGGGGGGTACTCCGGGAGTATGGACCCTGTACCACCGGTGTCAGAGCTTGGTCTGTATTGCCGGCATTAAATCAGAATCGTTTCCAGTGCCGGTTGGACTCCACCGAGGCTGCCGTTTGTCACCGATTCTGTTCATAACCTTTATGGACAGAATTTCTAGGTGCAGCCGAGGTGTTGACGGGATCCTGTTCGGTGGCCTCAGGATTGGGTCTCTGCTCTTTGCGGATGACGTGGTTCTGTTGACCTTCAGCTCTCACTGGAGCGATTCGCAGCCGAGTGTGAAGCGGCTGGGATGAGTCTGAGACCATGGTCCTCAGCCGGAAAAGGGTGGAGTGCTCTCTCTGGTTCTGCAATAGGGTCCTGCCCCAAGTAGAGGAGTTCACGTATCTCAGGGTCTTGTTCAGGAGTGAGGGAAGGATGGAGCGGAAGATCGACAGGCGGATCGGTGTGGCGTCTGCAGTGATGCGGACTCTGCATCGGTCATTCGTGGTGAAGAAGGAGCTGAGCCAAAAGGCAAAGCTCTTGATTTACCGGTCGATCTACGTTCCTACCCTCACCTATCGTCTAGAGCTGTGGTTAGTGACCGAAAGAACAAGATCGTAAATACAAGAGGCCGAAATTAGTTTTCTCTGCAGGGTGGCCGGGCTCTCCCTTAGAGATAGGGTGAGAAGCTCGGTGATCCGGAAGGGGCTCAGAGTAGAGGCGCTGCTCCTCCACATCGAGAGGAGCCAGATGAGGTGGCTCCGGCATCTGGTTAGGATGCCTCCTGGTGAGGTGTTCCGGGCATGTCCCACCGGAAAGAGGCCCCAGGGAAGACCCAGGACCAGCTGGATGGACTACATCTCTCGGCTGGTCTGGGAACGCCTCAGGATCCCTCCGGATGAGCTGGTGAATGTGGCCAGGGAGAGGGAAGTCTGGGTTTCCCTGCTTAGGCAGCTGCCCCCGCGACCCGATTCCGGATAAGCAGCAGAAAAGGGATGAATTGATGTGACTTCTACATCAGAGCGAGTTATAGACTGGAAAATATGGTAATTTGACTTAATTCTATATTTCATGCCAAAAAAAACTAACTTATATAACAGCAAAGTAAAGCAATTAAGAAGTCTGGTTCCAGCTAAATCTCCCGTGTAAAGAAAAAATAAATCCTACACATTAATTCTGGGTTTCTTCCAGATGGAAAAGGCTACAGGTTCTCTACCTGGACCTGGAAGGCCTCTTTCTGTAAACCAACCTGGGTAGAGAGTTTAGAAACACAGGAAAAGCATCCAGCTAGCTTTGACTTGCAACTGTCCTTTAGCAGAACGGCTGCTGTTTGTTTGTGACAGAAATAAAACTGCACTAGTGAAAATAAATAAGACGTATATCTGGAATTAAATGCTGTTTCTTCTACGGACTGTGACTATTGCACACCGATGACTAAAAGCCATGGACCTCGTACCTGGTTGATTATGTTTGAAATAAAACGTTCACAAAAGACATATTTAGATTCTTTTTCTTATCTGTATAACGTAACATTCAGCGAACGCGTTACGTTATACTGTAAGACAAACCTGAGTTGCACATAGTTACAAAATAGTAAATGACACAATAACATTTCATTTCAATATTAAGTTAGATAAATATTAGAGTCATTTATCCAAACTACAGTGTTTACCTTTACTGTAGCATAAAGAGCTGCTGGTTATCCTGCAGGTGGTGAAATATGTTGGATGTATTTCCTCCTTTCTCTGCAACCTTTTATGTCCTGCTTTACATGCTGGTGAACCGTCCTCCACAATGACAGCTTGGTCATCTTTTTCTTTAACCCGAAAATAAAATAAAAATAAAATAAAATCTGACAAGCGTGTCTTAATCCGTTTGTTTGGAGGCCGCACTCAGGCCGCCGTAGTGTCTCACTCAGGCCGCCGTAATGTCCCACTCAGGCTGCCGTAGTGTCTCACTCAGGCCGCCGTGGTGTCTCTCTCAGGCCGCCGTGGTGTCTCTCTCAGGCCGCCGTGGTGTCTCTCTCAGGCCGCCGTAGTGTCTCACTCAGGCCGCCGTAGTGTCCCACTCAGGCTGCCGTAGTGTTTCACTCAGACAGCTGCTTCTGCAGCCCTCACACAACCTAAACAAAGCAACACAAGCATGCAAGAGTGGTGGAAAACTGTTTTGTTCCATGCTTAAGCTGCGCTCATCAACTTTTATAATTGATACATATTTTATATTGGATGTATTTCCTCCTTTCTCTGCAACCTTTTATGTCCTGCTTTACATGCTGGTGAACCGTCCTCCACAATGACAGCTTGGTCATTTTTTTCTTTAACCCGAAAATAAAATAAAAATAAAATCTGACAAGCGGGTCTTAATCCGTTTGTTTGGAGGGAAAAACTCTTCCTCTGCCGCAGTGTCCCACTCAGGCTGCCGTAGTGTCTCACTCAGGCTGCTGTAGTATCTTAGTCAGGCCGCCGTAGTGTCTCACTCAGGCCACCGTAGTGTCTCACTCAGGCCACCATAGTGTCTCACTCAGGCCGCCGTAGTGTATATCTCAGGCCGCTGTAGTGTTTCACTCAGACAGCTGCTTCTGCAGCCCTCACGCAATCTAAACAAAGCAACACAAGCATGCGAAAGTGGTGGAAAGCTGTTTTGTTCTGTGCTTAAGCTGCGCTAATCCACTTTTATAATTCATACATATTTTATATAAATGACAATTTTGAGGGATCTTTACGATTGATTAATGTTTAATGAAGCAGTTATTTGTAAAATTAAATAACCATAACGTCCCTAGAGATGGGTTGAGGTGCAGTCAGATGATGTCATCACGCCGGAAATGTGTGATAATGTGATTTTACAATATTACATTTTCTACTGGTGTTGAAAAATCTACAGATATCACGAACGATACGATAGTGCACAGCCCTTGTGTTGTGGTGGTGGAGTAATATTTATGGTTTACACCTCATCAGTGGTAAAACATGATGTTTACATGTCTGAACCAAAACCAATACCAAAACCCTCATACTTGATCAAGCTGAATTATGTTTCTTTTATTTGCAACCAATATCGACTCTCTCTCTTTCTCTCTCTCTCTGTCTCTCTCTCTCTGTGTGTGTGTGTGTGTGTGTGTGTGTGTGTTTGTGTGAGTGTGGGTGTGTGTGTGTGTGAGTGTACTTGTGTTTGTGTGATGTTACGTAGGTTCTGTGATGATGGGAACAACCTACAATGAGCCATGCAGTGATTCCGTCTTCTCAGATATTGTAAGTTTTATCCCTTTTTTTTCTTTCATGCTCTCCCCCAGGGGTCAGTCCTTGGACCTCTTCTGTTCAACTTGTATCTGCTCCATTCGGGTAAAATATTACAGAACTATAGCATTAATTATCAAAGTTATGCAGATGATACACAACCTTATGTGTCTCTGTGACCAGATGACTGCAGCCCAATAGAGTTATTGTGTCAGAGTCTGGAGCAAATAAACACCTGGATGAGGAAGAATTTTCTACAATTAAACGAAGACAAAACTGAGATTATTCTGTTTGGTAGAAAGAGAAGAGGGTCAGCATTGGTAAACACCTGGAGACTCGGGCT
>JBAFTB010000018.1:1733532-1743837 GCA_037177355.1 Melanotaenia trifasciata
GTCGTGGCTGATGTTTCCTTCTGGATCTCTGACAGAGGAGATGGTTGTTTTCTCCTTGTTTGTTTTTAACTGATTAGACAGGAACCTTCCAGATTTATTTCCATGTTCAAAAGTTCTTCAAGCGAAGTCTTTGCACCAAGAATTGAGTCTTTCTCTCTCTCATTACTGCTTTTGCTGCTTCCCAAAGAACACACGCTGAAGTTTCTGGCAAGTTGTTGTTTTCTAGATATAAGGACCATTCTCTTTTAACGTAGCTGATCTTTAAGTAATGACGTATTAAATCTCCAGTTTCTAGTTGCTGGTTTATTGGCCTGAGCAATGTAGGAGGTGCAAAGGCCTGTTGTAATTGCCCTGTTTTTTCCTCTTCTTCTTCTTCTTCGTCTTCTACTTCTTCTCGAAAATGAATTGCATTTTTGGGGGCTTGAACATGCTCGAAAACTCATCAAATTTTGCCTACCTCCCAAAGGAATGCGTAAATTTACGTATTTTGGGGTGCTCGGGACTGTTCGGGCAAAATTGAACGAGAGCGCCACCTATTTATGATGCCCCGCCACTGCACGTCATCAATCCTTATGAAATCTGCTACACATATTCTAAGTTCTTTGGGTGAAAAAAAATCCTCTTGGTGCAACGGCCTAAAACCAACAGGAAGTCAGCCATTTTGGTGTTTTACTGACATCGTTCAAAATCTATCTCCTCCTAGAGATTTTGTCGTACCGCCACCAAAATAGCTCAGGATGTTCAGAAGGCATGTGTCTTTAAATGTTATCAAAAGTTTTCTAATAGGAGAAAGGGCATTGAAGGGGGCGGGGCCTCAAAGTTTGACGTCTTGCCATGAAAAACGAAAGTGATATAACTTCCACATTACACAATATATCTGAACCAAAATGGCCATGTATGATACCAGTCCCATCCTGAACACATCTACATGTCAATATTTGGATTAGGAATTGGCTACTACCCCTGCTGACAGGAAGTCATGGTTTTATCTCGAAGACCCACTTCTGTGACCTTTTCAGCGCAACCAGGTCTAAACTGGTTCAGACAGAAGAAAACAAGTTGGTGATGATATCCGGTAAAAACTGTTGCCCTACGTTGCAAGGCGAGACCGTGGTGCCATGGCATTATAAATCAGTATGAATCCCTCAATGCTCATCCAGTCCCCATCAGACTTGCAGGGACTAATCAGAGTCTGGCCCTGAACAGGTCCATATGACCAATTCCACTCTAGCCCTAAGCCCCGCCCACTTTCAACAGGAAGTGCTTTTTGAATCAGATTCTCCTCAGGAAACTTACACACTTGAAAGTGCTTCACAACAAGTCAAACCCTTTCATGATACCACAAGAAAAAAACTCAAGATCCTTCGCCAAACGTAACCATAGCGAGTAGTGGTCGGATGCCATGACACAGGAACGTTGATCTTCACCAAACTTGCCAGGAAGGACCGCGGTCAGGCCGGGAACTCAGCCACATTGACATATGCTGGAAAAATTGCAATATGGCTCTATAGCGCCCCTACAAATATTTAATCGATCACAACCGCCCACTACACTGACCGATATGGCTGAAACTCCCTCTACAGATTTGATCGTGCTGTCTGAACACTCCAGAGGCATGTGTGGTCAAAAGTTATCAAAAATTTTCTAATAGGAGGTGGTGTTCAGCAGCGGCGCCTCATCAAGTTTTCGTGTTTCGCCATCAAGCATGGAATCCATTATTTTTGACATACAACACTAATTCTGCACCAAACTGCACATGTTTCTCTTCAGTTCCATGCCAACCACATCTACATGTCCAGATGATAACATCTGGACATTGCTCAACGCTGCATGGCGAGACCATGGCGCCATGTCAATCTAGGATAAGACGCCATGACATCATTAATCAGTATAAATCCCTCAATTTTCATCCAATCACCATCACACTTACAGTGATTAATCAGGGTCTGCCCCTGAACAGATACAGCCCCGCCCACTTAAAACAGGAAGTGCCTTTTTCAGACACCGGGGTCCCTCTCCTCAGGAATGAACCTCACACTCAAAAGGGTCAAACCCTTTTCATGATACTGCAGAAAAAAAGTTCCTTCATCAAGCAAAACCATGGCGAATGGCGTTCATCGCCATTAAACAGGAAGTATTTCTAACTGATCCAACGTACTCCTGATCTCCACCAAACTCGGCAAGGAGGACAGTGGTCAGGCCTGGAACTGATTCATATAGACATATGCTGGAAATATGGCTCTATAGCGCCCCCTATAAATATTTATTCTATCAGCTCCAACCACTGCTTTGACTGACACTGATAAAATTCGGCATATTGATATAACATACCAGGACATACAAAAAGCCTCTTCTTGTCCAGATGTTGTCAGTGCCATAGCCCCCCCTGGTTCCCCCTGGGAACAGGAAGTTCCATAATTTTAACCCTTTAATACCTGTAAAACCAATTCACACTAACGAAAATCATCCCTCATTAACTAATGCTTGAAAATGTGACTGAATTCTAGCAGTATCATGATTTAAATACCTCCTTGTGATGTTTAAATCCTTCGCCATGAAGCAGGAAAAGGCACTAACTCTGCCGTTGCTTGACCAATGGAGATGATATTTTTCTGTTATCATTAGAGTTCCACCCTGAACATGTTTGTACATGAAAAACGACTATAGCGGCAACTACTGGCCACATGAAATTTCCCTCTTGATAAAATCATGCTCCGGTTTGTAAGAATATGACACCACTTGTTAGAAATGAGGTCATGCATGCTTCAGATGTCATAACTGGTCAGACTGAGGTGCCAGTTGATCCTCTCATGAGTAAAAGCCCCATAGAAAACCCCTGGACGAATGGGCATAGGGCTGCGGGTAAGAGCAGGAGCATTGTGGGAGGTAAAAAGTCAGGTGAGGCGGTGGTGCAATAGGCTGAAGCAGTGCCAGAGGTGCATGGGCCTTCATCGCTGCTTGCAGCTTTAATTGCTCTTATTTCTTAGAGTGAACGATACTGGTGTGTCATCACTGATGGAAATAGGATGGAATTTGATTTCTGACATGTTATTCATCAGCAAGCTGCTAGTTAAGAAATAATCTAATCTAGAATAGGAATGGTGAGCTGAAGAGAAGAAGGTGTCTTCTCTTAGTGTGGGATGGTGAGAGCGCCAAGCATCACAGAGACCAAAATCCTTCATGTACTGTTTTACAGTTTCTGAGGATTTCCAGACTCGATAACGTCCTGTAGTACTGTATTTGTCCAATATAATGTTAACAAAAACCTCCTCTAATTAATGTGTTATCTGAGTGACCATAGAGTGAGGTAAAGAGGGAGTGAAAGAAGGAGGATCATCAACATTTGGACCATATATATTTGCAACAGATAACTTAACATTTTGATTGTCAACATTTAACTTTCTATTAATAAGAGCTGCTCCTCCTCTTTGCTTAGAATTAAAGCAAGCTGAGTACACATGTGGAAACTGGGCTGTTGAGAGAAGATCTATTGTTGAGTTTGTTAAATGAGTTTTTTGAAAGAGGATAACGTCTGCCTTCATGTCCTGCAGCAGATTCTTTACCCTCTTTTCCCTTGTACCAGCACCACACACATTCTAATGGACAAACTTCAGTGTGTTTATGATCTGACAACAGAAATGAGGCTACATGCATTTACTGAATTGTGTGCGTGTGTGTGTGTGTGCACATCCCACTGCTTCTTCGTGTGCATGTGTGTCTGCCATCTGAGTGCTAAAAAAATGTTGAAGGAAGACCATGCAGACCTTGATGAACCAAGCCTGATCTCACCTGAGAGGGTTGGAGGCTGAAGATGGGGCCGGTGGTGGTGGTGGAGGAGGAGGAGGTGGAGGAGCTGGAGCTGGGGGTGGGTTGGTAGCTGCCTGCAGCTTCTTCTTTAGCTCATCCACTGACCAGCCAAACACATTCAGTTAGGAAATAGACACACAGACAGCAAGAAGAACAGAAACATAATTCATCACATTACAATTCCAGGCTGGACTTTTGTAGTGAGAATTTGCTCCTTTTGTCTTATCTTTGTTCTGAACTGTGTTTATCTTGGTTTACCTGAATTAATGAATGAATTAAAGTGCTGAAAGATCCAGCTGCTCACCTGAAAACCTCAGGTCCTTGACCTCTTGTTCAGCCTTTGAACATTTCTTGCTGTACTCCTTTTTATCTTCCTCCAGCATCTCCAGTTTGCGCCTTAATGCCATCAGCTCCTTCTGAGCCTCGCAGCTCCTTAACCTTTCCTCCATCTGCTTTATCTAAGGACGGACCAAACACACCAGATTGTCTTCAGCTACACACACTTAAATGCCAACACATGCTGACATGTACATTATGTGTTTATTAGGGTGTAATAAATTAGTTTGTTGTATTGGATCTCAAGTGTATTTACTTGTTGCTTCATACACATTTATGAAAGAACACTTAGACCAGACAGAGAAGAAAAAGTCTGAATAAGAATAAAATATGAATCTCTGATCTGTGAATGTCTCAGCTGTTGTAACTGGAATACCTAGGAGATATAATCTGTTCCATGTTCCTGCAGGTTGGTGTCGGCTTCTACTGTTCATGCAGTGATAATTTCTCTCAAACAGCATTGGGAGGCTGCTAGCTGACATCCAGTAATTTCCTCCACAATGATTGTTCTTTAACCAGTGTTTTAATTGTTGCTAAAATGAAGGATAAGGCTCACCTCCACCCCAACACCAGGAGAGATCAGTGATCCCACTCAGCTCTAATTGTTTCCCATCAATGCCAAAGAAGGTGGGAGGGGACACAGAGGCGGTTCTGCTGCTTTTAATTATTAATCTGGCAGGTTATGGCCTGTGATAATTTAACAGCCAGTTCCTCCCTGTGCTGTCAGCCAGCTTATAAATTTTGTTTTGATGTATATGAATTAAACTAATCACGGGTGATAATTAGAGGGACTGGCTTACTGTCACCGTAATTGTGTCAAGTAGCATATTAAACATGAAATTTTCCATCTCCTGAGACAGTATTTCTACATACATAGATATTTTTCTGGAACCAAAGTGAAGCTTTAAATCTGAATAATTTGATTTATCCAGACTTTAAATCTAAGTAGAGAAATTCAGGTATTTGTATGTGAAAATTATTAGAAAGAAATGTATTAGAAAGACTCGTGTCACCTAAAACATGTAAAAGGCTGAAAACCCTTCCAGAAATTTTGGAGTTGGTTTGTTGATTTTCAGGATTTTTAGATGAGGTGATCTACAGCAGGAGTTCTCAATTTTTTTGAAAGACCTATTACAGCAGATAAAATTTGTCAAGGACCATAATCGAAACATTTGAACAATAGTTGACAGAAACTACTACAGATTTACAGTCCCTCCAGGAAAATGCAAAATGTCCATAAATCACATAACAGGCAAGCTGTCCATCACAATTTACCTCACAGTTACACACTACTGTTCTTGAGAAGGTGAGGATGTTATAAGCGACAGCATTCGGGAGCGCCAGAGATGTGATGGCGTTTCAAGGGTTAAATGTATGTGACTGAAATTTTCCTAAGACTGGATTGACTGAAGTGATTTTTTATTCTGTTGTCATGTGTGTGTGTTTAGAAGGGACTTTGCTGCTGTATCACTTAGTCGGTGGTAAGTTATTGTTACATTTTTAGACAGTATAAAACTTATAAAAACACAAACCCCAAACTAACAACACACAGCAGAGTTACTACGAGGATCTAAGAGTCTCTGGATGAAACAAACAAAACGTAGCACAAACTAAAAACCTCCTGATCATCTTTAATCCTCATTCTGTGGCGACAGTGTAATTAAGCACCAATCTGTACTGTCGGTCCAGGAGTGGTCATTTCCAGCTCTCACACTCTGATCCTCAAAATCCTGACTCTGGTCCGGATCCGGGCCATGAGACACGTCAGTCCGTGACCCAGCTCAACTTATGTTTTAAATTACAAAATGTTTTTATCCTCGGCCTTTTTTCAAATTAATTTTCCCTAAATAAATAGTTTATTATGTGAAATAAAGTGTCGCTGGATATTATTTACAGCGATCTAATGATAACAACTCTTTATGTTCACCACGTTTTGCCGTCTCGCTCATAAAGCGGTACGTCTGTGACACCTAGACTGTGTGGTGCAGCCAACCTGGCATCTGTCTGGGAAACAGGCAGGAATGAGCAGAGGCTGCTATAAATGACAGGAGAGTAGATATGGACCTTTAAAAAATAAGTTTGAGAACCCCGGCTCTAAACTGAAATCTGTGGACTGACATAAATGCTCCTATATGGACAACAGGCTTCTTTCAGGGAAAGACATGAAAGATTAGAAACAACTGCCAACAACACAAAGTTATGTATGAGGTCTAAAAGTTTACATAACTGGATTAGAACTAGCAAAATGTTTAGTGAAGATGTTTGAGGTTTTCACACTGAGGCTTGTAAAGCTAGAGTTTAGGTTGTGGATATGGACCTGGTTCTGGTGCTCCAGCCGCTGTGTCTCCAGATCCGCCGTCAGAGAGGCAACCTGAGCCAGGGCATCCTGCAGAGCTTGATTAGATGAGAAGCTCTGCATCAGGATCTGACTCTGTCTCTTCAGCATCTTCTGCTCGACCAGCATCTGAAAGAACAACAAGGTGTTTGACCATATGAATGAACTCTAGGACACTCTGATGTAGCTGCAAAAATAAAAACAGCTTACTGCTCTGGCAAAGGTCTCTGCCTCGGTCCTTAGGTTCTGCTCCAGGTCCAGGGTGTCCTGTAAAGCCTCATATTCCTCCACAGCAAACTGAGACACTGATTCACACATTGAGAGGTCGGTTAGTTTCATCCGCAGGATTCAGTAAAAATGTGCCATACAGTGGCAGTAGTTCAAACCCAAATCCTAAAAAGCTGGGACGCTGTATGAACTGAAAAAAACAAACAGGATTCGATGATTTCCTGGACATTTAGGGTGGGAACATTGTCTCTTTCTGGTCTGATCGCAGCTGATTCTTCTTAGTTTCTGTTATTTTTACCAGCCACAAAATGTTCAGATGTGAGCCGACAATCAAATTCAAGATGAGCTCAAACTTTGCATGAAATGGTAAAAATGTCTCATCTTCAAAATTTGATGAGTTCTCTGTGTTCAGCTGTACAATAAAATAACATCTTGAGTTAATGACTTGTCAGCCAACAACTTATGAAATTTCCTAATGACAGCGTTTTGACCACCTTTAAGTCTGGTGTTTTGGAAACCACACAACAGCTTTAAAGTCATAAATAATCTCACTACCTCTTTGGACAATAGGAAACATCATGCAGCCCTTTTCATGGAGATGTCCAAAGCTTTTGTTGGAGTAGATCAGACTAATTAAGGCAGAAACTTACCAGAACTGGACTTTCATATCAATCTGTTGGCTGGTCCAGAAACTACCTTTCTCTTAAAATTCAGTGTACAAGCTAAGGGACAAACGTCCAGTTCACTTACATTTTCTAAAGGTGTACCACAGGGGCCAGTCCTCAGAACTCTCATCTTTACTCTTTATATAAAAAGCATCAGCAGTGGAGTATTTCCAATGGAGGTTTCCATTTTTATGCAGATGATACAATAATGCATACCTCTGCAACTACATCTAGGCTGGTTGCAAAGAGTTTTTGATAAAGTAGTCACTTCTTTATGATTTGAGACCAAGACATGTTTCTTAGTGTTTAGACTCAATAACCTGCATTTTAAATTCAAATCAAAAGGTCATATGGACTTTTTTAAACATGTATAAAACAAATAAATAAAAAAACAAGCATCATGCTAACATGTTGTATCATTAAAGTGTATCCTTGATGCTCTGAACACTGAACCAACAGCAGCTCCTGGACTAAAACATTTTATTGCTGCATAAGAGCAATAAGAAAAAAAACTTTGTGTTGGTCCAGCACAGCAGTGAGGTGGTGGAGGAGGAGTCAGTGGAGAAAAAGATGTTTTTGTTCTTCATGCTGCTTTCACCAGACTATCTGCAGCTAACCCTTTATGAGGAAGAAGCTGATAAGACCTTCACAGTAGGATTTCTAATCACCTCCATCCACTGCTGCCATTCTTTCCACAACCACAGAGAATTTCAAGGCTGATGAGGACTTGAGATGCTGTGGTGAAAAACTAACACATGCATTAGGCCTCATCTGATGTACCATCCACATCTGTGTGAAGCTGTGTGTGAGCTGTGTAGAAATCTGAATGAAAATGAGAAGCATTGACTTATAGGTGACCTACAATATGCCTGAATGACAAAATGCCATCACACTGCCTAACCAGTGAAGCCATTAATGCACACAGCATGTCTGAAAAGGGTTTTCTTTACACCAAACATGAACAATGATCATTCTTCCTCCACTACAAGGTCATGTCTCTAACCTCTGGTATATTTCTCCAGGAGCTTCTTTTGTTGAAGTTTCTCAGCAATCAAAAGCGTGTTGTCGCGTTTCTCTTTCATGAGCTGTTAATGAAAACACATGAAGGAAATGATTGGCTTGCAGCTCTCATTCTTCTACAACACATTTAAGTACCATCTTGTGGGGGCGACTTTTCTTCAGCAGATAAATGAAACACTATCAAAAGTATTAAAGTTGTTCAGTGTTTTAATTAATGTAAAATGATTTAATCAGATAAATATATATATAATATGGGTATGCACGGAGCCCGTCGGGGGCATCGGAGGAAACTTGTGGTCATTAACAACTTGTCCAGTGTACACATGTTGCGTCGTTGGCTGAGAATATTCTTTCTGTTTAAGATCACGTTCAGGTAGAAAACCAGATCTGTCTTTAGCAGACTTATTCTCATTCTTATTCTGGAAGATTCCACTAGGACAGTGGTTCCCAACGTGGGGTCCAGGTCCAGGTCCAAGCGGTTCTTCAAAGAGCCAGAGGGTCCCAGAGGCTTTAACCATTCAGAGCCATTGTGATTAAAAATGTCCACACAGAGACGAGCTGAAATGTTTCCGGTCACGTTTTTTTCTAATCATCTGCATTTAATTCACATGGAACTGGCGTTTTGGAAAAGCAAGGCTAAATGTTGTTTAACTCCGGCAGGACAGAACTCGGCCAGAATACAGTATTTATGGTGACAATCTCGCTAATGAAGCATAAAACCACACATGGGTTCAGCATGGGCCGAGGCAGCGGGTCCATGGCTTTTAACTAAACGCATGAACGGGGTCCTCAAGAAAAATAGGTTGGGAACCACTGCACTAGGTCAGAATTTAGTTAATTTGGAGATCACAGCTGAAAAGTTATATTGTAGACTGTATGTAAAGCCTCTAAACCAAACGTCCTGTGTCTTGTCTTCTAAACTGTCCATCATTTTTACTGCTGTGGGCCCTGCGACTGTCCATGGGGTCAAACCGGTCCCTGCACTGCGTGTGGAGTTCATTTCCAAGGACGAGCATGAACGATGGTTTACTTGGACGAGGCACTAATCCGTCTTTGTAGCATCAGCCTCAGGGATGCGATGTGTTCAATCTCTTTCTGTCAGAAAAACAAGCAAACAAACAACTTACTTCTTCTCTGGTGCTCATCAGTTGTCGTGCAACTGACTCCAGATCAGAGATGGCCTGATTTTTCTCTGCAAGTGTCAGTTCCAGCTTATTTTGAAGCTCTGAAATGAAGACAGAATGTAAAAATACTTTTCTGCTGATTACTGTAAATACAGATGTTATGATAACCGTGATATAAAAAGCTGCTCATGAACATCTCATAGTCGTCCTGACAGACCTGGTAATTCTGGCCAAATACCTCTGAATCTGTGCAGTGACGTCAATAGAAAGTAAATGAGTCTGTGACCACAGATGACTAACAAGCAACGAAGCATGAACATGTGTTACTTATACACACTCCGTTAATTATTTTAATCGCGCGTTAAGGTTTTTTTTTTTTTTTTTTTTTTTTTTTTGGCGGTGGTTTTGATGACAGAAACATGGCGTCCATGTCTCTCCTCCCTGCTGCAGCGGTGATGATGTAATCAGGAGAGAGTGGGTTTATTAACATGAAGAGACGTTTTCTGTCTGGAACTTAAGAAAGAGGAGGAAGAACCGATGTTTCTCTTTGTCTAAACCCATGCAGATGGCAGAACATCGTGATTTTTGGATGGAAACTGCTTCCAAAAGACAACGAGAAACATTTTTTTTTTTTTTTTAATAAATGCGGTTTTAATTTAGGCCAGACAGCAAAGTTAAGACATGTTTTCTGACTTTTACAAACGTGAAGCATGAATCGGGTCTTCTTCTGCCTCTGGTTCGGTGAATCTTGGTCGTAGCGAGATGAAACTTCCAGCTGTGGAATCTGTGA
>JBAFTB010000018.1:1779112-1791965 GCA_037177355.1 Melanotaenia trifasciata
ATTTCTTTCAATTGTGATATTTTTCTCCTGCAGAAAAGTAGTCACTTGAGCTTCAGTTGATTCATCATGTCTATCTTGTAGCGTCACAGGTTGTTTTACGTAATAACTAATAGGTTCTGTTAATTCCAGGTTCAATATGTGCAATGAAGGTCGTTTTAATGAGTTTTTAATAAACACTGAACCAACTTGTTAATTTGTTATTTTATTTTGGCGTGCTGTGTGTTTGAGTTTGACATTCCTGGTCTAACAAGTCTAACATTGTTATAAATGGACATTTTCTCCAAAAACCCAGACTGTGTGTCACTTATAATTAGTCTAATACCTTTTTTTAGCCGATTAGCAACAGCTGTCAGTAATTTATAATCAACATTTAATAGAGCCGTTGGCCCGAGATTATCAATAAATCTTTGGGTATTACTGTAATAATGCCTTGCTTCATGGTTGGGGTCAGCTCACCATTTTTAACACATTCCCCAATATTTGTCCGAGGTCAACCCATCCTGACCCGGAGATCCCCCGCTGGCACCAGTTTGAGCACTGCATCCACTTCCATACGAGTTTCTGAATCACGAATTTCTTTGAAATCTAAAGTAATCTGAGGAATAAACTGCTTCATATGAAGAAACGCTGATGCCTTCTCTTCTGAGGAGAAGTACAACGCCGAGCAGAGGTCAAAAATGTGCTTCGAGATTAATTCTGGGTCAGAAAAATCTTCATTATTAACAAGCCTCCTTTTTTCAAGACCAAAGAAAGGAGGAGTTTTTCTCTCCCTGTTCGACCCATTTCGCCCGACCTGACATGAGCACCATGGTCCAACTTCCGTTTCCTCTGATGATTTAAAATAAATATCTACATTTGGTATTAATTCAGTCTTTTTCTTTTTGCTTCTGGCGTCTCATTTTACTGAATTTTACTAAGTTTGAAATATTCCCAGTTTTTAACATATAAAGTTCCTTGTTTACTGTGATTTGTTCAATAAGTTTTATTTCCTTTACGTATTCTTCTGATTTGAGCAACTCTGCATAAAATTTCCAGTAGTTTTTCCTGTATGAGGAGTTTTTACCTGGTGAAAGCGTTAAATTTATTACACAGGGATCAATTAAAGGGGCGCTTGATATTGAGACATCCGTAACGGTATTAGAGATTTCAGGGGAGACGAGCCAGAAGTATGGTTGACATGATGGCGGAAGAAGGACATCTATATTATAAGCTGCTTGAAAATCTGACACATTCTGTAAGTGTTTCAAAGTTTTGTTCTGACTGGCATCATTATGGTCGTATACATTTACGAAGTGACTAAGACTGCTCTATATTTACCACTGCAACAATCCAAAGTCCTCTTTCACAAGATTTGAATGTAATACCAGGAAGTGTACAGAAACAGAACGCCACGCCTGTCGCTGCCACGCGAAAATAAAATGTCCTAAACTTAGTCATCCACACGAGTCTCTTGTAAGAACACACATTGTGATTTAAGTCCTTAACAGAAAGATGGTCTTGCTTTTAGTGCTGTCTTTTATCATGAAAGAAACTTTTTTTTTTTTTTTGTAGATGTGGACTTAACTCAGAGGATCAACTAGTTAACTTCAAATAACATTTTTCCATCACCCGTCTGGCGAGATTTGTTCCTCCTGTGAGCCTTCATCGTGTTAGCTGTTGTTAGCTAACTTCATCCCTGTGAAATACTCTCAACAGATGTGGGCGGGCATCCAAGCCTTCACCAACTACAGGGTCCAGAACTCAGAGTCCTGAGCAAGAAGAACCTGGACCAGAAGCTGCTACTGGCCGTCTACCGATGCTCGAAGGAGAGCGTGTCAACATGCTGCCTGGGCGGGTTTGACGCCAGCTCCACCTCTGAGATCAGGAAGGCTCGGCAGAGGGTTATTAACACCGGCCAAAAGGTCAGCGGCTGCCCTCCCTAGAGGACATCTCCAGGTCCTCCAGTCTCAGAAAAACCTCACATCCCACCCGCCACCTGTTTGGTCTCAGATCAATCTGGTCTCACACCTCCAGACTTACAGTTTCTTCCCCGTGACTGTTCAGACAGCAAACAGCCAGAGGTCTATCCCCTCTTTACTGGGTGGAGATATGACAATAAAGCCTCTTCTTCTTTACTTTGTTTGGTTGCCATTGGCAACATCTGCCCCGGTCTGTGGCTTCCAGCAGAAAGAGCGCTGTAAACATTAGTTCCACGCAACCATCCTCCTGCTCCAAACAGAAATCAGTCAACTCTGAGTCGCCGACTATGTTTGCCGTTCTGACCAGTTGATTAGTTGAGGACATCCCTAATACATAGATTATTGATTAGATATACTATTTTCAACCATCTCAGAAAGAAGTAGTCCACATCCAGCTGTTCTGACTGTAAGCTACTGATCGTCCAGAGGCTGGTCACCTGTAACACCTCCCGGACTTCAATGAGGCTCTAAATTAATTTTTCTGATCAGCTGTCGACTTATTCATAATTTTCACGAGTCAAATTATTTTCAGGGAAAAAAATTTACATTCCTTCTTCATCTGAAAGCATTTAATCATTCATGTTTCTTTTATTTGTTTTGATTGATGCTTTTTCATGAAAAAAAAATCTATTTTCCAACCAAGAACCAATTAACTTTTAACTGACTTTTGCTCTGAATACATTTAAAATGATAGACTTTTCATTCAGACCCACCAACATGAATTCTAACCCACATTCGGAGGGTTGGTCGGAGTTCATTTAGAGCTCCGTTTTCAATCATCTTTTATTCCCTAAACTAAAGGCTAATGGATATTTGGATGCTGCTGATCTTTCCAAACAGACTTTGAGGTAAAAGGATTGTAGAACAGAAAATAACTCCAGAACAACAGAAAAGAAAATCAGATTCATTTTGACTCTGCCTTTTGCTGAACAATAGTTGATAGAGACAAATTCTACTAAACCCTTTTTCCTTCCAGCGCATTGCTTCATTATGCTTCAGAAGAGGACGACAGTTGGTTGGAAACCTTGCTTTCTGTTTTCAGATCCTGCACAGAAATGACCAAAAGCAGAGCCTTGTTCCAAAAGTCAAGTGAATTCAGGAAAGGAAGGAAAATGCATCCCATTCATGTGAGGATTCAAAGGTTGATGGGCAGGCAGCGCGCTCAACAAATGCAGATTCAATGCATAACTCAACCTTCACGTGTGAATGGGAACAGAAGAAAAAGATGATGATGTCCTGGCTCTTTGTTAGGGCTCAACTACCCAGCAAGATCCCTCAGGCTTAAGTATCGCTGCAGCCAAACATCAACCAAGGTTATAGACGGCAAATACAAGACAGCCAACTGCACGTGCACCATTTAAAGACTTCCACTGTGCTGCCGATGTATTGAGACGCCTAACTGTGGAACATAAAAAGGAAGATCACAGACAGATAGTAAGAAAGGACAGCCGTGGGTGAGGGAAGTGGTGGTGGTGAGGGGTTTCTGTTCAGGTCAAGTAGATAATAATGACGTTCAAATACTTCTGAGAGTAATGAATGACATTATCCTCTTGGTTAGCTTGGTTTCCACTGGTGTGGTCAGACTTCAGAGGGGATTCAAGTGTTTCTAAAACCTTTTTAAAAACATGACGAGTTAAATTAAAACCTGTTTAAATGTCTGAATTGAACTTTTTTCTGACTTACTCAACATGCCGTCATCGTACACCAGAACAATCCTAACCGAGCAGAACCGGGCTCAATTTACCAAACTACACCAAGAACTGGGCCCTCATTTATCCAATGTTTGTACAAACTAAACGCCGTCCTACAAACGAGACTTATCACGCTCCTAGAGACAAAAAAACAGAGAGCAGCAGTTCAGTCAGTAAACGGCAGACGGTAAATCCCACACTGATGATGAGATAGGTGATGGTGCTCGGGGTGCCAGCATCTCACAGAGTTGTAAGGGTTAAAAATATATTGACAAGATTATTTTGACAAGATAAAGAATGTATGCAGAAGCTGAGACGTCCTGTTATGACACCTGCAAAGATATTTCCTCTGTTCAACCGCGAGATTCTGTGTATGCAGGTCTGGGCTGTTCTTATATTTAAGTAGAAGTACAAGATGGTAAATTAACTGTGAACATGGAAATGTTCTCACACACACAAAGAACAGCAGACGAATGAGAGTGGTGAAAGTCACAATGAGCTGCTTCTGTACCTCTCTCAGAGCCTCGGCGTAGGAGCTCATGTCAGTCAGGATGACCAGGACGTGCTTCTCACACTGGTAGGCCAGGTACTCTGCGGTAGTCAGCGCCAGGCGCGGCGTGATGATGCGCTCAATGCTGATTGGTCAAAGAATAATAAAGTTATTCTTCTGTGCATGTAAAAGAAAAATGGGGCGTTTAAATATGAAATAATAAGTTTGTCATGTACATATAAAGTAAATTCTTAAAATTCCATAATTCCATTTTTAGCCGTCCACCTCAGTCTGTGTGTAAAACTGAGCCGTTTCGATCTTACGTGGGGTCGTTGGCCAGGTTCAGGAAGAGGCAGACGTTGTCCATGGAGCCGTTTTCCTCAAAGTCGGACTTGAAGAAGCGAGCAGTTTCCATGTTGACCTGAGACACAGATGATACAAGTTTTTCATGAGCAGCATTCAGACTGGTGCTCCATGGTGAACCGTTACAGGAAACTGGGACAGCTGCATGATGCACGAGGAGGGAGACGTTTAAAACAATGGCAGGTTAGTTATGGCTGCTAGAAAAGGAAAAGAATAAGAAGATTTAGAGATTTCATTCATTATTGGCCACAAAATAAACCGGTGCCAGAAGATACTGACATCTGATTTCCTCTTCACATCTTTTACACAAGAAAGAGAACAGGAATGGCTCATCTGGCACCAGTTTCTGGAAATGTAGATAAATATACACTCAGCAGCCACTTTAAAAGGTGCACCCTTTCAGTTGTTAACACTAGTAACTCATCACATGGCAGCAACATTTAGGCAGGAGGTCCAACAAGCACTGGTTCCCACCAGGTCTGCAGAACAGCATCTCTGAACACGTCCAGCCTTGAAGCAGATGGGCTCCAGCAGCAGAAGACACACCAGGTGCCTCCTGCCAGGAAACTGAGGCTACAGTTCACACACACTCACCAACACTGGACAATAGAAGATGGAGATTTAGCTCCACATTCAGATGCTCGGCTCAGAATCTGCTGGAAACATCATGAGAACATGGATCCATCCTTCTTTCATGAAATCTTGGATGTTGATTTCATACGATCTGCAGTAACTGTGTGATGCCGTCATGTCGATATGGAGCAAAATCTCTGAGGAATGTTTCCACCATCTTGTTCCATCTAGCTCACCAAGAATGAAGGCAGTTCTGGAGGAAAAATGGGGTCCAGCCCGGTACTAGAAGGTGGACCTGATGACGTGGACAATGAGTGTACGCTATCGAAGACGGTTGTTTTTATCAAGGACAGCTGTTTGGCTGTGACTCGTTGGCTCTGCGTTTCCTTTCAGATCTGATCATTTTTTAAAATAACTTAAGTTTTAAATAAAGACGAGGAGGACACATTCACTTCCACTCATCTCTACCCAGCAGGAGGTAAATGGCTGCCAGTGACCCGCCTTGTTTAATTTATCAGGTGTTGCATGGTCCTGTATGGTTCCGTTTCCACTTATATCCAAAAGTCAACTAATTCTTATTCACACTAGATTTGACGTGTTGCAGTAACTAGATGTTTGGACTAGAAAGAGCCCGAACAGGTTTGGCATTTTAGTTTTAACTTTTTAGTTTTGCTCTTCATTCTGTTCCATTTTTTTTATTTGGTGACCATTTTGGTTGTGTATGTGTGAAATAATTTCCTAATAAACATCTAATCAACACTTTAATAATCGGAAAGAATATCACACATACAAACACACAAAGAAATCCTTCTTGGTGCCCCCTGGTGGTCCCATGACTACAATAAGTGGAGAAAGTTCAAGTATTTTGTGAGTCTGCCTGTAATGGGAAACCAGTTGAATCCGGTGGATCCAGTAAAAATCAACTTTTCGGACATTAAGGAAAGGCTGGTTTAAAACTGGAATGATTTTCACATTAAAAGCTGTAGTTTTATTAGACGTCAATGGGACATTTTTGGTCACGAAGGAAAATCTAAAAATAAATTCACACTTGAGAAAATGATTCTTGTTTTGTGTTTTTTTAAATGAATGATTATTTAAATTATTAATCAAAGTGTCATTTAAAGGGTTAAAAGTCTTAACATGATAACATGTTTGGTAGTTTTGAGCAGAGCAGATTTGTGGAAAAAAAGCAGAAAAAAAATGTTTGAATATTGATCTTTGACGAACAGCTTTAGTGCGTGGACATTTTGGGCCACAAAGGTCACCAGAAGGGGGAAAACCTGAGAAGAACACAAGAATTAAACATGGAACTAGTTGATCAAATGTTCACCTTAAATAATTCAACACAAACAGCAGGTTGCTGATAGGCATGAAACAGAAAAGGCCCAGGTCTTTTTCTTTTTTGTCCTCTATTAAAGGATGCATGGCCGTTAGTGGACGTGGTGTCTCTTTTTGAAAATGCATATCCCTGTTCTGACTTGTATAAATCCCTATTCACACGCATTTTCAATTTTCCTGGCAGAGTAACCTGAATAGGATGTGGAAGAGGGATGGATTAATAGTGTTTAGTGTGTGTGGAGGTCAAGCTGTCACAATCGCGGCATTACGGCAGCCAGGAGGAGCAGCTGAGAAGCAGAGAACTTGATACGGTCTGGCTGTCACTGTTAAAAGGGCTGCTGAATTAGTAACCTGTCTGCATGGCTGGAGGGATTTGTTCACAAGTGCAGAAGTAACAAGAAGGACTTAAAGGTTAAATCACCTGTTGAATAAAAGAAAGCCGGGAAGGAGAGAGAGTCACGTCAGGGTTAAGAGGGGGATTAGTGCCTCAGATTGGGTGGGGGTGTGGAGAACTTCATGCTGCAGGAAGATGCAGTGTGTCTGCTTACCCCCATGGCTGCAAACACAATGGCGAAGTTCTCTGCAGTGTAGTCCATCACGTCCTTGGACTTCTGCACGAGGCCGGCCTGCCGACAGATCTGAGCAGCAATCTGGAAGAAGGACGAACAGGCATTAGACTTTCAACAAGTCTCCGTGTTAAAATACCACCTGAACCAGAACATCCTTTTCCTACAACGTTTCTAGTAAAAGTCACACTGATGCTTGTTAATATTTAGTAGTTGAGGAGTAGGCCTAGTTTAAGTTGGTGGAGATCGATCTGGTGACTAAACTGACTAAAAACAAAAATATTGAGTGTAATTTATAATTTTTCACAACAAAGAAAGTTTTAAAAAGGAAAACAGCAACATCAATGGATTCCTGCGCTGGAAACGTGAGTTCTGCTGGGAGACAAAGACACGAAGAAAGAGGCTGCAGCTCAAGGTCGCCGTTAGATTTTTAAATTTAGTTCATAAAAGCAAGTTTTTGGGATTATTATTTATGTACATGTCCACTGGGAGGACAAGGGGCAGCTTTTCTGTAGGAAGCAGTAAGGGTGCAGCTCCAGGAGCAGAGGCTGGGAGCACCTGCCCTTTCATGCATCATACTTTGTGGTTCAAAACAGATAATACATTTAGTACCTCCAAAACGAACCTCAGAATCTTACACAAACTCTGGAAAAGAACAGTATGTTTGGAAAACACCGTGGCAACCAAGCAGGTAAACATTTTGGACTCATTGATATTAAATATTCATGTAAAATTATCCTGAGAATTCACAAAACCTCTTTCACCAGTAAAAACTTCAAATGTCACGACTTCCTAACTTCTTCTAAATGAAATGACTCTGGTATCTATTATATAAAAAATACTTTGTTTTGTATTTTTAATTAATAATGCAATAATTCAAATAATCAAACTTAAATGGTTAAAATCCTAAAAATGAATGAATGTTTGGTAGGTTTGAGTAACAGTGGATTTGTTTTTATATGTTGTTTTATGTAAAGTATTTTGAATTGCTTTTATGTCTGAAATAAGCTACACACATAAACTTGCCTAAGTCTGATGAAGTGGTGGCCTATTGATCAAAAACGTTTAGTTAAAAATATTTTGCAGCGTTAGCAGGCCTGCACAGACAATGATAATTATGTGAGGGTTTGACATAAAGAGTGGTGTCTTTAGGTTGTATACAGTCACCGAAGAATCAAAGGTAGAGCAGATTAGGACCACTGGAAGGATGTGATCTAAACATAACTGGATCTGGTCAATTCAACCGAGTCAAAACATCTTGGAGACTTGAAAATGAGAACCGAGGGTGCACATGCTAATATTCACTACTTCCTTCCAGCTTTTCTTATGAGGATGCAACCCACATAAAAAAAGAAAAAAGAAATGTATAAATAAGGGGGAGGGGTATTTCTGGATGTTTTAAGAACATATAATTGAGGCCATTAAAACATCTTCCAAAACAGACAAAGAAACACACAGTTGTTACTTTTAGAAAATGCTTTTCCATCATTCAGTGAAAGCAGCATTAAATTTAGTCCCTGATTACCGGCATAGAGGAGACTGAAGAGAAGAATACAGGGTCAACGGATTCTACTTTCTAAATTCCCTGAAGAGCCTCATGAAGAGCCGACGGCCTGTCACTCAACAGCATTCAATGGTCCTGGACAGCTCCGGATGACTGGATCGATCAATATGATTTCACAGAATAAAACAGAAGGTTTCTAGAAATATTATTTATTTCTTCTTTTTTCTGCTTTTGGGGTGATTTCCAAAGCTGTCCTACTTAAATCTGCACAGTGGTCAAAAACCAAACATAAAAAAATCCATGGAGCCAGAAATAACTGATCTTTTCATTTCCATGTAGCTTCAGGACAGTTGTTCACAGAAAGAACAAGAAGAAGCTGGAAATGGAACAAAAAGAGTCACTTTGGTCCCAGTTAAAGTCCCAGAAACACACCCGGGCTTATTTAGTACCAGTGGGGTGGAGTTCTCGAGCAAGGGAGGCAGGTGGAGGAGCAGGGGAGGCGTGTGGAGGAGCAGGGGAGGCGTGTGGAGGAGCAGGGGAGACATTTGGAGGAGCAGGGGTGGCGTGTGGAGGAGCAGTAGAGGCAGGTGGAGGAGCAGTAGAGGCAGGTGGAGGAGCAGTAGAGGCAGGTGGAGGAACAGGGGAGCTGTGTGGAGGAGCAGTAGAGGCAGGTGGAGGAGCAGTAGAGGCAGGTGGAGGAGCAGTAGAGGCAGGTGGAGGAGCAGGGGAGGCGGGTGGAGGAGCAGAGGAGGCGCGTATTGTAGGAGACAATGATGAACATTGTGTCTCGGACACATGGAACTTCATAGATGATGTTGGTGAATAAGAAGCAGCAGCTGTTTATGGTGAAAGTTGTTTGTGGTCATAATAAAACCCCGGCTCCCGGCTCATTACGGTCACTGCCCCTCAATTTTAATTACACACAACACACACTACCTAAACAGTCAGGAGCGGGGAGGGAGAGGGTATTAGGGACCTCTCACACTCCTGTTTCCCCTGTGTGTGGCTGGGGGCAGGTGGGGGGAGGTGGTTGCCCCAGGGCCGGGTCCCGGGGTGGCTGCGCTGGTGGGCTGCACAATACAGCAACCAGATTATCATTTTGCTGCTATGATGCTGGACAGGACAAGTTAAAAAAAAAAAAAAAAGAATAAAACAGCAGATGTTATTAGTAGTTGTTATTGTATGTGACCTTTTCAGATTTGGAATGTTATTTTTAAAGTTTCATATACATACATGAATATCACCGTTAATTATGAACATAATGGTCATATCATACCACCATCAAAGATGTTTAACACTAAAATTTAAGAAATAGAAGAACAAAAGAAATAGAAATAAATTGTTTTTTTTTTTACCTGGGGACCCAATAAATTTCCCAGGGACCCCCTCAACTCGCCACCTGTAAGTCCCGGGTACTCACCACATTGAAAACCTACCAACATATAAAGCTCTCCATGAGCAGACGCCACTGCATATCAAAGACCTCATAGTTCCATATATTATCAACAGAGCACTTTGCTGTCAGACTGCAGGTGTACATGTGGTTCCCAAAGGGAGGCAGAGCCTTTCCACGGTCACCCCATGCAGCTCAGGATGGGGGTTGAGTCGAAATCGATATTCGGTTGGTTTCTTAACTAGGCTATTACTGGTTACAAATTGGCTTGTATAAAAACCGACTGTCTGAATTGGCTCAGATTCGTTGTATGTAAAGAGCCCTGAGATGACGTCGTTTTAGGATTTGGTTTAATTGAAAAGATGTGTTTGTAAGATGTTGCATTCGTTGCCTGAGACGCACTGAAACCCAGAGACCAGAAGTTAGCGGTGGGACAGTCTCACCTCGTTGTGGGGTAATCCAGCAGCAGAGAAAATGGGGATCTTCTGTCCTCTGGCGATGCTGTTCATGCCATCAATGGCTGAGATGCCGGTCTGGATCATCTCCTCGGGGTAAATACGGCACTGAGGATTAATAGGCTGACCTGGAAGGTACATGAAAACGGTTTTAGCTTACTTTGTTATTTTACCCCCTCATCCTAAACTGGACCTGGCATAGCTTAGTTAAAGTAAATACTGAACCAAGTCTGTTTGGTGTTTAGTTACTAATCTTTCATGATGCTCTCATGATCTACAGTCATTTGATAAACGTTTAAAGGTGTCATCACCTGGTCTTTTCATGCATCCACAGTCCTTGAAGTGTGTTTATTTCTTTGAAAACTTACTGACCTCCGTAGAGGCGTGGTCGCATTTGGACGATCTCACGCACCACTCTTCATCACTAGCTGCGTTTCCATGACAGTATTTCACAAAATAAAAGTGATATTTCTAACATTTCGATAAAATGCCATTGCGATTTTCAGGTGTTTCCATTGAACGGTGTTTAACGCATTAGCCGTCATTCTCCTTAAATCTTGTCCCGCGAGACTCCAGCTTGAGGAGGGTAGAGATTTCTAAATCTCTATTTCTAAATTTTCAATAGATGTTAGCCTTAGCTAACTTTTTTTATCCATCTTACGTTCACAGACAATGAAATTTTTCCAGTAAGATACTGAGGTATTTTAAGTATGTTTATTTAGTTTGATACTTTTCTTAAGTAAAGGTTTCAAAACAGATTCAGCCTCAGATCTGCTGAACTGTAGCAGCAGAATATTATATAAATGACTTGTAATCAGTAATGTTTTGTTGCTGCATAGATGCAGAATCATTGATATCTGTAGAAGTGATTCAATTCAACACCCCTACCATTAAGCAACTGACATGGCTGCAAAATTCAGGGGCCGTCCCCACGGCGCCGAATTACAGTAAAACTGCAAAAGAATTTCAGCAACCGACCCTTTAATCCCCACGAAACAGCATTAGCCTCCATGAAACCGATCATCTGAAACCAGATACCAAGGTGGATCGGTTCGAAACCTCTAGGGTCTGTGTCCCATCAGGACAGCGTAACCGCACAACTGAAGGATATGGCGTCAGTGTGACGAACACACGCCAAACACAACAACAATAACGACGTCTGTGACCAACTGTGTTGTGGTGCTGCTCCAGACAGTCCTGGCTCCACTTCTTCATCAGTCCAAACATCCTCAGCCAGCTTTTCTTCCAGTGTGAACTTCCTGCAACACGCAGTGAGCGTTTATCTGCGAACGCGCTGTCTTGTTCTAGCTTTTAAGTGTTCCTCTTGAATCATCATAGCGCCCCCACAGCCTTTTAGTGTTTACTACAGTGGTTTTGTGGTAGTTTCTGCCACCATTTTCACAACTGCACCAGCTTTGGTGCCATGTGGACAGCCTCAGTCTGAATAAGTCTTTGTCTGAAACAAACAAATCCCCACAGCTTTGATCCAACAGGGAAGAGGGGGGAATAACTGTGATGTTCAGTTTTACTTAAAACAGGGAGATTATTTCAGGAAATTGTGCAACTCACATCTAATATTTGTAAAATGTTATTTTTTTCTGCATATTAAAAGTACATGTTATTAAATTAGCATTCAGCATTATGGTTAAAAAAATCTGAGC
The DNA here is from genome assembly GCA_037177355.1 of Melanotaenia trifasciata. Classification (NCBI taxonomy): domain Eukaryota; kingdom Metazoa; phylum Chordata; class Actinopteri; order Atheriniformes; family Melanotaeniidae; genus Melanotaenia; species Melanotaenia trifasciata. Next base: position 1,791,105 of record JBAFTB010000018.1, read on the forward strand.
CAAAGAAAAAATGTTCCACTAATAAAACAGAAAAAAGCTTATAGAGGTCATACCCATGATGTCCAAGTAATCCTCAGCCAGAACAATGGGTCCACGGTCGATGGGTTTACCCGATCCATTGAACACGCGTCCTGAAACGAAGAGTTTCTCCTTTAAACCAAGCAAAAAAAAAAGCAACTCTTCCTTTGAAAAACTATCTGATTTATGTGGAATTAAATTCAAGGATAATTACTAAAATCATCAGTAAATAAAATGTATTAGAGGACACTCCACCATGTTTGATCTATTCTGTGTACAGATACTGTAAGCAGAGCTCTGATGGCTCCCATTTAACCACAAGTAGAAATAATTAGAAATTCAGGGACGCGATTAATGATACTTCACAAACAAAAACAGCTTTTCTTCCTGCTTCTCTGTAACCTTGTGCTGTACTGAGATAATCACACTGATTACGATGTTCAAGAACATTCAGATAAAAGGTTTGATCTTCTTTTTTACTCAAGTTAAATTAGCACAAAGGGAGGAAATGCAGTGCTCAGGCTTCTGTATGTCAAACAGATAATATGATGGAGGGGTAAGAGTAAACTAAAGCTGAACTGTGGAGAGATCAGAGGTTTATCTGTGAATGTGGCGCTGCCGTGCCAGTCAGCTGATCATACCCAGCATGTCTTCAGACACCGGGGTACGCAGGATGTCACCGGTGAACTCGCAGGCGGTTTTCTTGGCATCAATCCCGGACGTTCCCTCGAACACCTGAAACAAAACACACAAAGGAGCAAATGATCAGAAGAAGAAAGCAGAATTTATTACTAACAGAACTTTGTAGAAATAACACACAGATCAACAGTGACCAAACCTTTT
>JBAFTB010000018.1:2138873-2149916 GCA_037177355.1 Melanotaenia trifasciata
GGAAACGTCTGGGAAGTGAGGAGACCAGTTGCTGGAGTTTTAGGAGAGGAATGTTGTCCCATTCTGGTCTGATGCAGCTGCTCTACAGTCCAGGGGCCTCATTTCTAAAGCTGGTGTAGAAACAAAAACCAGCTTACGTCAAATATAGTCAACTTTTGGGATTTATGAAAACCAAACTTGACGGGAAAATGTTCCTACCTCCACGTGATGCAACGTTAATGAAACACACAAGAGGAGGATTTCCTTTTATTTATTTATTCTTATACAATGTTTTTTATTGTTGTCCTAATTTCTGTCCAGACAGTCTTTATTTCCCACAACTGTTTGTCCACCTGGTTAATAACGATGATAGTGTCCATCTGCACCACCCACCCAGCTAGAGCACCTCCCACCCAGCTGGAGCCCCGCCCACCCAGCTGGAACACTGCCAACCCAGCTGAAATATTATTTAACACTAAATAAACTGCTACCAATCTCAGATGTATCTGTGCATATTTATTTTATCAATAAGACGCTTTTCTCTAAAGTGATTCACCCCTCTGGGATTCGAACTTTGATCTTCCGAATAGCAGACGGATGCTCTACTGACTTAGATATCTAGCTGCATGTTCTGATGCCTCTGGTGTGTCTTCCCTTCTGACACTGTGATGACAGCATCTGCTGTTTGAAGTTTGCTGCATTTCCTTTAAGGCAAAGCAAGGCAAATTTATTTGTATAACACATTTTATGTACAAGACAATTCAAAGTGCTTTACATAAAACATTACAGCAGGGTGCAGAAAACAAAGTGTATTGAAAAACAAAGATTAAAAGAAATAAAAATTAATTAACAAAACAGAAAGAAAAGGCTAAAATAAAATAAATAAAATGCAAGAACTAAAGTTTCAGTGTGGGGAAAGAGTATTAACTCATGATCAAGTTTAAAGGTTCCAGCTTAAAAGAACCAGATGCAGATCTGGACTCTAAATAAAAACTATTTAAATGCAGCAGAGAACAGGTGGGTCTTTAATCTGGATTTAAATAAACTCAGTCTTTCAGCTGATCTGAGGCTTTTTGAAAGTTTGTTCCAGACATGTGGAGCATAGAAGCAGAATGCAGCTTCTCCATGTCTGGTTCTGACTCTGGGAACTGATAAAAAACTGGATCAAGATGACCTGAGGGTTCTGGTAGGTTCATATTTGATGTATTTTGGTCTTAAACCATTCAGATCTTTATAGACCAGCAGCAGAATTTTAAAGTCTATCCTTTGACAGACTGGCAGCCAGTGTAAAGACCTCAGAGCTGGACTGAATAGCTTCACTCTGACCTGTTCATGCAGAATCCATCCATCTTAAAAAAGTGCCTGCAGTCCCAGATAAAGTTGAAGTTGTCTATGAAATGAACTGGATGTTTGGTACATGCAGCCGACAGCCAAGCATTCAGACTAAACAGCCTACTGAATCTCTCCACTCCTCCTCTGATGGGAGGGAGAGGCCACTGATGAATAGCTGGACATCCAGACAGCTAATCGCATCCAGCAGTTCAGTAAAATCCTGCTTCAGCACCTCAGATAGTTGTTTCACAACGTCATTCAACCCCACATGCAGGATGAGGTTTTCCACAGTTGGGTGTGCTGCCACAATTTGTGTAATTTTGCCTCTTACATCTTATACCATATCCTTGGGAAAGCACAGCACTTTTGTACATTTTCCACACACATTTCTCACGTCTTTCACACCAAAGTCACCAACAATCAGAGTCTAAGGGCCCAGCCATTTGCTTTTCTTCTTTGTTCTTTGGTCTGACCCTGGTGTGTAGGGAGATTCTAACCTGATCATCAGATGTAGATCCAGAATCCTGCAGCAGAGGAGCAAATCTGTTCTGTAGTTGCATGTCTTGTTGTTGAGGAGGAGACTTGTTTTTAGTTTTCCTTTTGACAACTGGTTATGTTTGTGTCTTGCTAGGGAGAGGGGTTGAAGAGGTACTAGTTGGCAGAGCAGGCCAGCCGGTTGCGTCACTAATCTCAGCAAACTGGGCTCTGCCTGTTACTCTTCCTCCCATTTCCCTGTGAGATGATTTACTCTTTGCACCAACAGCATTCCAGAGAGGACTATCAGTAAAAGAGTTATTACCTTGTACATGCCTTTTTCTTTCCAATTAAGTTTGTGCTAATTAGTTGTGTATTAGCATGATCTTGTCCGCAGTTTTTCATTAAAGGCAAGGTTGCTCGTTTCCACACAATCCATTTACTTCCACATTCACCTCAAGCTGTTGAATCTTTGTTTCCAGCATGTTGATCTTCTGTAGAAGTTTGTAATAGTCATCTGTAGAGAAAGGAGGCATCTTGCAGCTAGTTAGCTTTAGCTTCTGAGTAACTGTAGATAAGGATTCTGCTATTTGTAGGCCACGCTGACATGACACTGACAAGATTGTAAGAGTCTTAAAAATAGTAGTATCCAACCAAATCTACCACAAAATACAGTCCCAGTGATTAATGAGTATCCAGGAGTCATTGCTCATAAATTTCTTAAGTAGAAAAATAAGAATATTGGCAGAAAAATGCAAGCAGAGGGGAGAGTGAACCAGCGAAGCATCAGCAGGGGACAGAAGCAGGAAGTAGGCCTGTATTTTGCTTTGCTACACACAGCTTGATAAATGAGGCCCCGGGACCTTGGTTTCTGGATTTCTGCTTCCACGATGCTCCAGATGTCGTGTACTGGTGAAAGGTCTGGACTGCAGGCAGGCCAGTTCAGCAGCCGGACTCTTCTCCTGTGAAGCCATGCTGCTGTGATCGATGCAGGATGTGGTTCAGCATCGTCTTGCTGAAATCTGCAAGGTCTTCCGTGAAAGAGACATAGTCTGGATGGGAGCAGATGTTGCTCTAAAACGGGGATCACCTACTCTGGTCTTGAGGGCCGGTATCTTGCAGGTATTGGATGCGTCCCGGCAGCAACACACCTGAGTCAGATGATTGAGACATTAACAGACTTGTGCAGAACCTGACAACAAGCTGCTCTGTTTTGTGAATCGGGTGTTGCAGTAGGGAAACATTCATTACCTGCAGGACACGGCCCTTGAGGACCAGAGTTGGTGATGCCTGTTCTAAAACCTCCATGCACTTGTCATTGGTAATGGAGCTTCACAGAGGTAGAAGCTGTCAGTTCCAAAGACACTAGTGCTAAGTGTTCCTGAGCCCAGACATTGCTCTCTATTACAGAATCATCTTGGTTTTCATTGCAGCGCTGCCTGAGGGCCTCAGGATTGCAACATCTCACACTGATTTTCATTATCTCTAGATCCACTTTAGGCCCATTTATGTTCCTTTTATGTGCATTAATAGGCATGTCTGTCTTAAACAGCATTGTTCTCATACTCTAATTTCCTTTATGTTGTCATGGTTGTTAGGTAAAACATCTTCCAGAGGGCAGTGCAGGATCACCTCTGAGATCTGACATCAGTTTCAGACAATAACAAAAATAGTGACAGTGGAGATGACAATGGTGTTCATTCTCAGAAGGAGACCTAAAAATACATAGTGCAGCAGACAGTGGTGTTCTGTACAGCCATTAAATGCATCACAGTTTCATTTTCTTTGTGCCTTTCTCTGGTCTGATCAGCAATACTGTATAAACTGACTAAATATAAAGGATGCAGACAGAGGAATAGCTCTGTATCGGTCTTTACCGTAAAGCATAAATGTGCTTTATGTCTGTAGAAGAGGGAATATTTAAAGAATTTACAATTTGATGTTAAATTTCTATAGAACTGAGATGTTTTTTTGCAGATTGCCCATTTTTACGTCTGAGAGACTCTCCCTTTTTATAGGTTCTCTTTTTATACCCATTCATCTTAGGGCGCATGGTGAGAATCTGACTGTTGAAAGCATAAACCAGCATGGTTTCAGCCCGGAGTGGGGAAAGGGGTCCATGGCTTTTCAGTATTTCAGAAAAATAGGCTGGGAAATCACAATTAAACACAACAGATGAGAATATTGATAAATTTATACTAACATCAAGCTTCCAGAATGAAAACATGAAAATCAAATTACCTTGGATTCACCTCTTTTAGTCAGTGAACTCCATGAAGCTCTCCAGCATATGCCCAACAATAAAGCCCCAGGTCCAGGTGGTCCAGGTCCAGATGGTCCAGGTCCAGATGACCCAGGTTCAGATGGTCCAGGTCCAGATGGTTATCCAGCAGAATTCTACAAAGAGTTCTGGACAACACTGGCACCCACTTTCTACAATATGATATTAGAAATAAAGGGAAAACAAAAAATACTTCAAATATGAACCTAGCTAATATTACTCTGCTATTAAAACCAGGTAAAGACCCGGCACTTCCATCCAGTTACCGTCCAGTTTCATTAATAAATGTAGATCAAAAATATTCAGCAAAGCTTTGGCCAGAAGGATAGAAAAAATAACCCCTCTAATAATACATCCTGACCAAACAGGATTTATTAAAGGTAGATATTCATCTGCTAAAACGCAGATTAATTAACACAATTGATTATTCTACTCTACATAATCTGGAATCCACTGTCATTTCTTTAGATGCAGAAGATTTAATTAATTAAATTAAATAAATGAACAAACACACAAAGCTGACAAATTCATACTACTCTTTTCAAGAAAAACCTGGAGCCTTACTGAAAAATGAAATGTAACTTGAAGCTGGACCAATTTAAAGGGTTCCCCTTTAAAGCATCAGCTCCTCTTAGCTCCTCTATAATTCCAACCCTAATCCATCCATCCATTATCTGCCACTTATCCAGAGATGGGTCGCGGCGGCAGCTGCCTAAGCGGGGAAACCCAGACATCCCTCTCCCCAGCCACATCCATCAGCTCCTCCAGGGGGATCCCGAGGCGTTTCCAGACCAGCTGAGAGATGTAGTCTGTCCAGGGTGTTCTGGGTCTTCCCCGGGGTCTCTTTCCAATAGGAACCCTCACCAGGGAGGCGTCCAGGAGGCATCCTGGCTAGATGCCCGAGCCACCTCATCTGGCTCCTCTCAATGCGGAGGAGCAGCAACTCTACTCTGAGCCCCTCCCAGATCACAGAGCTTCTCACCCTATCTCTAAGGGAGAGCTTGGCCACCCTGCAGGCAAAACTCATTTCACCCGCTTGTATTTGCAATCTTGTTCTTTCGGTCTCTAGCCACAGTTAGTGACCATAGCTGAGGGTAGGAACGTAGATCAACTGGTAAATCAAGAGCTTGCCTTTTGGCTCACTTGGGGCAGGACCTCATTGCTGACCCGGAGAATGCACTCCACCCTTTTCTGGCTGAGGACCATGGTCTCGGATTTGGAGGTGCTGATTCTCATCCCAGCCGCTTCACACTCAGCTGCTAATCACTCCAGTGAGAGCTGAAGATCACGGCCCAATAAAGCCAACAGAACCACATCATCTGCAAAGAGCAGAGACCCAATCCTGAGGCCACCAAACTGGATCCCGTCAACATCTCGGCTGCGCCTAGAAATTCTGTCCATAAAAGTTATGAACAGAATCAGTGACAAAGGGCAGCTTTGGCGGAGTCCAATCCTCGCTGGAAACGACTCTGATTTACTGCCGGCAATGCGGACCAAGCTCTGACACCGGTCTTACAGGGACCGGACATCTCGAACAAGGGGGGTCCAGCATTCCATACTCCTGGAGTGCCCCCCACAGGAGTCCCCGGGGGACAAGTTGAATGCCTTCTCCAAGTCCACAAAGCACATGTAGGCTAGTTCAGCAAACTCCCATGCCCCCTTCAAGACCCTGAAGAGAGTGTAGAGCTGGTCCACTGTTCCACGACCGGGACGAAAACCACACTGCTCCTCCTCAATCCAAGGTTCGACAATTCGACGGACCCTCCTCTTCAGCACCTCTGAATGGGCCTTATCAGGGAGGGTGAGGAGTGTGATTCCCCAGTTGTCGGAGCACACCCTCCAGTCCCTCTTTTTGAAGAGGGGGACCACCACCCCAGTCTGCCAGTCCAGGGGAACTGTCCCCGATGTCCACACAATGCTGCAGAGATGTGTCAGCCAAGACAGCCCTACAGCATCCAGAGCCTTAAGGAACACTAGGCGTACCTCATCCAGCAGCCCCCCCATCCCCACTGCACATAGTGTTGATGGAGCACTGCTTTCCCCTCCTGAGCCGTTGGATGGTGGACCAGATTCTCCTTGAAACTGTCTGGAAGTCATTCTCCATGGCCTTTCCAAACTCCTCCCATGCCTGAGTTTTTGCCTTAGCGACCGCCGAAGCTGCATTCCGCTTAGCCTGCCAATACCCATCAGCTGCCTCTGGAGTGCCACAGGCCAAAAAGGCCCGATAGGACTTCTTCTTCAGCTTGACGGCATTCCTTACTGCTTGTGTCCACCAACAGCCCCCACGTTCGGGTCTGCCCGGCCGGACCAGCATCCTGCCCTACCATCTGAGCCAACTCACCACCAGGTGCTGATCAGTTGACAGCTCCGCCCCTCTCTTCGCCCGAGTGTCCAAGACATGTGTCTGCAAGTCAGATCAGATCGGGGGGCCATTTCTCCCAATCACGCCCCTCCAGGTCTGGCTGTCATTTGCCACATGGGCATTGAAGTCCCCCAGCAGAACGAGGGAGTTCCCGGAAAGAGGGCTCTCCAACACCCCCTCCAAAGACTCCAAAAGTGTGCATACTCTGAACTGCTGTTTGGTGCATAAGCACAAACAACAATCAGAGCCCATCCCCCCACCTTAAGGTGGAGGGAGGCTACCCTTTCGTCCACCGGGGTAAACCTCAACCCACAGGCGCCAAGTCGGGGGGCAATGAGCATGCTCACACCTGCTCGGTGCCTCTCACCAAGTGCAACTCCAGAATGGAAGAGGGTCCAGCCCCTCTCAAGGACAGTGGTTCCAGAGCCCAAGCCATCTGTCGAGGTGAGTCTCAACCTCGCGCACCAGCTCAGGCTACTTCCCCACCAGAGAGGTGACATTCCACGTTTCTAGACCTAGCTTCTGCAGCCGAGGATCAAACCGCCAGGGTCCCCACCTCTGGCAGCCACTCAGCTCACACTGCACTCGACCCCTATGGATCCCCCTGCAGGTGGTGAGCCCACGGGAGGGGGGGCCCATGTCACCCTTTCGGGTAGAGCCCAACCGGTATATATATAATTACAGATGAGTTATATCATCAAATTAGCATCATTAGGTACAAGTTTGTCACGAGCAGCTTATTACAGCACGAGTTCAACTCAGACAAGAGGGAAAATAAATAAAACAGCCATGCAGGTTGATGGTGGATAGATCTCTCTGCCGGGATGACAGACATGCAACAGATAACTGTGCAAAGGAAACCACAGAGCAGATTAACAAAGATAACATAGACAATCTAATGTAAACATATGAAAAATGTGATCTGCTAAGATGTCATATATATTCTAGGTGTTAACCCAAACAGGAAAAAAGCAGCTTAGAGCAGTGAAGTTGGTGCTTACACTCTGGTGAAATGAGAAAACAACCCTTCTTTTATATTTTAAAGACATGTTTTAAATAACGGGTTGTCGAGTTGAAGCAGTGACAATAAAAGTAACTCTACCAGTAACAGACTGTGGAGAAAAAGAAGCCCACCATACAGAGACAGAACTCAACAGGAGTATGCAAGGTGTTTGCCACATAAAATAAGCTGGATTGCAACATTTAATTAGGGTAATTTGATATTTGACCAGATACACAGTTGATGATGACATCCTGGAAATCTGAAAGTAATACTGTAGTGGGAGCCTGTATTATTAATAGATCTGGTGTCTTTACAGTGAGAGATTAGCAAGATAGTGATCAAACTGTAGGTGTGCAGAGCAGCAGGTGTTAAGGTTCCATGAAGCTGACATGGAATTTCACATCAGCCCTAAATACAGAAATAAGTCTGTGACATACAAATGTCGTCATCTACTCGCTCTAAATTTAACAGCTGAAAATGAATTACTCAGCTTCTTAAACCTTACTTATCACCAAAAGGATCAAACAAATATTAATTATACAATTAAAATGTTTGAATTAATAAAAACCCTGAAAAGTTCGATGAAGAAGAGAAGGCCTGAGAAGTAAGACTTATATCTAGTTTATTTTCCTTGATTTTTATTTACCATCATAATTCCAAAAAAGTTGGGTCTGTACTGTGTAAAATGTAAAATAAAACCAGAACGCAACATGTCTGGAAAAAGTAGTTCCAGGGTGATGTTTAGTATTGTGTAGCATCCCCTCTTCTTTTAACAACTGTACAGTTTTCTGCTTTGCCTCAGACCATTTTAAATGGAAATCCACCTTCAGCCTTGTTGCATGTGCGCAGAGATTCCTCCTGAATCTCTAAATTGGTAGATGAAATTATACACTGTAGATGATGGAATCTTTGTAACAATTTTATGTTGAGGAAATTTTTTACCACATATTTATAGATGCAGTTTATCTCAGATTGGTGAAATTCTGGTCAGCTTTTCATCTGAGAGACTCTGCCTCTCTGAAATGCTCCTTTTATACCAGTCATGTTACTGACCTGTTGCCAGTTAACATGACTAGTTGTCCAATGCTCCTCCAGGTGTTTTTGGTTTGTGCCAGGTACTTTTCCAGCCTTTTGTTGCTCCTGTTCCAACTTTTTGCCTTTTCCTGGACAGAGGTTATGTTGGTTTGTCTGACTGTCTGTCTATTAGTAACATAATTTAAAAAGTAATGGAACAACTAAAGGAGTCATCTCCTGGAAATTGCACTTTTTCAAGTTAAAACCAAAAGTATTGGGTAAACTCCCGCAAATGCAAGATTTTAATTTGCTCCTGGGATTTCATCATCACAGGAGGCTATTTGAATAAGCCAGCCCCTCATCCACCCCTAAAGTCAGGCTTTAGGCGTGGAATGATATAATGATATAAAGTCATGCTTTACTTCTGACGCAGCTAATGCTAAAGCTAATGCTGAGGGACGAGCCTAAAAGTTTAACCCGCTGCAACGTACATATGAGCCCTGTGTTTTCTTTTTTATAAGTGGGGTGAAGTGATCTGCCACATCAATCTTTGTAAACATTTGGTTGTAAACGTGCTTCTTCCACCATCTTGGTATCTTCACTCTCAGGCTCGGAGTCTGGTTCAAACATAAATGGCTGAACTCCGTAAGTTGCTGCTCGGTCAGGTTCACTCACCATCATTAAGCTGCTGATGTTGTGGAGTCGGACGCACTGTGCATGCACTGGGCCAGCCCCCCTTCCAACTCTGGCCTCCTGCGGCCAATCAGCACACACCTCATTAACATTAGTCAAAAGCTTGCATGAACTCTCAGGAGACAAAGTTGTGGTTTGAGGAAAGAACAAGCTCCATGTTTGATTTTTTTGTTTAATAAGTTTTCAAAAAATATTTAAAGACACTTAGAGGACAGTGGATACATGAAAAGACCAGGTGATGACACCTTTAAGGAAATTGTCAGGAAATCTCTAAAATGGAATAAGGGACATCGGTGAACTTTCTCATGTCCGGGTCTTTTGCCAGTAAAAACAAAAGGTTGCTAACATAACAACTTTGGATTTTCAGCATCAATCCTCATAATTTTTTCTTTGATTTTCGTAGTTTCCTTAGAATATGCTGAAAAGTTGTGTTGTGTTTGGCTGCCATAAACATTTGTTCCACAGACAGCAAGACATCGTTCTTCCAACGGCCAAAGAGACAAAACAGTCCAGAAACTTGTGATAACTGGCAAATGGCCAATAATCAGTTAATGCTGACGACCTTGGAGTCCTTCTGAATATGTGTTCAGATCATTTTGAAAAACATTTATTGTCATGTTACTGTTTAAAACTTGTGGTTGTTTTGGATATTTGTGTCAAGCCTTGTGAGTTGCTGGTTTGGGGCTGGACTAGTTTAGCTGTAGCTGTTTGGTGTCATGCGTTTCTTTCTGCTTCCTGTTTGTTGGAACACCTGGTTTAATTTGCTAATGTGCTTCACCTGTTCCCTGCTAGTTCCTCAGTGTATTTATACCCCTTGGTTTCAGCTTTCTTCTGCCAGTTGATTGTATGTATTCATGTCACGATGCTGTCTTGATTCCGTTGCCCCAGTTTTGGCTTTGTAAGTCATTTGGTTCCTTTTTTTTTTGTGGATTAAAACCTTTATTCCTGCATCAGTTTGTCTTGTGCTTCATCAGCCTTCATTTGGGTCCTCACCTCATCCACACCATAGCTCATACCATGACATGTCTGGTTACAGGAACAATAACAAACATCTGTTGTTGGGTTTTTTAAAGCTCTCCATGGCTCATGGCGGGCTTTCCAGCCATTGCTCCGGCACTCTGTAATGAGCATTTGAGTATAAGTATTTAGCCCTCTACGCTCACTGGCCTCCTGTAGAGCCCCCTGTAGAGCTCGACTGATGCTGGTAAGCGTCCTGTCCCGTTTTAATGAAGGAGATTGACTGTTTGGGGGCATCCTGGGTCTTACTAAAGTGGATTACTGGCAGATGGAGTCTCCCAAAGTTCCTAAAACTTAGTTATGGCGCCAGCGGTTTAGTCCCTCTCCAAGCGTTTTTGGGCAGCAACTGAAGATGTGCTCCAGGGTGCCCCTTTTCTGGCACAACTAGCACTTGGGAGTGTCGGCTAGGCCCCAGGTGTGCAGGGTGGCGAGGCTCGGGAGGACTTCATAGACTGATTGGATGAGAAACTTGATGCATGATGCTTTAGCCTTTCCTTCCAAGGCTCTGCTTAAGGAATCGTGTGGGATTCTGCCTGCTCCCATTGAATTATTTGCAAAAATAAAAACAAGTAAACACAACGGCCTGGTGGGGGCCTGCACTCTGATGGCTTCTAGTTACAGACGTGTTGCTGCCATCAGATTCACAACCAGCTCACATCTGCCATGAAATGGTAAAATCTGATCTTATATAAAATAAATATGGTTTAATGAGATTTCTAAATCACTACATTCTGGCTTTATTTCCATTTTACACAGAGCCCCAATTTTTATTTTATTTTTTTATTTTTTTATTTTGAGGCGGGGGGGGGGGGGGGGGGGAATTCCCGAAATCACCCCTTAACTTGTTTTTTAAATGTTTGACCTCGACCCCCAGTAGAAAAAAAACCC
>JBAFTB010000018.1:2190533-2202993 GCA_037177355.1 Melanotaenia trifasciata
GCCGACTAGAGCAGACTAGTGCCGAGAAAAATCTGGCAAAAAATGGTGGAGTGTGTGACCCGGTTTCTTTACTTGGCAAACTTAACCCGGTAAAAACAAACGCGACAGTAATACTAACACTGCAGTTCGTCCAGTTTGGTTTATCCTCTAACTGGCTGGGTACGTGTTAAGATGACAACATAACGCTGGAAACCAATGAATATTCCAAAAGTCATAAGACATAATGTTATCTTACCTAACGAGTAGTAGAGCTCTTGCTCGGCTCTCCTTCATTATGAAAGTAGACTTCTCCCAAACAGTTTTTCTTTCCTGACTCAATATGTGTACTTTGGTGTAGTAAGCTAGCCTGATTCTCACTTCGTTGCCTCTACAACTGCTCTGAGCCTTTGAGAGCATGCGATTTGTGGACGAAGAGGGGAGCGCAGAGGGGTTGAGGGAGGAGGGACACATGGCAGCTTAGTTTGATACACATCACCAACCAATCTTTCCGAACAGCCGGTTAAAATGATTGGATGGTGTTTTCAGTTCTGTCCGTTCCACTGGTGACTACTTTTTTAATTTTTGTGTTAGAACATTTAATTAATTGGCTGCAATCAGGGCTCGTGTTGTGGAAGTTCAGCTGCTTTTACCTGCAATTTCCCAAAAAACTCATTGTTTCATCTAAATGAAGTCATTTACGCAGCTCTCCTAATTTAATCTGTTTTCTCCTTATTCATGTTTTTTTTAGATATATTTTGACAGAAAACTTCTGAATGCGGTTGTTGAAAATGTGTAAACATTTCTTGATCTACAGTGTAGAGAAGGCTTTGAGTTTTTCTGCTATTTATTAACCACATTTATTAATCACAGCAACAGTCAGTTTTATTTTCTGGTTGGAGAAGAACATCAAAGAATTAAATGTGAAATGCTGCCTTAAACACAGCAAGATACAGTCAGATGATGAATTATTCATACACAGATATCTCTGTTTCACAAAACATACACACATCCAACAAAACACTCATTTTAAATTTACACCTCACTCACAGAGTAGACTGAAGTCTCTTCATATCATGTGTGTGTGTGTGTCCAGGCCCAGCAGATGCTGTCGGCCTGTCAGGAGAAGATTGACGTGTCCAGCACAGAGGGCTACGAGCTTTTTATCAGCCAGCTTAAGGAAGGCCTGAGGAATACCTCACATGAGACAGCAGCCAGTCACAAAGTGGCCAAGGTGAGTCTGGAAATTACTTACAGAAAGAAGCAAACAAAAACTTGTTCAGTAGTTTGGGGGCTTGCGTTTGACCAGAGTCTGATGAAGGCCGTGGTCCTAAACATCCAGAGCAGCAGCATCTCAGAATCAGCTTTATTTGCCAAGGATTAACACGTACCAGGAAGTTTTTGCTGGCAGATGTGGTCACTCTAGTGGAAGTATTAGGATAAGTAAAAAGCAATAAAATAAGTAGGAACAAATTAAGTAGGAAGTAATACCAACAGAAAATTACAGTTGGTACAAAACAAAGCAGCACGTGTTGCACTGAAATGTGGTTTTATGACAAATGTTGCTAAAATCGACTCTCCTGGTTATGGGTGAAGGATAGATGGTTGTATTCACTGATTAATTTTTTAAATAATATTATTATGACAAAAATAATAATTAAAAAAATTAAAACAAGTTTAAGCCAACGTACAGTGATGTTTAGAGCCATGCACGAGTGGAACTCACTACAATATTACACAACAATGCAATCTTATTGTTTTAAAAAGCTACTGAAAATATACTATAAAAATAATCAGATTTAAATTGAATAATATGTGAGTGTATTTTAGTATGACAGTATATAAGATAAGTATGACTACATTGTAAATTAATGTATAAATTATGACAATGTATGGGAATTAATATTAGTCGAAAAAGTAAGATGATAAAATGTTATTTTAATATTTTATTTGTAATCTGTGAAAAATGTTAATTGTATACTTTTTCTACTGTAAACTGACCCCAGGAAGAATAGCTGATGCAGCACGCTGCTGACGCTAATGAGAATCTCCATAAACATAAACATAAACTCTTATCTGGGGCTGTCTGCTATATACAGAGCAAAATATACAAATACAAATTACAACTACAAATATCAGATCAATCTACACTGTAGATGCAGTACAGGAGCAACCAGTTAGCAGATCATCTGTTTAGTAAAGGGACTGCAGTGGGGAAGAAGCTGTTCCGGTTCCTGTTAGTCCTGGTCTGTGGGGTTCTAAGATTCCTGTTAGTCCTGGTCTGTGGGGTTCTAAGATTCCTATTAGTCCTGGTCTGTGGGGTTCTAAGATTCCTGTTAGTCCTGGTCTGTGGGATTCTGAGATTCCTGCCAGTCCTTTGTGATGTTCCCTGCCCTCCCTGAATCCTGGAGGAGTACAGGTCCTGAATAGAGGGCAGGGGGTTCAAGTGATGCTCTGCAGTCCTCACGGTGTGCTGTAGTCTGGTCTGGTCCTGCTTGGTGGTAGCTCCAGACCACACAGTGATGGAGGAACACAGGACAGACTCCATGACTGCTGGATAGACCTGCAGCAGCAGCGCAGGGCAGTTCGTGGTTCCTCAGGAGCAGGAAGTCCATTCACTGCTGGGCCTTCTGGAGGATGGAGCTGATGTTTTCCTCCCACTTCACATCCTGAGAGATGATCAGGCCCAGGAATCTGAAGCTGATGCTAAGCTGTGCTAATGAGGACTGTGGAGGGGTGCAGAGCAGGGGGTGTCTCCTAAAGTCCACAGTCCTCTCTACAGTCTTGAACGTGTTCATCTCTAGATTGTTCTGACTGCATCAGACCTCCAGCTGATCCACTTGGTGTTGATATGCAGACTCGTCACCATCCTGGATAAGACAGATGATGGTGGTGTCGTCTGCAAACAGGAGCTTCACATAGGGGTCCGTGGAGGTGCAGAGGGAGAAGAGCAGTGGAGAGAGGACACATCCCTGGGGAGCACCAGTGGTGATGGTCTGGGTGAACTGCCCCGACCTCAGCTGCTGGCTTCTGTCAGTAAGGAAGCTGAGGATCCAGCTTCCTTACTGACAACACTTCCAGATGGTGTTGAACTCAGAGCTGAAGTCCACAAACATATTCTATTAATAGGTCTCAGGATGATCCAGGTTCTGCAGGATGTAATGCAGTCCTCTGTTAACTGCATCATCCACCGACCTGTTTGCCCGGTAGGCAGGGGGTCTAGAAAGTTCCTGTGAGGGACTTCAGGTGGCCCAACACCAGGCGTTCAAAGGGCTTCATAACTACAGATGTCAGAGCAACAGGCCTGTGTCATTCAGTCCTGTGATGGTGGGGTTCCTGGGGGCCACACTGATGGTGGAGCGCTTGAAGCAGGAGGGGACTTCACTCAGCTCGAGAGATCTGTTGAAGAGCTGAGTGAGGACAGGATCCAGCTGATCTGCACAGGCCTGCAGACAGGAGGGGGGCGCTCCATCTTGGCCTGGAACTTTCCTGGTCCTTTGTCTCTGGAGCAACCGGGTCACTTCTCCTTCGCTGATTCGAAGTGGGTCGGGGGACTGGATAAAACCGATGACTTTTAAAGTTTCTTGTTTGTTTGAACTTACCTTGAAAGGTAACAGTTTCTAAACCGAGTGCAGGTAGTTCTCTGATACACTTTGGTCGGCTGTTGCTGTCGAGGTTGTAAGGTGTGGAGGCTAGCTGGTGGTGGAGATAGTCATACTGCTGGAGGGAGAGTCGGCACGATGCAGTGATGACTAAAAAACAATACCTCAGTATTTAGAGACAAAATGCCAATACACTGTTTACAGCTGTGTTTTCTATAAGTATTTACTATTAGAACACTGATAAACGTGCTGTTAAACACGAACACTGGGTCAGCGTCAGCAGGTAGCACCTGTTTACTTTAGGGATGAGTCCGATCCAGCATCGGTCATGTGTTCCTATAGCAACTTAATTCATAGATCAGAAATTTCCGATCCAACCTGGCGAAATTTCCGATCAATGAATCATGTCTACAACGTTGGCGAGGCGCCGTGTATGCGTCCCAGTGACACACGCTTCAGTTCAAGAAATCTAATCTGCAGTTTGCAGCAGGTTAGCGTTGAGCAGCACTCAGGTTAGCAAACTTTTCAACTCAGCATGTCCGCGGTGTGGAAATGTCTTTCAGTCGAAACCACCGAAGCACGACAGCAACATGCGATGTTTGCTGAGCCGTTGTTCTGAGAGGTTAAACCTCCGTCGTGACGTACAACACCATTAATTTAATCAAACATTTGAAAGACCACGAGGACCTTTTAGCCAGGGGGGAGAAAGAAGGAAGAGAGCCGATCAGAATCACTTGTGGAGGTATTCAAAAAGCAAACGTTCAGCAGACAGCGTAAAAGCTAAACGGACAGGGAGGCATATTTCCTATCAATGCCCTATTTATTAATGTTGGCTAAGTTTTAAAGCGAAAAAGTTTTAACTCGTGGATCTATATGTGTGTGTGTGTCTGTGTGGCTATTCACTTTTTACTGCTTCTTCTCAGTCATGGTTAGACTCTAGTGTTACACTTATTCCGTTCGCCTTCACTGCCACACCTGCTGTGTGTGGATTGTGATGTTATTGATAGTGTTTACAGTATTGCACTTTTCTTTTATTTAAAATATTTGACATTAGATCAACTTCATCAGTAATTTACTGATGAAATGTACATTGTTTTTAACTTTTATTTCAAATATTAGATATTTGAAAATCTTGTTTTTTATGCTACAAGAGGTTGTGAACCTACTTCGTTCTGATCAGATGTATTTTATTTGGAGAGGCGTAGTGCAGAAGTTTTTTCCCTATTTTTCATGTTGACATGTGTTGCTGCATAGCGGTGATCCGTGTTGTTTATGACAGTTTTTTTTCTATTTTGTATATTGCAGTAGTATTTAGTATTTAGTATCTAGTAACCTTCTCTTGAAATTTGTTATAACTGAATCCATAACAGAGCTATTCTTATTGACGACTAATCCAGCATCGTCTTCATCTTACCTGTACTTGGAGAGGTCTCTTATCTTGACTCTTGTCTTTTCGTTTTTTCGCTGAATCAGACACAATGTGCAATCAAAACATTCGGTGTGTTTATTTCCACTTGCCAGTGTCCTGTAAGTTAAAACCTTGTGAAGCGCTTTTTCTGAGTCTCGAGATGCTGCTGGGTAGCGACGGCTCCAGAAATGCACATAATAAACGCCGTGATTTAAGGAGTGAAAGTTACGTAGTGCATCTTTAACGTCTGGATGTGAAGGACTCTAACACTGTTTGCTGACAACCAGACGGAAACAGAAATGAATAAAACAATCAGCCAGTCCTACCAGACATTCAGCTGACTGTCTGATAGCAACTGGATATCGAAAGTCCCACACTGATTGGGCTCTACACTTCCTCCCACCAAACAGAGCAGCTCATGGCTGGATGTGTCGTGGAGCTGAAATTAAATCTCTTATTCAGGCTGCACTGCAACTAAACTATGAGGAAGTACAACTGGGAACAATCATGGCAGCGGCTGGTTGCGTCTGTTGTAGTGGGTAAAGCTGGTGTGACTCTTATTCCACCAAAGCAAGACTTCAGCATTTGTTGTCTCTGTGCAAACACGTAGGCATGAAACTATGTCGTCATCAGCTGTGGACTTGTGAAGGTATCTTTTTCTTTTTTTGACCCTCTTTAGACCCATTAATACATGAAGGTCTAGTTTAGAACGAAAAAGCCTCTTTAACCTGTTTCTGTTCACTTTATGGCCACATTGCTGCCTCCAGCTCTGTAATACAACACGTCACAGAGCAAAAGTTCTCTGAAACTGCTTCCATGAACATGATGGAACCAGAGCTGAGTCTAGAAGAACAGCTTTAGGTTGAGGTTCTTGGGGCACAATACTAACATATTAGTAGTGTGTTTTGGTGTATACACACTCACCGTCCACTTCATCAGCTCCACCTGTTCAGCTTCCTGTTAACGCAGCTATCTAACCAGCCAATCACACGGCAGCATGCGGTCACGTAGTCATGGTGAAGATGGCTTGCTGAAGTTCAAACTGAGCATCAGGATGAGTAAGAAAGGGGATTTAAGGGACTTTGAACGTGTCATGGTTGCTGGTCTGAGTATTTACTGGGATTTTCACCCACAACCATCTCCAGGGTTTCCAGAGATGGTCTGAAGAAGAGAAAACATCCAGAGCAGCAGTTGTCTGGACCAGGATGTCTGGTTGTTGTCAGAGGAGACTGGGAAGACTGGTTGGAGATGATAGGACAACAGGAAGTCCAATCAGCACTGGTTCCAAAGGAGGAGAATGGTGGACATCCAGCTAGTTGTCTTCTTTCTCCTTGGCATTAAACAACTAATAAATCATCGTATATTTAAGCGTGAAGCGTGAAGGAAGCATGTTTGCTCATTGAATGACCAGAATGTAAAGAGGTACTCGGCCCGGTTCAACTACTGCCCTGCTGCTCATGTTAGAGCTCTGCTAGCTGAGCAACACGGTCCCATCAATGTTAAAGATGCTCAGACTAAAGTATTAAAGCAGTCCGATCGGCTCCTCAGTTACGCTGCGTTGTTGCTGCAGATGTCTGGAGTGGCATCTCCCTGCAGGAAGAGCCGTCCTGCTCTGCAGCACCTTGTCTTTGCTGCCATGCCGGTGACCTCTACTACAGCCATGACAGCACACATGGAATTTGCTTTGGACCAGTTTGAGCTGCTTGTGGTTCAGATTTCCGCCGGCTTCTCTCAGGTTGATGAGTCGGTTTTATCATCAGTAGATAAACTGTCCAGGATTTTGCTGTTCATAAAAAACGTCTGGAGCTGAACCGGACCCAGAGGGATGTTTAACAGCTGACGGTTTTGCTTTGCTGCTCTCCTCTTCTGCTTGCTACTCTCTCATGCTTCCAAGGTTTGAGATAGTTGACAAAAAATAAAGTAATCCTGTCTATGCATTGGTTGTCTCTTTGTGTCCAGGTTGAGGATTATTTTTTACATGACGTTTCTGGAAGCTTGACTGGGTTAGTTAGAGATGAGGCTGTGAAATCTTGGCAGTACGTTGGAGATCCACGGTTACACTGAAGTAATGCCGTTTCAATTCATCACACTAATTTTTTTTCTATTTACTCTGTTTTTAGGGAGTAAGTTGATCTTTTGAATCCGTCGACTGCGATTTTGTTTCTCTAAAACTCTGCTGCGACATTGTTTTTGCTTTTGTTTGGGTTATTTTTGGCTTTTGTGTGTGTTTGAACATTTTCAAGCTTGCAGATGAGTCTAAAAGCGGTTTGTTTGTGTGATGATTCGGTTGTAAATGGGATCTTTTCATTTTAATAATGGCAGCAGCAGAAGTTGTTTTATGGAGGAACAGTGGGCCTCCTTCATCAGCTGTTCTTACCAACACATTTGTTCTTAAATCCTACTTACGAACATTTTAGGAAAATCGTGGCATTCTCCAAAATCTTGGAATCTTGGATTTGTTTTCGGCTTAGAACAAATCCTACCAACACTCAGGAGAACTCTTGCAAACATCTGAAAGCCAACACGCTGGAACAAAATCAGCTTTTGTTTTTTCTGCTGTTGTGTTCATTAAAATAAAACTACAGTCATTGTCAGCGTTTTTAAGATAAAACCAATATTGCAGATCCAAACGTTATAATTTCCCTCAAAGGAAAATGAAACTATTTTTCACCCGTTTCGTTCGTTCAGCAACGAGTCGCAGTAAAGACGGATCTGATTCTACTGCTGGTCTTCCTCTAACACCATCGGTGCAAAAGGCTGCAGACAGTCCAGATTGTTCACTCCATTAATGTCCAGGTCACCTGAGACCAGATCCACCTGCTGAATGTGGTCTTTAATGATTTCAGTTTACTACAACCATATCTTTTTGTTACAGTAATTACATTTATTAAGAAATTCCTGGTTAATAACCCCTGTCAGGCCCACCTGGAGGACTCGTCAGGTGTTCCACTCGCTCCGAAGATGAACCGCATCTTAAAATGATGCAACAGCAGGAGGAAATCTGCGTTACAGACTAGAAGGTCCAGCAGGCTATGTAACGAAAGCTTATTCTGCAGTGTGTGGCCATGGCATGTTGGCCCTGATGCCTTCAAGGTCCAGACTGCAGGCTGCTGTCCGGCCCTGATGCGTTCAAGGACCAGACTGCAGGCTGCTGTCCGGCCCTGATGCGTTCAAGGACCAGACTGCAGGCTGCTGTCCGGTTCTGATGCGTTCAAGGACCAGACTGCAGGCTGCTGTCCGGCCCTGATGCGTTCAAGGACCAGGCTGCTGTCCAGGTTCAGGACTAATTAATGATCCGTTTGTATATAAAGACGTTTTTATGTGATTTGAAGCTCAGCATGTGATTATTTATAATCAAGTAAACACTTTAAAAATTTAACTGCATCTGTAATATTTTCTGTTTTCATTCATCATTTTGTGATTCTGTTTATTTTTCCTCATCTGTCTCACCTCTGTCCGTGTCTCTTTGAACACGGCCTGTAAGTTACGGCCTTTTATGGTCATTTTTGGACGTTTACCTGCAAAGTAGAACTGGCTGGTTCGTCCTTTCAATTTACAAGAGATCTGTATTCACCAGTGTAAGAGAAGGGATACGAACAATTCCACGCTCATGAATCTGACGGAGGGTTAAGCACGTCTCAAGTGCAGCTTAAAAA
The DNA here is from genome assembly GCA_037177355.1 of Melanotaenia trifasciata. Lineage (NCBI taxonomy): Eukaryota > Metazoa > Chordata > Actinopteri > Atheriniformes > Melanotaeniidae > Melanotaenia > Melanotaenia trifasciata. Next base: position 2,199,176 of record JBAFTB010000018.1, read on the forward strand.
TTTGTAAGAAGATTTTGGTGAACGAGGGCCAGTCCTCCTTGAAGGGTTTTCAGCAGCTGCATGTTTCTGGATTTTACTCAGTAATTCGTTCCCTTATCTTTAATGATGCTCCCATCCTATTTGGTTTGACTTTTTCTGTGACTGTGCTGACTTTGGTTTACCTTCTCTCTTGTTTAAGTGGGCGACGGTCACGTTCCATCTGCCTCACCATGTGCTGAAGCTGGTGGCCGGTGCGATCGTCAACGAGCTGAAGAAGATCAACCAGAACGTAGCTGCCTTGTCTGTTGCCTCATCCATCATGGACAGGCTCTCCTACCTCTTGTCAAGCGCCAGGCCTGAGCTCGGGGTGGGCCCCGGGCGCTCTGTGGACAGGTGAGAGGTTTGAAGGGTCGGGTTGTGACAGACTGATCTTTATTCAGCTTCATTCTTGACTCCAGCTGATCTTATGCATTTCATTTGATGTTGCTTTTGTCCTCAGACATACTGTGAATTTTGTTCAGCCTTCCAAATTGTGTAAGATTTCAGGTGTTGGAGAGACCAAGTTGGGATGTTTGTTTAACCTTTTGTGTCAGTCAGCTGTTAGAAATCAACGTCCTCGTGTTAAAAGCATTCGGAAAGCTTTTCCTGATGAGATTTTACTCCTGAAGGGTGCAGCCTGTAGTCACAACATACACGTGGCAGATGCAGTGTGCAGAATGCTGGCTGTGTTTCTAACTGGTTGTCCTCTCCACAGATCTTTGATGTACAGCGAGGCCAACAGGCGGGAGACGTTTACGTCGTGGCCACATTCTGGGTACAGATGGGCTCAGCCTGATCCCATGGCTCAAGCCGGGTTTTACCACCAGGTATGCTCACACTGAGTTCTGTTTGCATCAGCTCAGATGCAGGAAAACCAGCTGTCGCTTTTATAGAATTTGCATTTAGTCAAAGGGCTGTTTGTGTCCATAGCAGAGGAAACCATGGTTGGTGCAGGGTTCTTAAGTTAGATTAGAAACGTGAGTGTAACCAGGGCCTAAGCTCCAGTGAACTTTGCAAAATAGACATCAGTGGCAAAGAAGGTGTTCTGAAACTTAGCAACTACATCAAATACCATCAGTGCTGATGTGTGTTTATTTACCTGCACTGCAGGGAATGTTGTTAAGTGTTTATAGCATCTGTTGACTCCTGATGTTTTCCCACAGCCTGCCTCGACAGGAGATGACAGAGCCATGTGTTTCACCTGCAGCGTCTGTCTGGTCTGCTGGGAACCTACAGATGAGCCCTGGTGGGTGGATCGATTTATCTACCAGCCACGATGACATCCAGACATCTCTGCTAAATACTTCTCATCCATCACAGGTCCGAACACGAGCGGCATTCTCCCAACTGTCCGTTTGTGAAGGGGGAGCACACACAGAACGTCCCGCTGTCGGTAACCCTGGCAACCAGCCCCGCTCAGTTTCCCAACAGTCCCGACAGTTCGGACAAGGTCGCCTGTTACGGCTTCGGCAGCTGCCCACAGTTCCTGGCTGCTGCCACCAAGCGGGGGAAGATCTGCATCTGGGATGTCTCCAAAATGATGAAGGTCAGAGCACCAAACCACTCATCCATCAGACTGTCGTGTGTTCTGTTAGGAACATAAATGTAAAGACTGATTGTGTTGTGAACAGGTGCACTTGAAGTTTGATGTCAACCCGTATGATCCGGCCATCCTGAGGCAGCTGATCGTGTGCAGCGGTGAGCAGGGCCAGCAGGCGCTGACTGAATCCCGGAGACCAACACTGACCTGGTTAGAGGAGTCGTCCTCCTGCTCTGACCTTCCCAAGCTGGAGGGGGACAGGTACAGCTCACACTGAGGAGGAACGCTCCTCTCAGGATGAGGTTGGCCCGCTTCGGAACAACTTTTCATTTGAGAACGTGTAAATAATGCAGATAAACTCGAGACAAATGTTTGATGTGGAAGCTGCTGCAGTGTCCAGCAGCAACAACCAACCAAACATTACAAACATGGAAAAACAATCAAACACACACATTAAACTTGCAGAAATTAGACAGTATTTCAAAATATTTATATAAAAGGTCCCACTGGTGTATAATTGAAGCTTGTTTTCAGCTTCTGTGATGCTTATATGTGGTTCCCAGTACAGTCTGCAAGTTCCTTCATCCAGAGTCTCAAAGAAGGCGCTTCCATACTCGTCCCATATGGTCCGTAGCTCTCCTGACTTCCAGTAGTTTGGCTAAATTCCAAGCACATAAGATTGACAGGAATTTTTACATTAAGCAGCTCTGACAAACACATGATAACATCTGGCCTGAATTTCTCCATCTTTGGACATTCCCATAGACTCCGGGTTCAGACAAATGATGGCATTAGACCGGGGTTATATACATTCTCCTCAGAAGTACTAAACTGTGTGTTTATGGTTAAATAAAATAGAATAAATAATAAAGGAAGTAAAAGCACCACATCTCACATCCAGATAGACATAAAAGCAACCGTAAAACATGAAGGCATGGTCGCTCTCGCTTCCTTTAATCCACAGTGTCCCCTGAACACAGTCACTCGTCACACTTTCTCCGAGTCAGCATGCTGCTCTCGGACCGCCGGGCTCCACTGCTGGCTCTGTTGGTGTGTTGCCAGGTCTGCAGTGGTGCCACATTTCAGAGTTTCTTCTTCTCATTGCTTCTCTGCAGTATAAGTTACACAAGTTCTGATACGAAATGATGGAGGCAGAACAGTTAGAACTAGCTGCTGGTACCAGGCTAATGCCTCTGTTAAATTTGGGAGCTTCCCATCTGGAATATTTTCTAATTATTTTGTGTGGAAAAACAACCGGATTGAACAAAGATATAAATAATAGTTCAAGTAAACAAATGCAGAAGAAAAAGTGAAATTATTAACATTTATGTAAAATGCATTTATCCTGTTAAACCTGGATGCTGGGGATGTTTTGACCTTCAGGGGTCTGAGTCTATTTTTCCTCATCAAATATATCTGATGTTGCATTCATGTACTCTAAAAAAATATTCACCACCTCCATGTTAACTTATTTCTTTCCCCCTATGATCAAATCATTTTTACTTTATTTTAACATACAGTTTTCAAAAGTCTTAAAATCTGAACAGAAAACGTTTGGCTGATTCGACTGCTTTTTACCATAAACCCCAAATTTAAACATTTCTCTCTGGTTTCACATGGTCTGACATCAGACTTGGGGAGTTTAAAAACGGACTTTTGGGGTGAAAGTGAAAAAGTAAAAGTCATGTGATTGTGCCGCGTGATCTTCGACCTCTAAGGGTTTAAGAAGTTCAGAAGAACAGTGACTGGAGGTGTCACAGTTTCAGTCCTTCAGACAAAACGTTGAATTAATTATTCATTTTTGGGATTTATCAGTTTATAGAAAATCCCATCTTCTGGGTTTTTAAGTTATTTTTTATTTGAACCTTTTTTAACCAGATAAGAACCCACTGAGATCATAATCTCTTTCTGTTTCAGTGATGACCAGCTGGAAGATTCAGACAGTGATGAACATTCCCGATCAGAGTCTGTAACAGGTAAGAAATCACCGGGTGTCATTTAACACCTAAAAACCCATCAGATCTCCATCGCCTTTGAGCTTTGTCCCTTCTACCATCACCAGTATCTCAGGAGCTGTAGTGTGTAGCTCTGTGGGGTAAATGTGATGGATAGCTACCCTTTAGCTGATCTACGGAGATTTTCCAGGCATTTCTATCCCATCCAGGAGGTTTACAATCCAGCCTCTAAATGTAGTTTTATTCAGAGACTCTATCTGGTAAATCCACAATGATCCATGATAACAGCTTTATTTATCACATTT
>JBAFTB010000018.1:2213688-2225081 GCA_037177355.1 Melanotaenia trifasciata
CGATCTTGTCTGTCTGTCTGTCTGTCTGTCTGTCTGTGTGTGTGAACCAGGCCTCCTGGCCTGTACCATGACACTGATCTTCTGCCCCCTTTATTCTTTTACATAATGGTATAATCCAGTATTACTAGCGTGGGATTAGCCCCATGGTGTGTCCATCAAACTAAAGTCCTGCCTCCTGCGTGCTGAGCCACAGTGGCTTTAGATTTTCAGCTCTTCTCATCAGCTACAAAGATGTTTTACTCATCCCACCAAAATGGCTAGTAAATTTAAATTTAAGCCACATTTGGCAAAACCCTTGTAAGCAGTTTTGTACCTCAAGTTACGTTAGTTATATTTAGTCACGTGAGGTTGAGGGACTTCACACATACTGTACACACACACATAATACCTTTACACACACACTCTCATACCACGTCTGGCCGCCTCTCCTTCATCTAGAAACCAGCCTATAAACAGGAGTAAATATCCTGCAGGGCTGCAGCAGCGTTTCCAGCTTTCCTGGTTTATCCAGATCAATTGCTGAAAGGTTGCTGCTGGTAGAATCATCTGGACGTCTCTGCTGGAAGCTCCATCACGGACCGTCTAGAGGAGAAGGCTGTGCTGCACAGTAGATAAAAATGACCTTAGTCTTGTCCAGAGAAGCATCTTTCTGAGCTTTAAAGCTAAACTGTGCGTGATTCTGAGTCCATTTCTGCTCCAGAACCACAACCGGCATCACTTCCTGAAACTATCAGACAGTTCATCGTGTGTCAAAAGGAATTTGAGTTAACGCGCCTTTAACCTTCATATTAATATAATCTTACATGCATGTAAGATGAAACTGAGTGACTTCAGAAGTGGGAGGGACTACAAGTGAAAAACCAAGCTTCATCCGTATGGAGCTGCAGAGGCTTTATTTTGATGAGCGCCTTGGAACAAGTCAGGCAAACGGTGGAAGAATTTTACTGTGACTTTGCCTCGAGATATTTTAAAAAAAATACTGTGAGATCATTTTTAGGCGATATCACCCACCCCTCCCACCCGGTTCTGTTTTTCTGCTCTAGGCATGGCAGGAGGGAAGTACCGCTCCTTCCTGGTTCACATCAAGGCAGTGAGCGATGGCGGTGTGGAGGACAGCCCGAGGCCCGTGGTGAGAATGCCGAGCGCCAAGCCGCAGAGCTCCAAAGCCCACTCGCTGTCCACCCTGCTGCAGCGCGCTCAGGCGTCCAAGGTACCAGCTCACCCAGGACCCCATTAAACGGATTTTCTTGTACAAAACGGATCATAAATCATTACGATATTAACATTTTTTTTTAATGAGTGAGATTTTACAGAACATCATCAGTAACATGAGCTCAGGTAAAATAACATAAGCAGTGTCATTCATTCTTCATACTGTGTGCTCAGGAGAAGGTTTCTGCAGGGAAAACTGAGACCTCAGCACAGTCCAAGAAAGTGGAGAACCTGCGAGGCTGCGACCTGCTGCAGGAAGTTTCGGTCACAATCAGAAGGTTCAAGAAGACGTCAGTTCCCAAAGAAAGGTCCAGACACAGTGACGGCTCATGTGCAGGCCTGGATTTATTGATGATTCCAAGATTATTTGAATGTGGGTTTAAAACGGCTGTCTTCTGTCCCTTCAGGGTCCAACGCTGCGCCATGCTGCAGTTCCCAGACTTTCACGAGAAGTTATTGGATGCTATGTGTCGACGAACAGAGGGGAGCTCCGTCACTGAGCATGCTCAAAGCCTTATCCTGGACATCCTGTGCTGGCTGGCCGGGGTTTTCTCCAACGGACCCTGCAGGTCAGGCTAAACCGAGGACAGCAGCAAGGATGTTACCTGGTGACGGTGTAGATGGCAGATCCTTAACTAATGCATCGTATTACTTGTTGTTTTTGTCTTAGCATCAGAGAAGGAAAGGAGGGCCTGCTGGTGAAAACCCGGGCCAGATTAATGGATATTGTACGGGTGTGTTTCTTCGAAGCTGGTCGCAGTATAGCACACAAATGTGCCCGCTTTCTTGCACTTTGTATTAGGTAAGAAACCCACTAAAGGACTGATGGTTCGTGGCCTTTACAGGAGCTTTCAACCCATGTACACACCATCTACAGCTGAATAATTTACATTTCTGATGCAACAAGACAAACAGTCAGAGCACCTCAGGCCCAACAGAGGCTGCCTTCAGAAACATTAGTGTCTAAAGACGGGTGGATTATTTTGGTCTTAAACAACATGTTACTACCCCAAAGGGCTAGAAACCCCACTACAAAGTGTGGCTGGGACTGAATTTGTTATGATAAAAGTTGTTTCCTTTCTCCCTAAATCTGCTCCACCAACGCTCTCCCTGGGCTTGTGCAGTTACCAGCAGGCTCAGCCCTGCATCCACAGACTCCCACTGAGACCCACAGAACTAAACACAGCAGCTTTCAGAGAGCAGATCATTCCCAGAAAGTCCCCGTTCAACATGTCGTCGTACGTTAGGAGCTGCTTGAGTTTTACCACCTCAGGCTCGGAAGAAGTAACGACACGTTGCACAGTTAGTTACCTTCTTCCACCTTTGGTAGAAACGGGTTGGAATTATTTCAGCACTTTGAAGTATTTTACATATATACACATATTGAAGGTAGGAAAAGTCAATAAAATAAATAAAATAAGAATATCAATAAAGATTTAGAAGATATAAGAGTAATAGATCCTTTTATAGAGTTATGAGGATCATGTTGGAAGCCACTGTTGTCCAGTCTAATGGCCGTAGGGACAAAGGCCCTCCTGAACCTCTCAGTCCTGCAGCTGCTTCTCTGTCCTGTCAGGGTGACATGGAGGGGGTGTTTATTATAGTACATAATGCCCTGCAATTTCCTCTTCCTCTGCTGCTCCACCACAGTTCATGTTCAGCTCCCTACCCAGAACAGAACTGGCATTTGTTTACCAGGTTGTCCACATGCCTACAGTCTTTGTCTGTAGTGCTTCCCCCCTGCAGACAACAGCATAGAACAGCACACATAGACAGTGTGATAGAACATCGCCAGCATGTCACTGCAGCTACCTGAGGAAGGAAAGGTGACTCTGTCCCTTCCTGTATGCTGCATCTGTGTTGGAAGACCACTCCAGCTTCTGGTCTAGAACTACCCCCGTTATCTGTAGTTCTGCACAGTCTCTATTTCCCCATCAATGCAGACTGCCTGGCTAGGTGTTTTAGATCTCCTTCAGTCCACCCCCAGCTTCTCAGTCTTGGGGTTATCTGTCTGAGAAGGCCTCCACAAGGTCCCTGTACTCCTCTCCTAAAGTTTAAACATAACTCTGCATGGATGTAGCGAAAAACATCAAACCCGGTTTCACAGCCTTAATAAAACAACTGCATCATGCACATATTCCAGCTGACATATTTATGGGGAAATAATCACAGGAAAAGCTTAGAAATGGCTGCCGTGAGTCTAAAGACGTGACACTGTGAAGCTGTACAGAGAAGCTTCATCACATGTACAAACACGGAAACAGACTCCACTGTTGAATGATCGATCCTTACCAGGTTTAATTAAAACCCCAAAGAACAGTCAGTTACGTATGTCCCATCAATTTGTACTTTGATTATTAACCGAACATACAGACTAACGGGGCTGCAGGAAAGAACACTTTGTTCTGTCGGAGGAGTAACGTGATGAAGCTGCTGTAATGGGACGAGACATAAACTCTCTGGTTTCCATGATGATAATGGTGTTTTACTTCTCTCTATAGCAACGGGAAAGGAGACCCAAGTCAACAGGGTTTTGGCATGAGCCTGTTGAAGGCTCTGCTGGAAAATATGCCTTATTTACCTGCGGCAGCAACAGGTGGTGAGTTTCTGAGCACCAGCATGGAGCCACACAGCAGCTTTCCTTTTAGCCCCCCAGTTTACATTTTCCACCCTGTTTGTCTACAGGCTCGGTGTTCTGGTACTTTGTTCTGCTGAACTATGTGAAGGAGGAGGACCTGGCGGGCTGCAGCACTTCCTGCGCCGCCCTGCTCACCGCCATCTCTCGACAGCTGCAGGACCGCCTCACTCCGCTGGAGGCTCTGCTGCAAACCAGGTACGTTCGCATGCTCACAGCCCCGGCTTTCAGCGCTCCTGCTGTTCCTGCTAATCCTCCCCTGCATCACATCTGCAGGTACGGTCTGTACAGCTCTCCGTTTGACCCCGTGCTGTTTGACCTGGAGGTCAGTGGTTCCTCCTGTAAGAATGCCTTTAACAGCAGCATCGGAGTCCAGTCAGATGAGATCGATCTCTCCGATATTCTCTCAGGTACGACTTTCAGCTGTTAGATTTTCAGATGGAGCAGACATATGGTTTTTACTCCAAATGTTTTTGCCAGGTCAGCTTGTTTTATTTAAAGTGAGAATACATCACAGTAAAGTCTCAGTATCAACCACCTTAATGATATTTGGGTGCAGTAAACTAGAAGTGCTTCAGTTTGTTGGAAATTCTCATCTATGTGATGCTAAAATATGGGATCTAGAAAAACAGCAGAACATGTGGTGGCACACATGATGTTTGGGGGTGTTTTGCAGGGAATGGAAAAGTGAGCAGCTGTGCAGCAGCAGAGGGCAGCTTCACAGCTTTAACTGGACTCCTGGAGGTGGAGCCATTGCACTTTACCTGTATCTCCACCAGTGATGGCACACGGGTGGAACGAGATGACGCCAGCATGTTCACTGGTACAACACTCTTTCATTTTTTTCTCATTAAGTCTCTGTTAGCTGGTCATTAACTTTAATTTTACTTGTAACCTCAGTGAGTACGTTTGGCGTGACCCCGACGGTGGGCGGCCTGTCGACGGGGACTGTTGGAGAAGCTTCCACCGCTCTGAGCTCTGCAGCTCAGGTGGCCCTGCAGTCCCTGTCTCATGCCATGGTGTCAGCCGAGCAGCAGCTGCAGGTCCTGCAGGAGAAACAGCAACAGCTGCTGAAGCTGCAGCAGCAGGTGAAACTCAGCTTCATAGGCCCTGGATTCCAGGAAGTTTCTGATTTCCTTAAAAAAAAATTAAAAAACAGGAAAAAACAGAAGAATTACTTGTTTTTCTGATTTGTGCTCAGAACAAAAATAGAAAAATTTGAATATTTTAAATAGAAATATTTCATTCTGGATGGATTTATCACGGCGATATGTTTTGGACACAGCGTACACGGAGTAGTATGGGTCATGTGACTTCTCTCAGATGAATGAAATAAATCAAATTTTATTTATGAAGGACCTTTATACTAAAAGTCGCACAAAATGCTTTATATAATAAAAACAATATTAGCGCCCTCCCCCTCTATGCTGCTATAAATAAAAGCATCAGCACCTCCGTGCTGGCAAGAGAGAGAAGTGAACAGACTTTGTTTTGTTTTTTTAGATGATCAAATCCTGTCTTTGAGACATTTTTAATATATGAAATAAAATCCAGCTTAGAGTAAAAAAAAGGACACTCAGATTTCTCCCACTGAAAAATAATTAAAAACAGTAATTAAAACTTCAGTTTGGTCCTGGTTGAGCTGTAAGAAGTTCTCTGCCATCCATGACTTTATATATGAAATCCAGTTTAGAAGGACGTTAACTGGCTCCAGGTCATCAGGAGACACTTCGATGTAAAGCTGTGTATCATCAGCATAGCTGTGGAAACCAGTGTCTCCTGATGACATCCCCAAGAGGCAACATGGACAGATAAAAACAACACTGGGTCCAAAATTGATGCGTGGGGAACCCCACTCTGGATTTTATTGATTCTAAGTCAAAATCTAAGTAATTTTTTAATTAAAATGTGAGCTTCAACACAAAATTTACAGCAAAGTGCTTTAATCTGTTTACAGTCTTAGTTAATATTGGAGAAATTAACCCTCTTAGAGACGGAGACGCGTCTCCTGGCTGCTGACCTGGTGCTTCAGTCATTTACATGTTTCTCACTTTCTTTCTCTTTAGTCTGAATCTGAGTGGCTGATGGTGTAAACAGTGCCGATTTATTTGAAGTCTTGAAAAATGAATTTTATCCAGAACTTACTGAGCTGTCTCCGTCTCTCTGTGCCGAGAGCAGAAAGCCAAGCTGGAGGCCAAACTGCACCAGACCACCTCTGCAGCAGCTGCTGTTGCCTCTGGAGTCGGGCCCATCCACAACTCTGTGCCTTCCAACCCCTCAGCCGCTCCAGGGTTCTTCATTCACCCCTCCGACGTCATCCCACCCACGCCTAAGACCACGCCCCTCTTCATGACCCCTCCTCTCACACCACCCAACGAGGCGGTGTCTGCGGCCTTCAGCGCCGAGCTGGCTCACCTGTTCCCCGGGTCCATGATGGAGTCCGGCCCCGTTAACCTGGCTGCACACAAGAACACGCAGAAGGCCAAACCGGTGAGCAACCTGCTCTTCCTCGGCCCTCTGTTTCTACCGCAGGCACTAAACTGAGTTCCACGAGAGAAGTTTCACCTCTAAAAGTGGTCCTGAACCACAGAGGCTCATTCACATCAGCTTGTTTTTGGCTTCTGTTTGGTTGGAGTAAAATCAGGTGTTTCTGTGCATTAAATTGTTTTATTTTTTCTTCCTTTACCAGAGTCATATGGGTAGTGGTCTGGCTCTGGCCATTTCCCAGGCATCTCACTTCCTGCAGCCGCCTCCACATCAGTCCATCATCATCGAACGCATGCACTCTGGTACGTCATGTAGCACTTCAGATGTCTATGCTTCTTTAATCCCAGAAGGAAGTCAGCAGCTGCTGAATGATGTCTGTGTTTAAAACTTCTCACCAGGAGCTCGTCGCTTTGTCACCCTGGACTTCGGTCGTCCCATCCTGCTGACCGATGCTCTAATCCCGACCTGCGGCGACCTGGCTTCTCTGTCCATCGACATCTGGACACTGGGTGAGGAGGTGGACGGTCGCAGGCTGGTGGTAGCCACTGACATCAGCACCCATTCACTCATCCTGCACGACCTGCTGCCACCACCCGTCTGCAGGTTCATGAAGGTCAGTTTCTTTTCATCTATTTAAAGGGAACAGTGCGTACTGATGTAAATATGCTAGAATTAGCCAAAATGCTACTGTAGCATCTGGCAGGTTGGACACAAACACACCCTCAAAACACTTCATAGCAAACCAAACCATTCACAGCACAACTGAGACAGAACAACAAATACATATAAAACATACAGAATTAAATCTCATACGTCTTTGTGTGAAATAAATGATCACAAATCTGATTCTTCTTAAGCCATCAGTTCAAATTATTTTAATACAAGAATGCAGTATGATAAAAATGACACTAAAGTATTCGTTTACATGGAAATAGTAATTCTGAGTTGAGTCTTACATGGAAAACACATTTAATCGTCTTTATTTAATTCCACTTTAGATCTGGGGGCTGGGAAGGGTTCTGATTGGACGGGGGGAACGTGACGTATTTACGTCACCGGAAGAAAACAAACTCCGGTTCCTGCTTCTTTTTGTTTCGTCTACAACATGGAAAACGCATAATAAAAAGCATTTTCACCGTGATGGTGATTCTAGTTTTGAAGCAGCAGCTCGACACCAGCATCAGCTTCACTTTGGTCAGGAGGAGGAGGGAGGAAGAGAACCGTATCGTCATGGCGACAGGACAAGGGAATGAGCATGCTCAGAACAACCCAAATTCATTTAAAGCAGAATGAACGTTTACATGATCGAGGAATTATTCAGTTCACATTTAAAATCAGAATAAACCAGACACTAACTTCAGATTTAAGTTCAATTAAGAGCAGCCGTTTTCATTTGGATTTAGGTGTTTACAAGCTAATTCTAATGAGGATTTAATTGTTTATTCTGAATTAAAAGGGAATTTAAACTCATGCAAACGTCCATTTGTAGCGGTAGTAACTTGTTTCTTTAAACACCAGGCATTATATTATATTAAAACAATAATGGTAATAACAATATTCAGCAAATACGTCAATATCTCCCTAAAGAACAATGCATGTGTATTATGGACCCAAACAGTAATATTAATAATAATCATTATGAAACATTACAGTAACAATATCTACAGTTTAATAGTAGCAATAACAATACATTAATAATACATACGTACAGCTTTTATATCATTTATACGCCTATATAATAAAATGAAATGATGTGTGAAAATACTTTATGTATCCCAGAGGGAAACTGCAAAACCTACTATATAACTTAGTTATCTATGAAGTTATAGTAGTTAGTAGTAGTTCTAATAATAGTGGTATTATGTAGACTGAGTACTACCAGTTCCATCCTAAACAAATGCTTTAATAGAGCTGCTAAATAGTATTGGTGGTAGTAGTCGTAGCAATAATAATAATGATGAACACATCAGTAATAACAGCGTCCTGTATGACACGGTGCGTTGTTGATGTCAGACTGTAAATACGACTGCACCGGCAGACATTTGCTCACTCATTAATATCTAAAGAAAACGGACGCAGACAGATGGAGTGAATTCTGTTTTCCAGGTATGATTGAAGAGAAGCTGAATTTAGTCAACCTAGACGTTAGTACGCCATGGTCCGCTGTATCTAACGCCCTTTTTAAATCAAGAACCACAGTGAGGTGTTGAAGTCTTCTGTCATTTCACCACCCTCCTCCCTCAGATCACTGTGATTGGGCGCTACGGCAGCACCAATGCCCGAGCAAAGATCCCGCTGGGCTTCTACTATGGCCACACCTACATCTTGCCGTGGGAGGGCGAACTCAAACTAATGCACGATCCTCTGCGAGGGGAGAGCGAGGCTGCCAGTCAGCCTGATGTGGATCAACATCTCACCATGATGGTGGCGCTGCAGGAGGACATCCAGTGCAGGTGAGCCGTGACTCTGTCCGAACGTAGACACAAAAACTCACAAGTCTCATCACTTTTGAGAGATTAAAATCCGAGTTCTTCCTGTTCTTTTTCACTAGGTACAACCTCGCTTGCCATCGGCTGGAGACCCTCCTTCAGAACATCGACCTGCCGCCTCTCAACAGCGCCAATAACGCCCAGTACTTCCTACGAAAACCAGACAAGGTAGTGGAGGAGGACCAGCGTGTTTTCTCAGCCTATCAGGATTGCATCCAGCTGCAGCTGCAGCTTAACCTGGCCCACCACGCCGTCCAGCGGTTGCGTGTGTCCCTGGGCGCCAGCCGCAAATCACTTCCCACATCCGGTGCTGCAGAAGCTCAGGAGCTGGTTCACAACTCGTCCACGGAGCAGCTGAGGACCATCATCCGTTACCTGCTGGATACTCTGCTCAGTCTGCTGCACTCCAACAATGGTGGGGCAGGGAGCTGAACACAGCTCAGGTTTTATGACCAAGTTGTTCTAAATGTTTAACTTCATCACTTCTTTCATGTCGGGATGCTTCCAGGCCACTCGGTGCCCTCAGTGCTTCAGAACACCTTCCATGCTCAAGCCTGCGAGGAGCTCTTCAAGCACCTCTGTATCAGCGGGACGCCTAAAATCCGCCTTCATGCCGGCCTGCTGTTGGTGCAGCTCTGTGGAGGCGAGTGCTGGTGGGGCCAGTTCCTGTCCAACGTGCTGCAGGAGCTCTACAACTCTGAGCAACTGCTCATCTTCCCCCAGGACAGGTGGGGAAACCATGTTCTGTGGAAACCTACATGTGTTGCCATGGTGACCCTTGCTGAATATTAGTGAATCTGATTAGGTTAGATTGTCTGATGTGATATTCCAGCGGCTATGAGTAAGTACTGGAAGTATTTTGAGTCTGACTACTTCCAGATTCTCTGACAAACATCTCCCGCAGAGCAGGGTCTCAGGTTTGTGTCCGCTTAGTGGTGGAAGCTGCAGGTGGTAACTCCAGTGTCTCTGCTCACCTCAGGGTTTTCATGCTCCTGTCCTGCATCGGCCAAAGATCTCTCAGCAACAGTGGTGTTCTGGAGGGCCTCCTGAACCTCTTGGACAGCCTGCTGTCTCCACTGCAGCAGCCACAGGTTGCTCCTCCACGCAGGACTGAAGGTAAAATCTCAGCTCGTAGCATGGAGAACATGATGTTTTATACATGCATGTTTTTGTCTTAAATGACTTCAAAATGACTTACAGTGTGTGTTTGTGTGTCTTCCAGGTGTTCTGGATATCCCCATGATCAGCTGGGTAGTCATGCTGGTTTCCAGGTTATTGGACTATGTGGCCAGTATAGAGGATGAAGCCTCAGGAGGGAAGAAGCAGCTTGGAGGGAAAGATCGGGACAGACCTGTGAATGGTAGATATCAGAAACCATTTACAATCTGAAGATTTCATGTCTTCAGATCATAACTGAATCAAACATTTCCTGATCAGCTGCAGCCGTGATTTTAAGTCCCAGTCACATGACAACGCTCAGAACGGGCTCCAAGGGGGAGGTGCTGGGGTGTGTTTAGTGGTGAGACTGAGGTGTGTGTGTGTGTGTGTAGGCCTGTCGCAATAAATCAGTTAGTTACACAGTAAGAAAAAAAATTAGATGAGTGATGAGTTTGCCAGACACAATATTTTAATTAGTTTTTTTCCCTCTATCTTCATCATAGGCTGTGTATGACAACAGCTTCACTACGGAGTATCTGCACTGAACGCGCTCGTTTCATGTGGAGTGATCTCTCTCGTGTCATACTTGACAGCAGCCGTGGTGAAGCACTTAACCACATTTGTTTTTCAGAGGAGACTCACGCATTTGAGTGGATTCTCACGCTTAACCTCTGATTTCTGACGCTGAAATACACATCAAGAGAGATGCCGGCTAATCAGGAGGTTCGGGAGGATTCCCAGTGGACCGTATTACTTCTGGGCCGGTATCCCGGTGTGTGTGGAAGAAGTCGCAATGTTGCGTCGCAGCAGCGTCACGTTGCAGCGTTGCGTCGCAGCAGCAGCGTGTTGCATCGCAGCAGCGTGCGGTTCACTCGCTGCTCATAGATCAGCCTGACGCAGTGATGAGGAGATATTTCAGCTTCACAAACAGCAACGATGCTCAGGACATTTTTTCCTAGTTTTTTTAATAAAATGGTACTAGCTGGCAGTTTTACCGGGTTTCCTGTCTGCGCCCATGTTTAATATTTTTTTATACATTTTTTGAAGGGCAGTTTTGTTTACAGAACAGACTTTTTCTGTCATACTTATTGATTTTGGTTGTGTTTGGTTTTCATTCATTGTTAATGAGACTGAGAGTCTATTCTATTTATCGTTTTTGTTTTATGTAAAATGTTCTTTAGAAATGAGTGTTTATTGATCTTTGAAAGGGTGTGTTTGCATTGTTATGACATTGTCATTATATTAGTTGAAAATGGTCTCAAAATGACAACATTTTTGCTTCGTACAATGTTATCACAAAATTTAATCCCACAGCAAAATTTGTCATCATGACAGGCCTGTGTGTGTGTGTGTGTGTGTGTGTGTGTGTGTGTGTGTGTGTGTGTGTGTGTGTGTGTGTGTGTGTGTGTGTG
>JBAFTB010000018.1:2230620-2244048 GCA_037177355.1 Melanotaenia trifasciata
CAAGAGAATCCCATCGCTGCCAATCTAGTAGCGTTCCAAGAGAATCCCATCGCTGCCAATCTAGTAGCGTTCCAAGAGAATCCCATCGCTGCCAATCTAGTAGCGTTCCAAGATAATCCCATCGCTGCCAATCTAGTAGCGTTCCCCGATAGTCCCATCACTGCCAATCTAGTAGCGTTCCCCGATAGTCCCATCACTGCCAATCTAGTAGCGTTCCCCGATAGTCCCCCCATTCCCAATACAGTAGCGTTCCAGGATAGTCCCCTTGTTCCCAATCCAGTAGCTGCTGCGGGAGACGGATGTAAAAGGCTGTTTTTCCTCAGTGGATATGGTTAAAATATTTTGATTAAAAAGATAAAATTCCTCGTGTCATTGGTGCGTACGCTGATGTCTGGATAAAGTTGACTGTGTGTAGGCATTAATGCTCTGAAGGTTGGCAGAAAACAAGCTTGATGTGAGATATGTGGACAGAGTAACGCAACCTTTCTGCAGCCTTTGACTTGGATTTGATGATAAATGTGAGAATGTTTCTTTTCTGTCCTCATGTTTGTCATCCTGTCTCGTCTTCATGCAGCCTATAAGCAGCACCTGGTACGACTACTGGGGGGCTGACTATGGCACATATGGGTACAACCCTTACATCGGAGGGGTTGGTATTCCGGTATCCAAACCTCCGGCTGCAGCTGAGAAGCCCAGCTCACAGGGTCTGTCTGTCTCCGTGTCACAGGGTGAGCAGAGGCTGAATCTCGTCATGATTGGCTCTTCAGCTCATCTTTTAAATGTTTGTCCATCTGACCTTCGATGTGTTTCACAGCGCTGGACGCCCGCCTCGAAGTGGGCCTGGAGCAGCAGGCTGAGCTGATGCTCAAAATGATGTCAACCCTGCAGGCCGACTCCATCCTGCAGGCTCTCACTTCAAGCTCCTCCGCAGGTGAGCAGTTGTTTTTCTCCACAAGAAACCACGGCTCTTTACATTCGAGTAAAGTTCTTTTTTTTTCCCCAGTTTTAATTATGTTTTGCTTCCTGTCTGTCCTCCAGTGAGTCAGCCCTCTGGTGGGACTGACGACTCCCTGCTTCGAGCTCTCCACGGTGGAGGCTCTCCTACAGGCAGCAGCCTCATCGTCCAGCCCTCATCCATTCCCATTCTGAGCGCCTGCTTCAACAAGCTCTTCTCCATGCTGCAGGTCCACCACGTTCAGGTAACAACCTTCAACCACTGCAAGCTCACATTCTCTCAGATTTCACTTTCTAATATCATGACCGAAATCACCGTCTTTGTCTTTATCGTCCTCTGCTTTATGAAATAATATTTACCATATTTATTAATCCCGTGTTATTTACACAGCTGGGAGGTGCTGAGAGAAAATCTGAGAGAAATATTGGTGGTGTTTCTTTTGAGCCTTAAGCTTCATCTCTTACCACGATCCTTATAATAATAATAATATAGTGGGAGTGGTACCCAGGTTCCAGTCCCCACAGTGCCAGCAGAGGTGAACCACTGTGGACCCTTGAGCAAGGCCCTTAACCCCCCACAACTGCTCCCCAGGTGCTGAAACATAAAAGAAAAAAATAGTTTATAATAGTTGTGGGCCGTCCTCCGGATACGGTCTCTGAATATCTTTCTAGTACATCTGCTAATAGAAATGAAGTGAGGACGAGAACCCAACAGACAGAAAAATGAAGCTTTTCCTTGTTCTCAGCTGGAGTCCCTGCTGCAGCTCTGGTTGACCCTCAGTCTCAACACATGTTCCAGCGGCAGCGAAGAGAGCGGCTCAGACATTTTCATGTTCAATGCCAGCAGAGTTCCCACCATCCCACTCAATCAAGGTACGGATGCTGATTCTGACGTCTGACATTGTTGGTTCCGGTGTACTGACTCCTACCTCCATCTGTGTGCGTAGCATCCATCAGCAGTTTCCTCACAGTGCTGGCGTGGTACCCCAACACTTCTCTGAGAACGTGGTGTCTGGTGCTGCACTCCCTCACACTCATGACCAACATGCCGGCCTGCGGTCAGTACCTCTCCTCAGTCTGGTTTCATATAAACCCAGAACCTGATCTCCCTCTGTAGCTGATGTGAGACGTCTAGTTTCCTGGAGTTGGACGATTCATGTGAAACCTGTTCTTAAATCTCCAGCATCCAACAACGGGATGAGCTCTCAGGAAAGCACAGCACAGCAGATGGTGTCCGACCCCACCCTGGTCCACGTTCTGGTGCGGTTCCTGTCTGGCAGCAGCACTAACGGGACGAGCCAGCACAGCTCTCAGGTGGGGCCCACAGCCACCCAGGCCATGCACGAGTTTCTGAGCCGCCTGCAGGTCCACCTGTCCTCCACCTGCCCGCAGATGTTCAGCGAGTTCTTGCTCAAACTCATGCACATCCTGTCCACAGAGAGGTGAGTTTGAATTCGCAGGTATATCAAGATGTTCTGATGTCAGGATCAGGGTGTGGAACTAATCCTGATCTTGACTGTTCAGGGGTCCATTTCAGTCAGGCCAGGGCCCACTGGACGCCCAGGTGAAGCTGCTGGAGTTCACTCTAGAGCAGAACTTTGAGGTGGTGTCAGTGGCCACCATCTCCTCCGTAATTGAGTCCATCACCTTCCTGGTTCACCACTACATCACCTGCTCAGATAAGGTGGTCTCCCGCAGTGGCTCGGACAGCTCGGTGGGTGCCCGGGCTTGTTTCGGGGGTCTCTTCGCCAACATCATCCGGCCAGGAGACGCCAAGGCGGTGTGTGGGGAAACGTCACGTGATCAGCTGATGTTCAACCTCCTGAAGCTGGTCAACGTGCTGGTGCAGCTGCCTCTGTCCGGGGACCGGGAGTTCAGCGGGAGGATGCCGCCGGTCGGCAGCGGGGCGGCGGACAGCAGCGTGTCGGACGAAGAAAAGGTCTGCGGCAGCAAAGAGAGCGTGGCCGGCGGATCCTCAACCACTCAGGGTCCTCCTGCAGGCGTGGCCGACCTGGTTCTGGCTAATCAGCAGATTATGAGCCAGATCCTGTCAGCCCTGGGCCAGTGCAACAGCAGCGCTATGGCTATGATCATCGGTAAGACTGAAGTTATATGGAGAAAGAAAATATCTGTATCGTATAAATGGATGCATCTGCAAGCCGACATTATGCATGTCACCTGTTTGTGTTCTCCAGGAGCCAGCGGCCTCCACCTAACCAAACATGAGAACTTTCACGGTGGCCTGGATGCCATCTCTGTGGGTGACGGCCTCTTTACCATCCTCACTACTCTGAGTAAGAGGGCCACCTCTGTCCAGGTCATGCTGCAGCCCATCCTCACATACATGGCCTGTGGATACATGGGCAGACAGGTGAGCATCCACCTGCTGCTATTTGGACTTTGATAAGATAATCACTAAAATTCATTTATTGATTTATTTACTGACTCTTTGTGTTGTAGGGGTCTCTCTCCACTTGTCAGCTGTCTGAGCCTCTTCTGTGGTTCATCCTCCGGGTGTTGGACACTAGCGAGGCTCTGAAGGCTTTCCATGATATGGGTGGGTGTACACATAACATGGTGGGGTTGTTATCAGTGTATTATACACTGCATGGCTCTGATTTGTTGAATGCAAACTTTCTTTGACCCTTCATAAAAAGCAGCTCCAGATTTTCTTTGGAGCAACGCATCTTTTTCCCCCCACGTTCGTTCTTTTAAAATGGTGCTTAGGTTGTTGAAACGGCTCTAACAGGTACGTCATGTCGTCTCGCTTGTGTCTCACAGTGATATAGGACCACCTCACCGCCTTCTCTTAAACTTGACACCTTTAATGTTTGGACAGTCCAACATTTTACAGTGAAAATGGGGTTTTAGTGACATTTAGGCCAGTTGCTGCACTGTGCAGAACGTGTTATGTTACGCTGTCAGACCAAACTGAGTCGGACATGATTAAAAAATATAAATAAATAAAAATATTAGTCATTTATCCAAACTATTGTGGTATTATCTTTACTGTAGCATTAAAAGCTGCTGGTTATCCTGCAGGTGGTGAAACTGGTGTATTTCTTCCTTTCTCTGCAACCTTTTACAGCCTTATTGGAGGGGACACTCAGGCTACCGCCGTAGCGTCCTACTCAAACTACCATAGCATCCCACCTAGGGTACCGTAGCGTTCCACTTAGGGTTCGGTAGCGTCCCACTTAGGGTACCGTAGCGTCCCACTTAGGGTACCGTAGTGTCCCACTCAGACTGCCGCCGTAGCGTTCCTCTCAGGCAGTCTTAGCGTTCCACTCAGGCAGTTGTAGCGTTCCTCTCAGACTGTCGCCGTAGCGTTCCACTCAGGCAGTCGTAGCGTTCCACTCAGGCAGTCGTAGCTTTCCTCTCAGGCAGTCGTAGCGTTCCACTCAGGCAGTCGTAGCGTTCCACTCAGGCAGTCGTAGCGTTCCTCTCAGGCAGTCGTAGCGTTCCACTCAGGCAGTCGTAGCGTTCCTCTCAGGCAGTCGTAGCGTTCCTCTCAGGCAGTCGTAGCGTTCCACTCAGGCAGCCGTAGCGTTCCTCTCAGGCAGTTGTAGCGTTCCACTCAGTCTTCCGCCGTAGCTTTCCTCTCAGGCAGTCGTAGCGTTCCTTTCAGGCAGTCGTAGCGTTCCACTCAGGCAGCCGTAGCGTTCCACTCAGGCAGTCGTAGCGTTCCTCTCAGGCAGTCGTAGCTTTCCTCTCAGGCAGTCGTAGCGTTCCTCTCAGGCAGTCGTAGCGTTCCTCTCAGGCAGTCGTAGCGTTCCACTCAGTCTGCCGCCGTAGCGTTCCACTCAGGCAGTCGTAGCGTTCCACTCAGGAAGTCGTAGCGTTCCAACCAGGCAGTCGTAGCGTTCCACTCAGGAAGTCGTAGCGTTCCACTCAGACCGACTCTTCTGCAGCCCTCACAGAATCAAAACAAAGCAACACAAGTAGAAACAGGA
Organism: Melanotaenia trifasciata; assembly: GCA_037177355.1. NCBI lineage: Eukaryota > Metazoa > Chordata > Actinopteri > Atheriniformes > Melanotaeniidae > Melanotaenia > Melanotaenia trifasciata. The sequence goes on from JBAFTB010000018.1 coordinate 2,235,528, forward strand.
AGAGTTGGAACGTTGTTCCTTCCGTGCGTATGTTGTGCTGATATAATTCATACATATTTTTTAGAAAGTGACCATTTTGAGGGATCTTTACGTTTGATTAATCAATTGTCAAATAATAATGGCATCCATATTCACTCGGTCCAAACATTATTACATTTGTTGTTGTAAACGAATAGGCCACCAATTTACTCCACTAATACATCCATACAGTCACACAAGTTAATTTAAATACATAAATAAGACTGAAATCTTTGTAAATCAAGATAAACTTTTCGGTTAATTTAAGCAAAATTCCGGTGTTTACCTGTCGAGGAGAAACTTTGCCAGCTCAGACTTCTCCACCTTTCAAAAGATTCTCCAATATTGATCCTTGTTTTATTCCATTTTTGGTGGTTTGCTTTTTTAGCAGGATGCCGAGGCTTTTTAGGTTTTTCTGAAACTATTTCTGGTCCGCTTCTTTTACTTGCTTCCATACCTGCAGGCTGCTTCTCTTTTGCCGACATAAAATACCAAACGCTGCCTTGTTGTTGTTAGGCAACTGTGGGGAGTTGCATATGACTGGTTAAGGAACCAGGAAGTAGGAAAGAGCAACACGGTGCCCCCAAGTTACTCCGGCACGGAACTCTTATTTTGAAGGAGACAAACTTGACAAAGACATTGTTGATGTAGGACACAAATCGTTTATAGGGAAGCTTCCTTTTGTCCCTTGCAACAGATGAGAACATTTTTAATTATTTTTACAGGAAAAAATCCTAATTATTCAGCCTTTAAGGAGCTCTGGGTGGACCTCTTCCACCCCCGGGGCCTTGCCACTGAGCAGGGCTCCAGACTAACTTCCAGACTAACTTTTTTACGAGGAGCACAGCGCCCCCTAACTTAAATTTTTAGGAGCGCAAGCAGAAAATTTAGGGGCACACACTGAAATCACCTTGCAAAGCAAATATTCACATTTCTCCTCGTTTTCATGGTATTAGTGATAAATATTTGAACAATAAATTCAGAAATTACAGTGTTTACAATTCAAATTTTTTGTGCAGCAGTTGACATAACATTAAAAAAACATCTTACTGGCCGCACGAATAAAAAACAAGTAGACATAGAACTTGTCAAATCAAATCAATCCCTTACTTTGTAGTCGAAGCAGAACGTCAACTTTGTCCCCATCGTCCCCCACAGGATATGGTACGACTGGTCCATGTAGTTCCTGGTAATAAACAGCTTCAGGGACTGATGCTCCTCCAGCTGCTGTTCCCATTCCTCAGTAAGAACAGCAGCTATTGGCTGTCCTAGAAGTCGCTAGTTAGCATCATCAGCCTGGTACATATAGCTGTAATGGATGCTGCCATAAAGAGGGATGTAGTGGGAAAGGCAGAAATTTATAAAAAGACAACCTAAAAATGTTTAAAACAGCAAAAATAAATAAGTGTAATTTGTTTTTTATTAGGAGTCTGGAACATGTCACAACACGTAATTTTTAAATATTTTGTCCACACTCTTCGTTAATAGACGTTACTGTGATGGTAAACCAGCAGGATCCTCCAGCAGCAGCTTTTACGTTTCATTTTCAGCCTGGTCATGAAACAGAGCTGAACGTTGTCTGAATGCAGCTGCTGCTGCTGCGAGAAGACCAAGCCTCGTATGAGAGGGTCTGCACGAGCTTTTTAATCACGTCAGCGACCTCATCCCCAGAGATGGGCGAGTCAACACCAGGGTCTCCAGACTCTGCTTCCTCATCGGAACACGTGTTGGTGGGATTGAGAAGGTTTTCAAAGAATTCCGCTAACTTGATGCATTCAATGCGACGTGTTTCTTTACGGTGATAAATTCTGTATGTTTTGTTGTTTCTCTTACAATTTTGAATACCTGTTTATTCATACTAAACATGTCACCATTCTTCAAGCAGAAACATTTATAAACCATAATAAAAGCAGTAGCAACCAGAGTGCAGCCGTTTGGATAGTGGACAAGAACACTGACAGAGGGGCTGAACATGGTAGCGTGTTGTATGAACCATTATAAAGCGAAAGCAGCCTGTGTGCCACTGTTCTGACTGTGGACACTCCGAGAGTATTTGCAACCACTGCAACCATCCTTGGCAGCGCTTACAACCACGCCAAAGATCACGGAACCACTCCAAGCTAGTGTAGCAACGTTAGCTTGATTCAGCGGGCAAGTTTACACAAGGACACCGAGCAGAGCCTGAGAGCTGATTGGTTGACACGGAGGTTAGAAACGCCCATCTCATTAGCATACACTCGAGGGAATGACACGTGAGGAAAAGTAAAAATGTGGAGGAGTGAGGCAAAGTAAATGTGTGCATTAGGAAAAGTGGAAATATAAGAAGGTACAAATAAATGCATAAATAAATAAAGGAGGAAAAAAAATTAATGGGTGAAGAATTTAAAAAAAATGGACATAGGAAAAAAAATGTGGAAATAAAAAAATGTGAAAATAAAAAAAACAAGTGTAAAAATAACAAATTCCTGTGGAAATAAATGAAAATATGGGAATAAAAATAAAGTTGGCAAAATAAAATACATGAATAATGGATAAACTAATAAAAAACATTTTAAAAAAAGACACATTTAATTTTTTTATATATTTTTTATTATGACGGTGGCCCTCCATCAAGGTGGCGGCTCAGGGAAGAGTGAATTTTAACCTTAAAGGTTAAATGGTTTTAGCTCAGATCCATGAATGTTTCTTTGTCATTTTTCAGGTGGTGTCCAGTTGATCTGTAACAACATGGTGACCAGTACCAGAGCCATCGTGAACACTGCACGCAGTATGGTGTCCACCATCATGAAGTTTCTGGATTCGGGTCCTGGAAAGGCTTCAGACAGCAACCTTAGAGCCAGAGTGATGACTTCAGAGCCAGACAACGCTGAGGGACTCCACAATTTTGCTCCTTTAGGTGATCTTTTTTTTCCTCCACATTTAGTTTACTAGCAGATCTTCATCTCTCTTCTAATCTGAAACTTTTTTTTTTTTATCATTCTCAGGTACCATCACGTCTAGCAGCCCCACGGCACAGCCAGCAGAAGTCCTCCTTCAGGCAACTCCACCCCACCGTCGGGCGCGCTCAGCAGCCTGGTCCTACATCTTCCTGCCGGAGGAGGCCTGGTGTGACCTCACCATCCACCTTCCAGCTGCGGTGCTGCTGAAAGAGCTTCACATCCAGCCACACCTCGCTTCTCTAGCCAGTGAGCTTCACCCTCATCAGTCATAACAAGACCTTTGATACTTGGAAAGCTTGTTCATCTTACTTTGTCTGCTTCTCTGTGTGCCCTTCCTTCCACCAACCAGCCTGCCCTTCCTCCGTCTCGGTGGAGATCAGTGCAGACGGTGTCAACATGTTGCCGCTCTCCACACCGGTCATTACTAGTGGGTTAACGTACATTAAGATCCAGCTGGTGAAAGCAGAGGTTGCGTCCGCCGTTTGCCTGAGACTGCACCGGCCTCGCGATGCCAGCACCTTGGGCCTGTCTCAGATAAAACTCCTGGGTCTCACAGCGTTTGGTAACACCTCCTCTGCAACCGTCAACAACCCCTTCCTGCCTTCTGAGGACCAAGTCTCTAAAACCAGGTACTGATGATGCGCTCAGGATGGAAATTAGCAACAGACATGGGCAGTTTTGTGACCTTCTGCTTCTCCACATGCAGCATCGGGTGGCTCCGTCTTCTCCACCATTGCCTGACCCACGTCACTGACCTGGAGGCCATGATGGCCAGCGCCGCAGCACCCACAGCCAACCTGCTGCAGACGTGCGCAGCTCTGCTCATGTCTCCGTACTGCGGCATGCATTCGCCCAACATCGAGGCTGTGCTGGTGAAAATAGGCCTGCAGTCTACGAGGATCGGACTGAAGCTCATCGACATTCTGCTGAGAAACTGTGCCGCCTCTGGTACCGACCCCGCCAGTGAGTCACACAGCTGCAGCTCAGATTTCATTACAGCCACGACATCCACGTCCTTAAAAGGAATATGGAAATATCCACATTTACTGCCCTAAAAGGCTCTTAAAGTAGATTAATACAGGTTGAAAGACGCTGATCGGCTCATATTTCACTGCTGTTTTCTGCCTGTAAGTAATAAGTGTTTTAGTGGCCTCGGCTTTCCATCTTCTCTTACTTTTCAGGCATACTTTTATTTTGGGGGTCTACTTTAATAAAATATGTTAATGGTTAAAATTGTGATGCTTGCAAAGCTTAAAAAAACTAACAGGGTTTAAATAACCTTTGGATCACCTCCAGTGAGCAATAAATCCACAAAAAATTATACCAGTGCAGTTCTATTATTGTTCACTTGGACCGTGACATTTTATCTTTACATGTAATATCCCCACCTTACTGAAACTGAGTCTAAGCCAGGAGTCACCATCTCAAGACCACCATCCTACAGGTTCTAGATGTTTCCCTGCTGCAACATACCTGATTCTAATGAAAAGGTTCTCCAACAGGTTGATGTCCAGCTTTGCACCAGCCCGCTACTGACCCAGTCGTTTAAGTCAGGTGTATTGCATCAGAGAAACATCTAAAACCTGGAGGAGATTTTGGGGTGATCCGGATCACCACCTGGATTCAAGATTTTTTTTTAAGGACCCTTTACAATGGGGAGATATGGATAATTCTGCCATTAGAGCTTCTAAATCAAAAATAATCTTTGGCTAAAAAAAATAAGAAATAAAAAAATAAATTTAAATGTATTGGTGGAGATCTTCGTTCTCAGTGCTTCTAGTTTCCATCCAGGTCTTTAGAGGCCCAGCACCCGTGTGACTGTTTGTGTTGGAATATTGATTCCTCACCATGACGACACAAGTAGTTGTGGTTCCATAAATTCATGGTTCTGCAGTTCTGCCATGTGTGAGATTTATTATTAAGCTTATTATCTCAGATCAACCCTAGTGGAGCTAAACAGACTCGGGAACAAGTCAAGAACAAGGCCAGAAACATTCTTCAGAGGTCTCAGAGAGAAGGCTTCATTTCTTCATCTGTCCCTAAAAACTCTGTCTTACCTAAGCCTCCTCTCTCCATCCAGTCATTTTGTTCTCCTGGTTTTGGAGCAGAACTTTCTGTTCATAGGGCTCTGAGAAGAATTGTGTGATTGATCAGACATTTGAGGTGGGCGTGGTTAAAACCTAAAATTGGAAAGTGGTTACTTCCGCATTTCTGCTGATGCGAGATTGAACAGATCATTTTATTGAACAGCTGATGGAGGTGGTGAGAAAGTAAGAAAATTAATACGTGTGGAATTTAAAGACATGAACACCACCACGTGCACAGCCCTGCCCTACCGCGGACCAGGTTTCATGTCAAGCATGAAATAACCGGGTCATTGCACATGAAGACACAGAGTAAAAGCAAAAACAAAAAAAAAAGATAAAATGAACAATGAAAGGCAAAAATAACACATTAAAATACAGACATATTGATAGGGTCTACAGTCTGTGGTGCTCCCATGTAATCGGGCTCCCAGGTAACCGGACTATTAGGTTGTCGGGCTGCCATGTAATCGGGCTCCCATGTAACTGGGCTCTCATGTAACTGGGCTCTCAGGTAATCGGGCTCTCAGGTTATTGGGCTGCCATGTAATCGGGCTCCCAGGTAATCGGGTTCTTAGGTAATCGGGAAGGGCGTTCCACCACCGTGGAGCAGTTTTCCTCCACCTAATGCTGAACTAAGAGTTGTGGACGGTCCTTGGTGGTGATTTTTAGATGCCAGATGCGTGACGTTTCTCTTCATTGTGTCTGCATGTCCATGAGCAGAAACACGAAGTAAAGTTGATGATGTTTGTGTATCAGGTAATGTGGAGGAGCTCTGTGATTAAAGTTGCGGTGATGGGACAAATGGCAAAGATGTGCCGGCTTCAGGAGGACTGGCTGAATTTGTGTCCCTAGTTGCTATGGTAACTGAGAAAAGAGACGGTCTGATGGATTTTAATCAACGTGTCATGTTGTTGCAGTAAAATCTTTTCAGTTTACGACTAACTCCTTCTGATTCACTTCATTATTGATAGTTTTAAAATTAGTGATCATATTTGCTGTCGTCAAACCCTTTAAGAACAACTGGACCAGAAGGTAGTGGCATCATGGACCAGGTCTCAAACCTTCGTGCAGCCAAAGAAATCTCTTTAATGTAGAAAAAGATGCTCATTGTCAAACACTTTGTTTGTGTCCTGACAGACTTGAACAGTCCTCTGCTGTTTGGGCGGCTGAACGGCCTCTCCTCGGACTCCACCATCGACATTCTGTATCAGCTGGGAACTACACAGGACCCTGGAACCAAAGACAGGTACTGAAGGGAACCGCTCTGTAATCTTGACTCAAACTGTCCATGTAGCTTCCCTAAAAACAGCCAAGGAGAAGCTGAAGGTGTTGTTCCAGACAGACACGTGTTGGTAGTAAAAAGCGTCCTTACTCTCTCCTTGTGGTTTTTACTGTCTTCTCATCATGCTTGTTGAATATAAATTCTGCAGGAGTTAGACTGTCCAGACTTTCTGATGATTTATTTATCAAAACCTTGAATCTGAACTCTCCAGGATCCAGGCTCTTCTGCAGTGGGTCCACGACTCTTCTCGGGTGGCGGCCCATAAAATGAGCGGTCCATTGGGATACGCTGGTGCTGGGTCTTCCTCGGCTTCTTCCAGGGAGTATGGCCTCCTCATGCCGTCTCCGTCCCACCTGCACTGTGTGGCAGCCATCCTGTGGCACAGCTACGAGCTGCCGGTGGACTACGACCTCCCTGCGCTGCTAAACAGAGAGCTCTTTGAGTCAGTCACTGTCTTATCACAGCAGGTTTACACACACGCTTCTTTTTTTTCCTGACTCTACTTCCTGTTGTCCCTCCAGGCTGCTGTATAACTGGTCCATGTCTCTACCGTGTAACATCGTGCTGAAGAAGGCCGTGGACAGCCTGCTGTGCTCCATGTGTCACATCCACCCGAGCTACTTCTCCCTGCTCATGTCCTGGATGGGGATCGTCTCGGTGCCCAGCGCCAATCACTCTCAGGCTCAGCAGCGCCGCCTCGCCATGACGGACGATGGAAAGAAGCAGCATGACGCCAACGCTAACGCCGCAGGTCTTACAGATGACTCCAAACACGCCAGGCCTCCTGTTAATTTGTCAGAGTCCCAGTTAACCACGCTGGCAGCCGCCTCCCAGTCTCCAGGAGCAATAGAGCAGCTGCTGGACTCAGGCCTGCCCTCTCTACTGGTTCGCAGCCTGGCTCAGTTCTGCGTGGGCCTCCTGGTGAGCGCCGACCTCCCCCTGCCCACTGCTCAGGCTGACAGACGACACCACCATCACCACTACTACTCGCCCTCCTCATCCTCGCACGGCCGGCCACCGCTGGCCGCAGAGCTAGCCGCTCCAGTGCTGCGCTTCCTCACAGAGGTAGGCAACAGTCACGCCATGAAGGACTGGCTCGGCGGACCGGAGGTCAACCCGCTGTGGACTGCACTGCTCTTCCTGCTGTGCCACTCCAGCGCCAGCGCCGGTTCTGGTACCAGTATCGGCTGCCAGCCTCTGAACACCGGATCTGCAGCGGGCTCCCCTCCAGCCCAGCCTCTGCACTCAGGGTCGCGGTTTTCCCTGTCGACTTCCGGGCAGACGGGAGGTCTCACCACCCAACAGAGGACGGCTCTGGAGAACGCCACCGTGGCCTTCTTCCTGCAGTGCATCTCCTGTCATCCCAACAACCAGCGGCTCATGGCTCAGGTCTGCTCTCTGCTTCCACATCAGATTTTGTGATTTAATAAATGAAAAATCGGTTTCTGTTTGTAAACCTAAACAGCCGTGGTATCTGCAGCACGAGGTACCAGGAGTATCATCTCTTAGTAGATGTTACCAGTGTTGTTTTTGGTTTTAGTCTTAGTTTTAGTCGTCATGACGAAAACACTTATTAGTTTTAGTCACGGTTTAGTCATGTCTAAGTTTGATAGTTTTAGTCCAGTTTTAGTCAAATAAAAAGTGTTTTTAACAAATGAATTTAGGTCAATAATACGTATTAAAAAGTGGAATCAAGGTTGACAGTTTATAACAAGTAATTGATAAAACCAGTTAACCTTAATGCTTTTACATAATAACCAGATCCTTTACCAGACTGAAAGCTTTAGCCGAGACTTTCCCATCAACAGGGAAGAAATGCTGCCGTTGGTCAGAAACCTTTTATTTCTATATTTCATCTTTTTCTATGAATTGATGCCCGACTTCATCATACAAACATGTCACACAAGAAAATAGCTGATCTATAATTTAGCAACACATTGTGAGCTTGTTGTTTGGTTAATTTCATCAATAATTCATTATCTTGACCGCTTAGTCCATTACGGGTCGCGGGTGAGCTGGAGCCTATCCCAGCATTTAACAGGTGAGAGGCAGGTACACCTGGACAGGTCACCAGTCTGTCGCAGGGACAACACAGATAGACAAACAACCATTCACACGCACACACATTCTCTCCTAGGGAGAATTTAGAATAACCAATTAACCTATCATGCATGTCTTTGGACGGTGGGAGGAAG
>JBAFTB010000018.1:2252619-2264207 GCA_037177355.1 Melanotaenia trifasciata
CATCCTGCTGACTTTTTACCTTTTAGTTAGTAAATCCTGAACATTTCATCCTTCTTTCTCATAAATATTTGATTTTAAACCTGTTTATGTGTTTAGTGCAGGGGTCTGCAGCCTTTCCAATCCAAAGAACCATTTTTCCCTCAGCCAGCTAAATAAAACTCCTTTAGAGACGCAGATGTTACCAGACCTTTAGAAAAAAGAAAACTTAGAATTTTTGATAAATATCTACTATGAGACATTTGTTGTCATGTTTAAAGAACCACATTTAGGAAAAAAAAGCCCATAGTTTCCAACCTAATGACAAAAAACTCAGATTTAAAAATGTGTTTAAAAGAGAAGGCTGAAAGAGGTGGTCATTAATTAAAGGTGAGTGAATGGAGATTTTCTGGATGCTTAAACATTTTTTAAAGTGTCTAAGAATACACAACATGTGGGTCACAATGATATTTCAGTTAACCATATTAACTGTTAGGGTGGAAAGAGGGTAAGGCTTACAGGTGGCCCTTTCAGTCTGTAGCCATGCAGGAGCCTCCTTTATCCAATCTTTTAGTCCACTTTCTAAACCTGGCAGCACCTAACCCTGCTGTGACCTGCTGGATGAAGAGTTCAGTCTGGTAACCTGAGAAAAGCAAACAAAATCCAGACTGAAACACAGCAAAGACGTCATAAAGTGTATCCACTGTTTACTAGAGCTGCACAATATCAGGAAAACATGCCAGAACACTGTTGACCGTGACCACATGACCTGCGACAAATAAAGCTGCTGTTTTCTCACATGAAGCTACACTGACGAAACTCATGCACAGACGGCTGCTGAACTTAATAGCTTGTGCTATAGTAACGCTAGTAGCGTGTTTTAGCTAACGCTAGATTTTAGTAACTCTTCTTAATAAAAATGATTTGGTCAGCGACACAAGCAGATCATGTAATATGGTGTTCAGCCTAAAGACGAGAAAGTTTGATGCTTTTGATGCATTACAAGGAGATTTGTTTTATATCTGGTGTGGATTGAAGCAGTTTGTCTGATGAAGCAGAGTGTTAGACATGAATGGACCGATGACTGATATGAAAAACAGAACCAATTGGATAACGCCAGATAAGATGCCCTCATCAGTACCAGTGCAGTAAAGGCGGCGCCACAACACAAAAACATCATCTGGATTTGTCTACAGCTCCTTCTGGTTGTCTGGCCGTCTTCTCTTATTTGGTGTTAAATGTGTAGCAGGAGGTAAGTCGACCTCCCCATGGAGTCTGTGAGTGATCCGGCCATTTAAAAATGAAAACTGACTTGATGTGTTGGAGAATGTTTTGGTGTCCACCTGTATCCGTAGATACCGAGCAGTTCCTCCACCTACGGACCCTCGCTGTGCCCGTTCAACAGGTCCTGTCTTTGCTTTGCTTTCAGTGGATCACTGCGACATGCTGAACAGCTGTCCTGAGGACGAGCCCATGATGGCTGGTGAGGAATGTCTGGATGCAGCTACAGATGAGTCCCTGCTGGAGACGAACCCCATCCAGTCCCCGCTGCAGGTGTTCGCTGGCATGGGCGGCCTGGCCCTCATCGCAGAGAGACTGCCGATGCTCTACCCCGACGTCATTCAGCAGGTGATTTAAGCATCTGTAAAATAACCTGACTTGAGATGTAGACCAGGGGATCAAAGTGTGTTTTTCAGGTCCATGTCCAGGACAGTCTGGTCTCCCGTGGGTCAGACCACTAACATAACATAATGACCTATAAATAACAAAAACTTCCATTTCTTTTTTCTTTGTCTTGGTACATAGAAGTACAAATAACTTATCAAGGTTTTTACATGTAATCTGTCCTGTTAGACAGGAAAAAAGTGCAGCTTCAAATCTATTTTGCTCCAGTTACACATTTACAGTTGTAACAGTTATAACATTAAATAAATTTTATCTTTCTTTTTCTTTTCTTAAAAAAGGATAAAATAATATCGTATCCAGGATCAGGTTGCAGGGGCAGCAGTAACAAATATCGTATAGTTTTATTTTCTATACTCATGTCTCACACGTGTGTACCGAACAGCAGCCTTTCTGTGTGGAGTTTGCATGCATCTCTCCATGTTCTCCAGTTTCCTCCCACCATCCAAAGACACGCATGTCAGGTTAACCGAGGAGTGAGTGTGTGTTTGTCTCTATGTCTCTCTGTGTTGTTCCTGGGATGGACTGGTTACCTGTCCAGGTGTACCTGCCTCTCACCTGCTCAATGCTGGGATAGACTCCAGCTTCCCCACGACCCTGAACTGGACTAAGCGGTGTAGAAATGAATGAATATTTTAAATGTGAAAATTATAAAGGATAAGATAAAAATAAAAATCACAAAGTGGTTATAATATCTATATAAACACAAATCCTGCCACTGAGCACTACGTACAGTATTATCAATATGATAGACAGTTCCAGGTCGGATCGGTCCAAGCTCTTCTGAGACTGTTGACTCGACATGTCTGACCTCTCTTCTCTCCTCTTGGGTGGGGACCCCCAGGTCAGCGCCCCGGTGGTGCCCTCAGCCACGCAGGAGAAGCCCAAAGACAGCGACCAGTTTGAATGGGTGACCATCGAGCAGTCCGGCGAGCTGGTGTACGAGGCGCCGGAGTCCATAGCTGCAGAGGCACCGCCCGTCAACAAGCAGCAGTCGCAGTCGTCTTCATCGTCATCCTCCTCGGTGCAGACCACGTCTCCCATCCCCGCCCACTCGTTGGCGGCGTTCGGCCTGTTCCTGCGCCTGCCGGGGTACGCCGAGGTGCTGCTGAAGGAGCGGAAGCACGCCCAGTGTCTGCTGCGCCTGGTGCTGGGCGTCACGGACGACGGAGAGGGCAGTAAGTCTGGAACACTTCACGTCCACCAACGCCGACACAAACATGGCGACACATATGAACATGTCTGCTCTGACCTTCTCCTCAGGTCACATCCTGCAGTCTCCGTCGGCCAACGTGCTGCCCACGCTGCCGTTCCACGTCCTCCGAGCGCTGTTCAGCAGCACCCCTCTGACCACCGATGACGGCGTGCTGCTGCGCCGCATGGCTCTGGAGATCGGCGCCATCCACCTCATCCTGGCCTGCCTGTCAGCACTCAGCCACCACGCTCCTCGCAACCCCAACGCCAGCAGCAGCGTTTCTGAGGTACAGTGGTACAGTGGTACAGTGGCTGACCTGCCATGCGTCTAGCTGATTGAGTCTGAATGAGGCTAGAAGGAACACAGATGTCAGTATGACCTTTGACTAAACCACCAAACGCCATGACTGGAGCAGATTGATGACACATGCACACGTCTGCAGAGGGTTATGGATCGAACGGTGGACTGATGTCCTGTCTGTCTGCCTGAGGATGGCTCTGGTGCCAACACTAACAGAGAAACTAAGGGAAAACATGTTTGTCATTATCGATGGATCTGCCACGCCGGCTTCTATTCAAGGCTCTTTGTTTATTGTTTTTGTGTATCCTGTATCTCTCATTGGACTGTGAGCCCTGATAGACGGCTTAACTGTTCATTCTGAACTGTCCTCGGGGTCAGGTTAAAATGAAGTTGAACAGGTGGAGGGGATGAAGTTGATGATTAGTTTATGAGTAACTGAACTTGTTTTAGAAACTTTCAATAAGTTTTCTTCTTAGCTGGTTATCATGTAAAAATGTCACAGATTTATTGTCCTTAAATGTAAAACTGACTTCAGTGCTGAGTTTTACCGATTGTCCCTGAAGGGGATAAATTTATCTGAATGGAAATATAAGTTATATTGATCAATGAACCTATAGTATGTTTATTTATTGTGTGTGTGTTTGCAGCCACAGATATCCAGTTGTCATGGTGGGGGGACCAGTGAGGAGCAGCAGCTGTACTGGGCTAAAGGAACTGGTTTCGGCACCGGTTCTACAGCCTCAGGATGGGATGTAGAACAGGCTCTCACCAAACAGCGGCTGGAGGAAGAGCACGTCACCTGTCTGCTCCAGGTAATCCTACCAGTCTGACATCATCAGTACACATTTATTTTCAGACCAGGGGTGGTGGAGTTTTTTGTTTCCAGGAGAATCGCCGTCTCTGGGTCCTGGTTTCTCTCTCTTCACCATTACGCTGCTTTTTGTCTAAGCTTTCTTTTCACAGTAAAAACCCTCCCCAGAGGTTCTTTCCTGCTCCTCCTGGGGGATCCTAAATCATAACCTGGTTTCACGAGGCAAAATAATCCCTGGAGTTTGTTCTGGATCTGGGCCAGGGCCTCCTCCCAGGCAGATCTGCTCCAAAATAATAATAATAAAATAATCCAAAGATGTTTTGTTCGGCAGGTGTTGGCCAGCTACATCAACCCAGCAGGCTCGAGCGGCTGCCACAGTGCTGATGCCTCCTCTGCAGACGGCAGAGCTCACAACAGCTCAGCTCTGCCAGCGGTCCTGCAGGAGCTGCTGAGCCAGTCCTGCCTCATCCCTGCCATGTCCTCCTACCTACGCAACGACTCAGGTAGGTCCCACGTCTACATGTTTACAAGGCATGAAAATGAAGGTAGTGAAGCAGCGGAGTAGCTGCTCTCTGCAGCTCTGTGTGTTTCAGTGGTGTTTAGTGTCATACTTCAGAAGGAGGAAAGTTAAAGTGTTAGACATAAAGCTCGATAGACTGGGCAGCCAGGTATCCATGGTAACAAACCTGCATCTCTGACAGCGTTCATCCTCCGGTGCAGCTTGTTGCAGCTTCAGCAAAACGTCTTTTTTTGCCTAAATGCAGTTTAACCAGCAGAAAAGTAGGAACAAGATTCGAGCGTCCAGATCAGACAGATACAGCTTCATAAAACTCTTCAGATGCTTCTGTGTTGCCTCGTTCTTCATTCACACTGCAAAGCCTGTCAGAGCCCACGTGGACAGATGTTGCCCGGAGAGCTGCAAAATCTAATTTAGTTTAGTTTGTTTTGTTTTTGCTTTACGTTCTTTTTGTTCTTTTTTTTTATTTTGTTCTGTTTATTAAAAAAAAAACAAAAAAAAACTTTTTGCCATCAAGACTAACAACAAAAATGTAAAAGTTTATTAATGTGCAGTGTTCCTGCAAAAATAAACTAACGAAAGTAAATTTCATTTAATTAATTTATTCAGTTTTATTTAAATTATTTTAATTTGGCATAATTTAATTATTTTGTTCTCTTTTTCTTCAGTAAAAGAGAACAAATGAACTTACTGCACTAAATGTTTACCGTGTTTTCATATGAGTATCAAACAGAAGCGTTTATAGTAGGGCTGGTCAAAATATCGAGATTTTCAAATATATCGAGACTTTATCAGACGCAATATAGAAGGAGGAAATGTCGTTTATGTAGCTTGTTTTGAGTTAAAAGCATCTTTTCTTTTGCATTTTGCACAGCTGTATTTTTATTATGGTCATTGAAAAGTATTTTTAATTTCTTTTAGGAGCATGCTGATCTGTCTCTTTAGTTACTTGACAAAAATAAATAAATATATCAAGATATATATCATGTAAAAAATATCGAGATATAATATTTAGTTCATATCGCCCAGCTCAGATTTTTCTAAGTTAACTGTCTTATGAAGAAATAGGTTCATAATGACAGTGATGGCATTCATTCCTGTGGTTATGGGACAGAAGAAGTATGAGGAGATGGAGACTTCAGGAATATCTCAGTTATTATTATCCTTCTTCCAGTATACCAGCACAGGAGGGGAAATGTTTAGTAATCAAAAACAATGTGTTGCAGTGTCTTGTTGCTGCCAGCATCCTTGGATGCCGAGGTGGTGAACGCTGGAGTCGGTGCAGTGGGGTCTTTGCCTGGTTTTAGGTTATTCAAGGATGCATGCGGTGGAGGTGGTACCAGCAGACGGAGCTGCAGGTTTTAACGCTGAAGCTGAGCTGGACTTTCAGCACTTTGAAACAAGTTGAAGGTTTTGTTTTTTCCTAATGTCTGTCCTCCTCCCTCGGTGGTGTTTGGTAAAATGATCTCAGGTAATGATGGAGTTCTGGTAGAAATGGGTGTTTTGCACACACTCCCGTGTTGGTGTGTTGATTCAGACCTGCAGTGAAGCAACGGTCCTCCATCAGAGCTCGGTGGGCTGCAGCCCCGCCACCATCGGGTCAGCCCATCACTCCCATCTCATCTCAGCTCCTCGGGGACTCGCTGCTTATTCTTGCCGGGCTGAGTCTTTGTGTTCTGCACCATCTTGTAGTTTCAGCTTCATTTTCACTCTTAAGCAATGATGCGAATGTTGTAACAAACCACAGCAGCTTTTTGAACACTCGTAGGTTGGTACGATCTATATGAGAGAAAGAGGTGAATCAGCCTCGGTTTAGACAGTTTGTGTGTAAACAGAATCAGAGGAATTGAGCTTCAGTAATTTTGTGTTTCCTTGTGCGTTGTGTGTTGTAGCTTATCACCCAGAGCAGGTACGGCTGAGTGCACGCCACCTCTTTGTTTGCTGAGTGTCGCAGGCGTATCTGGAGTGTGTGGATGCTGGTGTGTGCCGAAGCGCCGCTGGTCTCATAATTAAATCATGGTTGATAAAAAGCATTGTTAGCGTTTGTAATTGCTCCTCATTATCTGGTGAATGCCACTGACCCACAGCTTCATGCATGTTTGTGTGAACTTTCTGCCTGCTGTCAGCTTCAGTATCAGCACGCTTTGTGTTGACATATTGTTAACCTGCTTTATATCATTTTAACTGATGTAAATGGTGCTAAATGATCACACATTGATGTTTGGGGCCATGCTGTGTCCCATCAGATGGAAACTCAGGATTGTTGGATCACCTTCTGTCGATTTCTACTCGTCCTCCGGCTGCTTCCTCTTCATTATGTTATCTACGTTGCTCAGTTCAGCCTCAGTGTCTCACTTCACTGCAGTCAGTGGAAGCTTTACCCAGGCATGTGGAGTCGAGCATTTTGTTGGAAAAGATGTCACAGAATCCCTGTGGGTTGTGTCATGAGGACTGTAATCCATGAACAGTGGACATAATGTCTGTGGTGTTGGGAACATCAAGGCCTTCGTTCTTATCACATCCTCTGTGGTGGCAACACCCGCTGCCTTATCACTTCCAAGATTTAGAGAATAAGCATTGTGAACAGAGTGCACGTAATTTTCACCAGTAAGAACAAACACATCTGCTATTTAAAAAGTCTGTTAACTTAACCATTTGCTAAAATAAGTGTGCCTATTCATTGTTCTTTTGATGACATTAACCGTATGCTTCATTCTTTAAGTGTGGAGGCTGTTTAAAGAGCAACCGTTCATTAAATAGAAAAACATTAGGAAAAAAAATCTAATTAAAAAAATGAAATAAAATGAAGATAAAATGGGAAAAAACAACCTATTTATCCTCCAAAGTAATGTCAAGATGTTGGAATGCTGTTGGTAGCAGAAGACAAATTCTCCAGAAATCACAGTGAATTCTAGCAACGACGGAGCTGATGATGTCACAGGCTGTGTTTGTAACCTAGCAACGACGAAGTTGATGTCACAGGCTATGTTTGTAACCTAGCAACGACGAAGTTGATGATGTCACAGGCTGGGTTTGTAACCTAGCAACGACGAAGTTGATGATGTCACAGGCTGGGTTTGTAACCTAGCAATGATGGCGCTGATGATGTCACAGGCTGTGTTTGTAACCTAGCAACGTCGGAGCTGATGATGTCACAGGCTGTGTTTGTAACCTAGCGAT
The DNA here is from genome assembly GCA_037177355.1 of Melanotaenia trifasciata. Classification (NCBI taxonomy): domain Eukaryota; kingdom Metazoa; phylum Chordata; class Actinopteri; order Atheriniformes; family Melanotaeniidae; genus Melanotaenia; species Melanotaenia trifasciata. The sequence goes on from JBAFTB010000018.1 coordinate 2,260,282, forward strand.
GATGGCGCTGATGATGTCACAGGCTGTGTTTGTAACCTAGCAACAATAGAACTGATGATGTCACAGGCTGTGTTTGTAACCTAGCAACAATGGAGCTGATGATGTCACAGGTTGTGTTTGTAACCTAGCAACAATGGAGCTGATGATGTCACAGGCTGTGTCTGCAGCGGTACCAGATAAGATGCAAACCACCAGAACAACACGGATAAACTCTCTGGGTAAATAATACGGATGAAAGCTCACAGCTAACTGTCCGATCAGCGGATCTCTTGGAGGTGTTGCAAGAGAACTGCAACAACTCCACCTTTCAACTTTCTGCGAACTTGGTCTCGGTGAAATACAGAGTACTACATTCTTTACATCCTTCTGTGTCCTTGTTCACGCTTCAGGCTTGTCCATGTTGTTAGCTAGCAGCCTCACTTTGGAAGAAATGTTTTTATGTCGTCGTCAGCAAAGTTCATCTTGGAATATTTAGTTTCAGAGTTGTGATTTGTTTCAGGACCAGATGTTGACCGGTTCTGCTGTGAACAGGCCAGTCTGGTTCTGTGGTGGCCGATGATGCACACATACATCATGGTTTTACATGTCGTACGCTTCCAGTTCAGAAATGTTCGGGTTTCTGTTTCCTTCAGACGGCAACATCAAACACAAGTTTTTCCTCTTTGGCTGCAGCTCTGCAGGACTTTCACTCAATCCTCACATGGTTCAGTCTCTCCTTTCCTCCTCCTGCTGTTGCCTAGCAACCTGTGATAATTTTTCCTCTTAGCCTAATTGTCCCCTTACTCCATTTTCCTGTGTTTTGTTTTACAAAAATATAATTGGTGTTTTCCAGACACCCACAGAGTCTGACCATGAGTCTACATTTAGATTAACATTTAAATGAAGATACATAAATAAGAGGGCATTGCTTAGGATAACTTTAATTGGTTATTTTCTTTGTACTGCTTCACACTAATATGTATCATAGTGGTTCAGCACTTTTTGGGACTGGCATGGTGTCTGATCCAGCTGTTAGACCTTCATTTCTCTCTCCAGTCCAGTCAGCTCAGAATATTTCTCAACTTTAATCATTAGTCTTAGCAAAGCCTTTAGGGATACGTTACTAGGACAGCAGACCTATTTGGGCCTAATCTGGGCCACTTCTTTCACTCACAGCCCACATTTGGGCCAGAATAGATAGAATGTAAGTTTAGTACATGCAGGTAACACCGCATATGTAACTCTGTCGTGTTCCGTCACTCATGCTGGGTGGACTTGACATGATGCTGGACTGAAATCAGAAGACGACTCGCCTGTTGGAGACTGGCTTGTAATTATTAACCAGTACAGATCAAGTCCAGACCATTTAGCTCAAAAGGCAAGGCCAGTGTGTGTGTGTGAAAGCTTCAGTGTGTGTCCTCCGTTTCATTTACAACTTGAGTAGCATTCACATCAGATTTGACAAGACGTGCCTGTGCTGATCCACAGAAAACCACTTTAATATCTAAACTGGAACCCATTCACTTCGAGAACCAGACATATTGTTGGAGTCTGGACCTGGTAAATCTAAATAAACCAAACACAGCACCTTTATCTGTGTGGATCTGCAGCTTGTTACCACTTCAGTTCAGTTCCTGGCTTTCTGTGGGATGGCTGAGAGATGGGTTACCATCATTAGTGGAAGAAACCATCCTTCAGTTCTTCCTGGCTTATATCAAGATAGTTTGTAAAGCTGTACCACTACCCATGACTCTCCAGTTTCTCTTTTATTTAAAAACAGCAATGATTTCTGAATATTTGGCTTCTAAAAACTGTAGTTCCATTTCCATGACGGCATGTATTATATATATAAAAAATGACCACTGGAATGTTTTTCAGGTTAAATATCCATCACAAAACCTGCTGTTTCCTCACAGGATGCTGCTCCTGGGATTAAATACGACCTGTCACACAGTACATCGCAACTTTATTCAAATATTTGTAAAAAGCATTTTGAATACAATACAAAGGATTGCTGACACTACCCTGAAGTCAACACGGATAAATAGAGAAATCCACCACTCTTCATGGACAAAGAAAGTGGAACGTCTTCCCAGTTTCATGTTCTGTCAAGTTTATTTCGTTTAATTAGGTTCTATCCTGTCTTGTCTTAATCGGGAACACCTCAATGTTTGTGTCGTTCTGGGCATGGCAGGTGCCTCAGACGCTGCACAGGAAGGTTTTCCAGGGCCTCTGACATCCCCATGTTTCTGGCCCTGCAGGCGGGTTGGTGGCCAACATTGTCCCCGGGACGTTTCCAAGCTCACTTTTTACAAGCTGTACATCGCTGGCATTCCCACCACCTTCATAGTTAGATCACAGAAAATTAAAGATTCATTCCTGTTGGTCCCAAAATTTCAGGGGTGTGGCTAGTTTTTATCCGGCCCTTTGTTATCTGCCTGGAACGTAGCTGTGATGTAGAAATATGGCTTCTTCCTCATCCTCACTCACTCTGTCCCCCGTCCTCCTCCTCTCTGTGGAGTAGATGTTCATGTCCAACTCCTTCCCTTCTGCTCCATTCCAAGTCTTCCCTGATGGCAGGGTTTACCTCCAGCTGTGGACGTCACAGTGTGGTGTAGATGTAAACAAATACAATCACAAAGAGGTTAAGGAACGTGCCAATGATGCCTAACAAGGCTAAGATGGACTCTTCCTGCTCCTCCTTGGCCTCCAGTGCCCGCACATCATCAAGGGTTATGACGGTGGTGCCCATTTTCCTGATTCTCACCTAACCTGGCAACGGGACATTCATCTGGAAAAGAAGGAAAAGAGAGTCCATGTTAGACAGACATGCTTGTGTTTCCTCCTCCGCTGCTCACTTTTGTCTTCTCTCCATCCGTTTATCCACAACACCCCAGCTGAAGCTGTGGGTGTAGGAAGCCCAGCGCTGTAAAGCCTAACAGTGAATCAAACAAACAGCAGCTTCCCTGGGAGGACGGAAGATAAGCCAGGAGATGACCTCAGACTCCTTCCCTGCAGTCAAGCTGTTATAATACCAGCTTGTGGCATTTCCTCAGGTTAAAAGTAAGCGTGGTTTAATTTCGAGCCCACGACATCCACTAAGTACAACAAAGTTCTTTGTTTTTGAAGATAAAAACCCTCCCATGCAGACACGATGTGCCCAAAACATTCCAGAATAAACCGAAAGATAAAGCTGAATGACAGAACAAATAAAATGTTGGTTCAGGCTCCTTTAGGAAGCTTTTTTTTAAAAACTGGACTAAAAATAGTGATATGACCTTATGAATGGGAAGTGTTGCAATACGTTGCTTCAACATGCCAAAAGTCATGTGACCACACCAACTGAGGCCTCGTTGCGTCAGACCCGAGATTACCGAGTTTCAGTCCTTTACAATTTTATGAATACACTAACGAACCATTCCTCTTATATAAGGAGCTTTTTTCCAACTTTTCCCCTTTAAAACACTAAGATAAATGCAAAAGCTTTTAGATTTAAGTTGAACCATGATCTAAGGTTATCAGAGTCAAAGTAAACTAACCTCCTTTTATAATTTATATTGACAGAAACAAATCGAAATTCTGGTGTTGTGAACGTTTCCCTTATTAACTCTTAAACCTCCATCAGATCTCCCTGAGGTCCATCTCCTCCACCATCAGAATCGGTGGTGTGTAGCTCTGTGGGGTAAATGTGATGGATATTTAACCCTTTAGATGATCTACGGAGGTTTTCCAGGCATTTCTATCCCGTCCAGGAGGTTTACAATCCAGCCACTAAATGTAGTTTTATTCAGAGACTAGGGCTGGGCGATTAATCGATAAAATCGATAAATCGAATTTTTCATTTCTGGAGATTTATTTTTATGAAAATTGGGATTTTTTTCCCATAGTTAGTTAGCAGCAGACTTAACCTTCCCTCCACACCAGAACGGTGTTTGACAGATTTTCAG
>JBAFTB010000018.1:2283317-2293337 GCA_037177355.1 Melanotaenia trifasciata
AAAAAGTGTGTGTGTGTGTGTGTGTGTATTAACATACATATATATGTGTGTATATATATGTGTGTGTATATATATATATATTTATTTATTTATTTATATCTGGGGGGATCAAACCATGGCTTGAAGGTTTAAGGATTAATGTGCCGTCTTTCTCATGTTTACAGGTTCTCATCACAGGCCCGGCTGACACGCCATACGCCAACGGCTGCTTCGAGTTTGATGTGTACTTTCCCCAGGACTATCCCAACTCCCCCCCACTGGTCAATCTGGAGACCACGGGGGGACACAGTGTGCGCTTTAACCCTAACCTCTACAATGACGGCAAAGTAAGTAGAAAATGTTCAGGTTGTTAACCTGTAAACTCTGGATTGTTAAATCACATCACGCACAGAAATGTGTTCATGTGTGTCTCGCCGTTTTGATCGTTTTGTTTTTACCCATTTGTTAATCATTTAAAATGGTAAATACGCTTTGCATCATACACATTCACACACACATTCACACACTGATGGCGGAAGCTGCCATGCAAGGCGTGAAACACGACCCATCAGGAGCAATTTGGGGTTCGGTGTCTTGCTCAGGGACACCTCGACATGAGCTTGACAGGCCGAGGATCGAACCAGCAACCCTCAGGCTCAAAGATGACCGCTCTACCCACTGAGCCACGCCGTCCCACAGTTATGATTTTTATAAATTTTAACCAGTTTAGCTGCATTGTTAGTTATCATTTAGACATCGTATATTACCACTCTGGACCTTCATTCACACAAAAACTTATGAGCAGAAATAATTTAATTTGTGTGTGAAAACCACAAACACGTTTAAACAAATAGTTATTTTTAAAAACTAATGTTCAGATTTAGCAAAGTTATAAACAACTATTTACATGAAAATGCAGAAATGTCTCACACGGTTTTATTTACAAAACAATCAGATGTTTATTATAAAGGCCCATTTATGCTGGACGCAGGAGACAGACACACAGACAGACACGCATATGGACGGACACACAGACAGACACACAGATGGACGGACACGTAGACAGACACGCAGACAGACAGACACGCAGACGGATGGACACACAGACGAACACGTAGACAGACACGCAGACAGATAGACACGCAGACGGATGGACACACAGACGGACACGTAGACAGACACGCAGACAGATAGACACGCAGACGGACGGACACATAGACATGCAGACAGATAGACATGGTGATATACAGACACGCAGATGGATGCACACTTAGACAGACACACAGACGGACGCAGACAGATAGATATGCAGACAGACAGAAACACGGACAGACACGCAGACGGACGGACACACAGACACGCAGACGGACGGACACGCCGACATGCAGACAGACAGATAAACAGACAGGTGGACACGCAGATGGACGGATGTGTCCTGCGTCGGTAACATGCGTAATTTGGTCCGTTTTCCTGCAGCTTAGCTATCCGTCGCTTGACACAGAAGATGGAGCAGTATAGCTGACATGCAACAAGCAAAACAAACAAACCAGAGAAGAAGACGACGATCAGGAAGGAATAAAAAGCAGAAGAATGAAGAGGACAACTGTAGAGATTTTGCGAGTGCAAGTGTTTGGGGCGTGTTGGGCGGTTGGAAACAACATTGGGACGCATTGCTGCTGCTAACCAGTGTGTAAAATGAACACGGGCCAGTTAACTCTGAACTCAGCACTGCCCCCTAGTGGAAGAACTGACTTAACAACTACAGCAACTTCAAAGACTCATGAAAGTATGAAGACGGCGACGTATGACAACACTTAAAACAGACGTCAATATGTACGACATGTACATGTAAGCGACATAAATTTTCATGCCACATAAATATCTCCAAAAAAGAAAAATCCCAGTTTCTGTCCACTAAAAGACAGAGAGGTCATCACAGGTTGGACATGTCCAGAGTGTCTTAGTCCTCCTGTCCACCAGGAGGCAGCACTCCAATCTGCCTCATTTTTGTTGCTGTTGCCCTCTTCCTCACATACATCACCTTCTCATATTATTTTCTGATGTGGTACGTTTTTACCAATAAATAAGGATTATGAGCATTTTTTTTCTTGCTCCCCATTTTGCGAATCACCTGTTCTTTTTGTACCAAGCGTGATGGTAAAATCCATGGAAAAGTATGTTGTACATATTAATCATAACTCTGGTGGGTAGTTTGAAGTCCTCACTTTCAAGTTTGGTCCAGATACTCAGCGTGTCCATCAACTCCATATTAAGCGGCACAAAACTTCATATTCTGCCTAATTTTAGTTCTTTCTGATTAAAATGACATGAAACTATCTATTCAATAGTCAGCAATGTACGCCGCATCCTGCAGCTGGTTTCCTCTTCAGACAGATGCAGAAATGTTTGGCTTTTATCAGCCCTTTAACTTCTCATGTGTCATTGAACCTGAACAGAAAATGTCGGTTTAGTTCAATGAAGTCATTTCTTCTCCATAAATTTTTTCTTTCAACGTCTTTATGATCAGAATCAGTCCAGGTCTTTGTTCTCTGACAGTTTCAGCTTGTCCGTTATTTATGATAATGAAAGCTAAAGTTGGAGCGTGGCCCTCTCATACAGCCTGATGTAGTCTTTAGGTCCCCCACTGCTGGACTCCGACTGTGTGGAGACCTTCCTGCAAACACCATGACTCATGAGAACGCTGTAGAACCGTGTTGAGGTGATCTGATCAGGTGTTTGAGCTCCGTGCTGCAGAAAGTGATGAAGCAGGCTACAACGCCAGCATCACTGCTGTCAATCTGCAGCTTCTGTTGGTTCCTGAACGTATGTTTTTATATCCGAGATAACAAAACTACAAAGTTAAACATGCTGAATGTGACTCGTCCCATCAGAACATGTTCAGACTATTTTTAAGGAATGAAAATCAGCTAAAACCTGGACTCCGTCCCTGTGACTGAAGGGTCGAAAGAAGCCATCACGTGTGAAAACCGTCGTAGTCCAGTTTTTATTTAAATGTGACATTCGGAAGCAGGCGTCCCTGCAGGCATGTTACGGCATGTTGGATCTCCCTCATCAGCTGCACCTCATTAGGCAGCGGCTGACAGTCCCCGTGATGTTGCCTCGCACTTGCTGAGAGAAATTCCTGGGATTTCCCACATCGGTGGTGGAGAAACAAGCTGCCGTTCAGCCTATGAGCCGTCTAGAAACAAGCGATGGACGGTTGGAATGAGGAGAGAGAACGCTGCTGATCTGTCACCCCACATTGATTCACTCGTCCAACATCATCAATCCAGACAGAAAATCTGGATCGGACGTTTTCCAGAAACAACATGAGGATAAAATGTGGTTATAAAATGTGTGATACAGTCAGACTAACCTGGTTATTAGAGCTAAGTAGTGAAAACATTTGGTCTCTAAATAGGAGGAAGATTTCCAGTAATTCCTGATTTAATGTCTCCAAATAGAAATTGATCTTCCATGATGTGAACATTTTAAAGCTCAGCAGCCAGAATGTGCTACATCAGCTGTGAGATGGGCTGCAATCGATCAACAGATCCTGAATCTGGGATATTGATGAACATCAAATCGTCATCCATTGAATCGATTGAATATCCCGATCAACCCCCGGTTGGACAGTAGTGGTTGGCAGACCTAAGCAGAGCGCAGCTTTGGATGCTGTGATGAATCCAGCTCTCCTCTTGCTTTGCAGATGTCCTGAAACTGGCAAAGTATCAGCAGCTTTTCCTGGTTTGGTGGTTTCTGTGAGTGTTTGAACGGCTGGGCTGAAACATTTAGTCTGGTTATAGCAGCATCATCAGATAACTGATAATCACATCTGCATCCGCTTCTGAGATGTGATATTTGGAAAACTCTGGTCTACATTGATTTAAAAGTGTCTGTTGGTTGGATCCACAAAAATCCAGTCTAGCCAAGATTTTACCAAACTTCACATCAACTCTGGTCTGCACTGCAGTAGCCTTAAACCGACTGGACTCTGTCTTCGTTTGCAGCTTTACTCTCCCCGTGGTGTAAATGCACTGCCTGGCCAAAGGAAAAGTCTCCACCTGGATTTAACCAAGCAAACAGGTCGGAGCCTCCCATTGGATAATCCCTGCAGGTGATCATCTCCCAGCTGCAACAAGTTATTTAACCCCAGCCGATGCAATGAGCAGCTTCTCATGTCTTAAACTACCATGTGGAAAGACACGTCCGTGGTCGTGGAAACGATGTTATAGTCTGTTTAAGGACTGTCCAACACTCGTTAGAAATGGAAGGATGGTGGGGAACCATCGTCTTCTAGGAAGAAAGAAACACACTGATGGTGATCAGTTATCACTTTGGTGGAACCAGATAGAAGAGAAACAGCAGTAGAACTCAGGACCATGTTTAGTAGTGAAAGTTAGAACATTTCCACTTGAACAATGTGAAGGAGCTCAAGGGACTGAACAGCTGTGGAGCCAGAAGAAAACCACTAACCAGTGAGGCTAACCAGAGAAAAAGGCTTCAGGTTGCTAGGCAACATAAAGGCTGTGACATGGAATCAAAGCTAAAGGCAGTCCAGCCAAATATTAGAGGGACCTTTTTAATTTGGTTTTCTGAAGGACATGCAGCGTCACCACTGGTTCATGTTACCGTCTCTCACCGTGTCGCAACTCGACCACATTCCTGCTGTTTACACTTAGAAATCAGAACAATCAACAAATGAGCTTAAAAAAGACACGAGATGAAACCTGATGAGTCCACTTGTTTTCCTTCCTTCGTAAACTCCTGACCAATCACAGGGCTGCGACAACAAACGCCACTTCCACCAAAGCTGCTCTCAAAACAAGAGGAGCGCTCCCACATCGATCCTGGACCAGAATATCGTATCCAGTATTTCTCTGTAGCGTTCGAACTATTAAACTATCGTGTTCTAACATAATTGGATGTAAATGTAGTTTTTTCTCAGTCTGTGCCCACAGATGTTTGTAGACTTTTCTGCTGAAGCTGATCCCAGCAATGTCTCTTTCTCAGGTGTGTTTAAGTATCCTGAACACATGGCACGGGAGACCCGAGGAGAAGTGGAACCCTCAGACCTCAAGCTTTCTACAGGTGAGATGGATATCCATCATGGCCGTCTGAATGGATGTGTTACAGGCTGCAGTTCATCACTCCGTCCTCACACCTCACCAGGCTTTGTGTCTGGACAGTCGACATGACGGATCATTATTTAGCTTTGGTGACAGAGAGTGTGTGTTAGTCAAACCAAACTCAACCCGGAGTCTCCAGGCTCTGTGTGTTGACACCTGAAGCTGCACCAAGCAAAGAGCTTTTCTCTTCTTTCAGGGTAGGAATATTTTAGAGCTTCAGTAAAGAGGAATTTACTGATGTTTCCAGAATGTTCAAGTCTAAAGGGATCTGGAGGATTAACATCAAGGATCCAAAATGGTGCTCATGTTTATAGATAAACATGAAGTTCCTGAGCAGAGCACATCAGCACACACCCACGCCATTATTTGGTTTCCTGTCATGCACACACTCGCATTCATTTTCAGCTTGTATCGATCCACCGACGAGCCGGTCTGAGCCCTTTGGAAACACATCTGTCCTCCTTTTTTCCATGATTTGCCTCATTTGTAGGGCGGGAGAGTGCATAGAGATGTCTCCATTGATTATCATTCCAGTTAGCACGCTGTAGATCAATAATGGAAAGTAAGAAGGTTGGTGAATTGGGAGACGGGGGGTGGGGCAGGAACTGTCTCGGTGAGGGGGGGTATCTGCTCTGAAAGTCAGCCACCCACTTCCAGACCAGCAGATGGTGTTACCTGAAGGTTAACTGTGTCCACTTGATGGAGTTTATCCTGCTCCAGCGTGGCTGAGGCCAGCAGGCAGCCCTCCAAGTCCAGCAGCAGCAGCATCATCATCAGGGTGGCTAATGACGGAGCAGACGGAGCGATCAGGAGGACGTCCCCGTCTCCTTCAGACGGGCCAGCTCATTCATTGGCCAATAATAAAGAAAGTTTAAAGAATGCAGCTTTATGAGGCCACAGCTTTCCATCATCATCTCATGCCTCCCTGCCTCCTCTCTTGTGTCCTCCTCCTCCAGGTGCTAGTGTCGGTGCAGTCCCTCATTCTGGTGGCTGAACCCTACTTCAACGAGCCGGGGTATGAGCGCTCCCGTGGGACCCCCAGCGGCACCCAGAGTTCCCGCGAATATGATGGAAACATCCGGCAGGCCACCGTGAAGTGGGCCATGCTGGAGCAGATGCGCAACCCATCGCCGTGCTTCAAGGAGGTACGAGTCCCACTGATACGTCTGAAGGTGTCAGGAGCTGCTGTGTGTTGGATTTAATCTCCTCATTCAGTTTACAGGAAACTCACAGGTCTGCAGCCGCTAGTCTCTGGATGTCTGAACACACCGGACCAGCTCACCTGCAGCTTAACTGCTGTCTCTTTAGTCTGAGTTGTTCTTGATGGGCTTTAAACCTAGGCTCAACTGTTTCCATCACAACCTTCAAACATCCTGATGGAAACATGAGGTCCACTGTTTGCTCTTCACATCTAACATCCAGCTTGGCTGCTGATTTGTGGGTGGACCTGATGAGCTGCTAGTTTTACCTGCACAGGTTGATCCTGAGCTTTGATTCTGCATGTTTCTTAAATTTTTTCTCCAGTAAGGTGGAATCTCTCGGCGCCGAGCAACGGTGAAGCTGTTGTTTTCCTGGTGGTTGGCTAACAGTTTGGTGAACTGACGGCACCTGATGGTGGTACTAACACGTACCTGCCAGGTGCTGGTCACAGCAAGACAGTTGCATGTCGATGCTGAAGCCGCAACCTATCAGAATCCTTTCATGACAAAAATTTAAATAATAATCACAATACACTATATAAATTATGAAAAGAGTTTATTGTGTTGTGTATTTACTGTGTTGGCAGAATATGCACCCCCTGAGTAAATTTGTCCCTGTTGGTCGTATTATTTCTGCGTGACCACATACAGACCATTTAGGCTTCACTGTTTGATTTTTTTCCTCTGTGTAACATGTATATGATTTCTTTTTATCAGCAGGTTAGTTTTAGTAGGCTTTTGGTAAGTTCTTAAGTGTAATAATAAATACTCGCCATCTACAGGTAAGAAGCTGTTACTGCACTCCTTGAGAGGGGGTGCTTTTTTCGGTACAACACCAGCAGAGGCAGTTCTGAGCATGCACGAGTGGCGTACGCAAAAATGATTAAAATCACCCGTTCTCCCAACTTAATCCTCCACATCTGCTTTCAGTTATTTTATTTTATTTTATTTTATTTTATTTTATTTTATTTTATTTTATTTTATTTTATTTTATTTTATTTTATTTTGTTAAGCCTAAACCTTTTTTTAAATCAGCAATTTTGTAATTGCAGCTACAATCAGATCTTAGTTCTAATATAATGATTGAATAATAAATTTATTTAAATAATAAATCAGATTTCTGTTTAACTCGGTAGCTGCTGGTTGGTGTGCAGACTTTATAGTTCTCATCTCAGAACCTGCAGCGATGCTACACCCACACACCAGTTTTACCACCTTTCTGTAGTTAGATTTATTTCTACTTTTATGCACTTTCTTTACCACCAAGAGGAAGAAACTTTACACACAGTCTGTTTCACAAGTATTTTAACATTATTTGCCTGGTGTTATTTTAACAACTGGCTGATTTCAAAGGAAAAATAGCTTCTAGTTTTTTCCTGAGTCATCAGGCGTTCATGTCGTCGCTACTGTCTCTGTCTCCATGACTGTGGTGTGGAACTATATTTACTAAAATATTTTTATAGTATCACGTAGGGTTGGGCGATATGGCCTATAACTGATATCCCAATATTTTTTTGGCCTTATCCCGATACACGATATGTATCTTGATGTTTTGAAACTCCTTTTCTCTTTTCCACCAGATCCCAGCAGCAGTAATTCAGGGTTCCCTTTCCTCTAGAACAGGTTTAGATTCTGTTGTTTTATTATAAAAACTGAACCGCCTGGTTTTATTTCTTATTCTCATGTTGATGTGTAGTTATTATAATAATAATGGATTAGATTTATGTAGCACCCAAAGCGCTTCACATTGTATCAATTGTTCATTCACACACTGATGGCAGAGGCTGCCATGCAAGGCGCTAACCACGACCCATCAGGAGCAACTAGGGTTCGGTGTCTTGCTCAGGGACACCTCAACATGAGCTCTGTGGGCCTAGATCGAACCGGCAACACTTGGGTTACAGGATGACCACTCTACCCACTGAACCATGAAGAAGATGCAGCCATGTCAGCTGACCAGGTCCTGAGACAGGTTCTGTCTCTGACTAAAGCACATCCTGTCAGTCCTCATGAGGCTCTGCTGCTTTTAGTCGTGAGTGACACGTAAACTTGACAGTTTTCTGAGTGGCAGTAAGCGGCGTCATCGTGACCCGACATGGCGGCTGAGGATCTGCCCAGCCTCCACTTGGTGTGCTGTTCTTTGAAACATGTTTCCTTAATCCTGTCCCTGCAGATATTCTGAGTCTGTCTTCCAGGATGACTGAAAATCAATACAGTTGTTGAGCGTGTCCCAGAAGACGTCCTCCATGTGAACTTTACTGTTCTGAGAGGAACCTAAATCTGACGGGAAACCAGTTTATGGGGACTTATCTGGCACCAAATGATATGCGAGGGTCAAAACCGGGTTTAAGGTTTTTAAAGACATGTACTGCCTAAAAAGTCATCCAGCCAGACTCTGTGGTCCTGCATGTTCTTCCTGATCCGAGACGCCCTGCATGCAGAGTTTATATCCAAGCTGTGATGGATGTTGGCGCTCCGAGGAGAACGGCACCGTCAGACCATTACATCATGTCCGTGGGTGAATTAAGACGGCCTGGCTGTGGGCTTCTCTTCATGGTTCTCACCTCTCTGTAGCTTCGCCTGTAAACAGCGAATCAGCGGCAGCCATGATAAGGAATCACCCCACCTCCCTCCTCCTGCTACAGCTGGATCCTCACCGCGCTCACGGCATACTGATGCCTCTCCCCGGCAACTGTTGCTAGGAAGTAAACTGGAGGCAGAAAGGGAGTCAAGTGCAGATGATTGACATCATTGAGCAGTGACGTATGTTATGATGTCAGACTGACGGAGATGCTCCACGTTTCCACACACAGGAGACTGAAGAAGACCACCAAGACCATCTAAAATCTGCTGACTGTGAACCATTATGCTTCATGTGTTCATAATTCACTTCCACATGGAGGTGTTTGGTAGTTTTAGACCCATTTCACTGGACACGATGTTCATCCTGAGCTTTACCTCACAAACAGACCAGATCATGAGCACTACAAAGATTCCCGAGGCTCCCAGAGACCTTGGATGTTCAGAGTCAGCAGAGCAGAACAAAACAGACTTACAGCAAACATGGTGGAAAACATGGAGAAGTTGTCCTGAATGGGTCTAACGCCACATTAATGGCTGGACAGGAGTGATTTTAATTTTCTGGTCACTACGTTGACCTGAGAAGAGAAAATAACGTTACATTTCACCGTATCTCTCAGATTAACCAGCAGGACCTTCATGGTTCATTCCAAACAAAGGCAGAGTCACAGGAGAACACGGCAGCGGAGGTTTTAGAGCTGGAATCAAACTTTTCACCACAAAACAGACGTGATTTCTGGTTCTGACTTCTAGCTCCAGAATTTCTGTCCCACAGTGATGAGACAGACGTCTCTGGAACCAGCAGACTCTCTGCTGTCATGTGACTCCTGGTTTGTGTGGAGAAATTAGCAGAAGCTAAAGTGGACAGAGCTGTTCTCATGGTTACATGTTCCCATAGAACTGCTGGGGTCTGAACTGTGTTTGGTTTGGATGATGATGCTTGGTGGAGTCTTTTAGCTGAGTTTCTTCCCGTCGTGTTGCTATGCTACATGTTAGCATCGCTGCTTCCTTTTAGTCGTGTTGCTATGCTACATGTTAGCATCGCTGCTTCCTGTCAGTCGTGTTGCTATGCTACATGTTAGCATCGCTGCTTCCTGTCAGTCGTGTTGCTATGCTACATGTTAGCATCGCTG
>JBAFTB010000018.1:2334690-2349104 GCA_037177355.1 Melanotaenia trifasciata
AGGAGTAATGGGGAACAGGTGAAATGGATGAGTAATCAGACCAGGTGTTCTAACGAGGCAGAAACAGAAACCACAGAACACACAAGGAAACAACTAACAAAAACCAAAAACCCAAACCATCTCAAAACAGAAACAAATGACAAAAACCAGAATCACAACCCAAAACTACAACAAGAAAAAGACGAACATAACCCCCACACAGCCTATGATCGTGACAGTTCCAAGACGAAAACCACTGCTGAGCAACATTAAGGCTCGTCTCAGTTTAGCCAGAAAACATCTGAATGATCCCCAAGACTTCTGGGAAAATGCTTTGTGGACTGACAAGACAAAACCTGAACTATATGGAAGGTGTATCCCGTTACATCTGGCATAAAAGTAACACCACATTTCAGAAAAAGAACATCATACCAACAGTAGAGTATGGTGGTGGTAGTGTGATGGTCTGGCTGTTATGCTGCTTCAGGACCTGGAAGACTTGCTGGGATAAATGAAGCCATGGATTCTGCTTCTACCAAACAATCCTGAAGGAGAACCATCTGTTCGTGCTGAAACGAACTTGGGTTCTGCAGCAGGACAACAATCTAAAACACACCAGCAGGTCCACCTCTGATTGGCTGAAGGAAAGCAAAATGGACTTTGGAGTGGCCTAGTCAAAGTCCTGACCTGAATCCTGTTGTGATGCTGTAGCATGACCTTAAAAAGGCTGAATTATTGCAGAGATGAGTGGGTCAAAATTCGTCCACAGCGCCATGAAAGCCTCATTGCAAGTTGTCACAAACGCTTGTTTGCAGCTGTTGCTGCTAAAAGCCCATTTCTGCTCCCGTACATACGGAAATAGTGACGTTCGTTTCAAGCGTTGCCATTTGTTGCCGTAAACATACTTCCATGAGTGTTTTGTGTTGCCATGGTTGTTAAATCACTTCTTCCACTAGGGAGCAGATAAGTTAAGGTCTGAGTCCATCACTCGACCCAGATTTCTGGCCTGGTTGGTGGTTTTTAGATGTATAGACTGAAGCTCCGTGGTGACCTTTAATCGTTTCACTTTGGCTCCAAAGACAATCACCTCAGTTTTATTTTTGTTTAACTGGAGAAAGTTCAGGCACATCCAGTCATTAATTTCCTCAATACATTTACCAAGAGCCTGTACGGGGCTTCTCTCTCCTGGTGACATTGAAATATATATCTGTGCGTCATCTGCGTAGCTATGGTAACTAATTTTGTTTTTCTTTATGACCTGTGCCAGTGGGAGCATGTAGATGTTAAACAGAAGAGGCCCCAGGATGGAACCTTGGGAAACTCTACATGTAATTCTTGTCTGCTCAGATGTAAAGTTACTTCCTGTTCTCTAAATAAGATTTAAACCAGTGTAGTACAGCGCCAGAAAGGCCCACCCAGTTCTCCAGTAATATATTTATACTGTACCATCGTCTGTATTCAAACATGTCATTGATGACTTTGGTTAGAGCATCTCAGTGCTGTGGTGCTGTTGTGCAGTTGTTTTGTGTTATAAAGTCATTTAGCTGATGGAAAACGGCATTTTCGATGTTCTTACTAAGAAAAGGAAGATCTGAGATCGGCTCATTTGTGTCTTGTCTAGATTGTCCCTTTTTAGCAGAGGCTTGATTACAGCTGTTTTTAGAAGTTCTGGGAAGACGCCTGAAATTAAAGACAAGTTCACAATCTGGAACAGATGTAAGAGTAATGTCAAAATAAAGGAAACAGTAACTTTATAGTCATGTTAGTAGTTAATGCTTCATGCTTTTTGTGTCCTTTGCAGGTATGGCTTGGTTTTCAGTTGGTAATAACTTGTACCCAGTGAGAAAATATCTACATACACAACTCCTCCGTTGTAGAATAAACGTTCAGTGGCTGTAAATATTGATTATTGTTCATAGTGGTGATTTCATCCAGGAAACAGGGCGACTAGCAGACAGTGAGTGTAGTATAAAAGCACTTTGTGTCACAGTGAGTTTGTGATTAATTTCCTTCTTCTGCTGGGGCTGGATGGGTCAAGTGAAGGGCAATGGAGCAGGCAGTGGGATTGCTGGGAGGTGATTGATGAGCGGTAGGCATGTTTGAATTCAAGGTGGATCTGCACACCTGCATGTTGCACCAAGGCAATGTCAGACATGATTATATTGTACCTCTGGAGTCCTTGAAAGAGCCAACACATCAGATTTATGGCATTTTTATTCTAGTTCTTTTTCTTTTTTGTATCTGCTAGATCCATGAAGCCTTGAGAAAATACAACTTTTCCCGTCTTTGTATCAGACTCATCTGTCAACACATTGTTGATACAGAGTTTGTGTTAGAAGCACTTGTTCACACATTGATAATTTGTGAAATTTACAGTATGAGAGCAAAAGGAGATTAAACTCTTTTTACTTGGTTAGGTGTTGCTAGTTTGATTGTCAGAGCCTCTGGCACAAAGACAGCACATCCTAGGATGGGCTTACTTTTCATTAGCTTTTATCAGATGCCTTAAACAGTTCCTGGTTGGAGAATCAGAGGATTAAGTCCTTCACTCTGAGAATGTGACCTTGTCTGATTTCTCTGCTCTCCTGTAGACATGCTGAGTTCTTGGCAGCTCTTACATTTCATTTCTAGGCAGAGTATTTTTATAAGTTCACACTGATTCAATAACTAAAATTAAATGTTCTCAAAGGGACAAAATGTAGTCAATAATCTAGTGTGATATCTTTTAGATCAAGGATTCTTAACCATGGGACTGCGGCCCATGGTTGAGCCTTGAGGGCCACTTAGGGGGCTGCAACAAAGGAGGCTGCAGAACTGCCCAAGTTTTCTGTTGAAGATGAGAGATGTTACCATTATCCTGTAGAAGCGCAGCTGCAATACTTCGCACCACTTGGTGGCAGTAAGGTGTCATTCAGTTGTTAAACTCCAGTAAGTAGAAGTCACTCAGCTAGCTGCTAGCCTGTAGTCCAGGTTATGAAGAAAACAAACAAAAAGTGAAGGCTGACTGGTCCCAGCCTGATTTTATTCCAGAAATTGTTTGTTTATTGTCTTGTTGTTTGTTTCCATGACAGCAGGTTTTACGTATATGATCAATAAAGTTTCCGAAACACATGTAAACCATCCTTCAAGTGTGAGCATTTAGAAAACTATAATAAAGGTACTTCTGGTTTAGCAACTTATGGAGTAGGTCACGCTAGTGTGAGCTAAAATACAATTAAATGAAAGAAACATTATATACACTATACAATAAAAGTGCATAATTAGCTGTCGGTCATACCGTCATGTGAGTGTGGGTTCCGGTGATGCAGTAGATTGTAATGCAGCATTATACAGTCTGATTGCTGTGGGTATGAAGGACCTGCGGAAGCGTTCCCTTTTACACTTCGGGTGTATGATTGAAGATGGTGTATTCTGAGGTTATGCTGAATTATCGTCTGATTTTTCACTTCTAGCCTCACATCTTTTTCATTACTTCCAAGAAAGACATTGTGCAAAGTTATTATTTCCAACATTTCCTTACCTCCCACCTGAACAGATGTGTGAGGAATTTATGGCCTACAAACCCTGCAAAAATCATCGATCTCTAAAATTTATAATAAAATTCTTATCTCTAAAAATAAATTAAGACACTAAAGCAAAGGTAGCCTGGGAGACTGAATATTCGCTCATATTTGGGGACGATTGGTGGGAAGCAGCTTTAAATAAAATCCACTCTAGCTCAACGTGCGTTGGAGGTTCGAACCTGCGGGGCGGTGGCCTTTTTGTGTGGAGCTTGCATGTTCTCCCCGTGTATGCGTGGGTTCTCTCCAGGTTGTCTGGCTTCCTCCCATCATCTGGACCTGTGACCTGTCCAGGTGTACTCGCCTCTCACCTTTAAAAATGCTGTAGACTACCGCTGACCCGAACTGGACCGAGCGGTACAGAGAATGGATGAATATTATTACTTATTGTTTATTTTCAATCTTTCCTTCTTTTTATTTGCTCAAAATAACTAATAAGAAAACAATGTTGTACACTGTAATGTGTTTGACCATGTATATTAATAAAAAACATATATAAAAAATAAAAAATCTAAATGTCTTTGTGATTCTTTCATTGTATCATGTCAAGGATCCGCCAAGGTTTTAGCTGTTAAACTGGAAGCGGTTGTTTGTTAGCTACACATAAGCCCATGTTGGGTGGGGGCTCCACCAGAGTTCATGGAGCTTCCCAAATAACAAAGCACAACCTGATAAATGAAAGAACATGATCCTCAAAGTGCTGCCTGATTGGTCCAGATGAGAGTGGGCTCTCTGAAGCAGGTAGATGATGCCGTTGTGAATCTCAAGAACATTACGATCAGTAAACTGTAATGTGTCCTGAAAGATTCTGATCTGTTTATTGAGGTGGGCCAATCAGAGTCTCTGCAGGACTTTCATGATGAGAGATGTTAGGACAGCTGGTCTGTAGTCATCTGGTTCAGATGGTTGGGAGTTTTTAGTTCCTGGAACAAGGCAGGATGTTTTCCACAGCACAGGAACTCTTTTCTGACTGACGATTTTTGGGTTGTTTTTGTCCCGATTCTGCCTCTTCCCAACCTCGGACGGCAAAACGCCCGATCATCGTGAGATTTCCCTGTCCAATCATCGTATGGTCTGTGGTGTGTTATGAGAAGATTTGTCTCGATAATCTGCTCCGAAATGGGTCGTAGCCGAGAGTTGGAAAAATTGAACATGTTTTAGATTTCAGTGCTGATTTCTGAGGAACGCCGACGACTGGTGCATTGTGACTGCGTGGATGGTGACGTGGTACGAAATGTAGCCAATCAGAGAGCGAGCTGGCTGAGGAACAAGGAAGTAAATAAAGTCCGTGTTCACGCCGTCTCCAGTCTGTTATTTTTTTTTTTTCAGTTCTGGCTTTTTCTGTTAACAATAGTCCCAAGACCACCATCATTCCCTCGTCCTATATGTCCTCTTCCATGCTGGGTGTTGTGTTTTTCGATTGTTACTATGGTTCTTCTTCTTCGTTTTTTGCCGGTTGTTGCTATGGTTCTTCTTCTACATGTCGGCGTTTGTCTGGCTCGGAGGACTAGACTGTAGATAAGTTGATGGACAGCATCGTCATGTGTGTGTTGTTCTGTGTGCTCCGAACATTACATGTTCAAGTATGATCAACACAGATTTTTTTATCTTCACGTGTGAGGTCTCGACCAGATAAAAAATCTCATGAGATTAAAAAAGTCGTGATGTGTGTACCAGGCTTCAGGAGACAGACATGCTAGAGGTGGAGGCAGAGGGTATCTCAGTATGTTCTGAGGTGTTAAGGTCCATGACTGAGCTGCAGTGGAGTAGAAATGTGAGGTTCAAATGTTTGCCTTGCTTCTCTTCATCAGTAAGTCAGAAGATTGAGGTTTAGGGTAAACACTGGATTAGTGAATATTCTCAAAACAAATGGCAGGGATCAGTATAATCCTAAATTAGCAGTTAATTAGCACACTGATTAATTTAAATAACAGCAGTGTTTTAAACGGGAAAACTTACTGAGCTCATGACATCATGGGATAAAAAGTAAGGATTCCTGGCTTGTGCAGGATTTAGCACGAGTAACTTAATGAGTTTATTTTATTTTATTTTTACTTTATTTCATCTAATTTACTATACGTCGTATTTTGTCTTATTTATAATGAGTGTTGCAGGTATTCTATTTATTCTGTTTTGCACTTACTGGAGGGTTTTGTAATTTCGTTGCACATCTGTTCATAATGGCAGTGCCTGCCTGGCTCAGCATGACCTGTCAAAACACTCAGATTCACACACAGTCTTATCCTCCTTACATGCTCTGTTTTCAGTTCAACACACAGATTTTCCATGTCCTGTAGGAATATTGTTAAGTTTGAATCGTCCAGAGTAGGTGCAGACCTCTTGGTTTGACCAGTGAGGGAAGGGTGGAGGGCAGGAGGATCTGTTTGAAGAGACAAACATATTTTTGGGTGTTAGGCCTAAAAGGAGAGAAATCCTGAGGCAATCATCTTACAGAAGGTTTAGTCTTGAGGTCTGGAAAGAAGTGGTACACTGAGCTGAAGCCAACTGGAAGATTTCATCCATCATCAAAAATAATATCACTGCTTCATTTCAGTGCCATTTTCCCCACGCTTTGGTCAAAATATCTCAGCAAATGTCCAAATCTGACGTACAGTCAGTTCCCACATGAATACAGTTGTATTTTTGTATTTGTCAGTTTAATTTCTCATATTTAAACACTGAAAGTCTGTTGTGGTGATCGAATACAAAACATTTACCTCATTCTGACCTGAACTGTTGTGTTTGCAGCACCGACTTTCAGAAGAACAACCCCGTTCATAAACTAACCGAAGAGGAACTACTGGCCTTCACTTCCGTAAGTCTTTTTTCTTCTGAAGTAAATTCTTTAGTTCTCCAACAGTGTTATCCTCAGAAATTCGACTTTAATAAACTTGCCTCCATGCCTTGCCTGACTGAGCCTTCGTATGAACTCAGTTTGGGTATTATTAGACAGAATGGATGTGCACACTTTCTATTTACAGACCAAAATGACAGATTCCAGGACAAGTAATGAGACTTCTTATATTCTTTGTCTGAACTGACTGAGATAAAGTGTCTGTGGACCTAGTTAATATCACACAGTTATTGGAGCATCATCAGCTCAAACTAATTTACCCCTCGACTCATAGCGTGAGACGTCGTCTTCTTTTCTTGCACATGCGCAATAAAGTCCACCAGGGGAAAAATATGGCGGCCGACCAGGGAATAAACGGCAGCAGAGGACGCCAAAAGTCTGAAACTTACAAAATAAATTAAAGACATGTGAGATTTGTAAAGCGGACCTTGCGTACCACAGAAGTACGTCTGCAATGCAAAGAAGCCACCGGGTCCCAGTATCGGCCTTTAAATGCTCGAATATGTCAGAATAACTCCTCGTGTTGGAAGACAACTCGTTAAAACTCGGTCATAGTTTTAGTAGTTGTTAAATTTGTTACCTAACCAGGAAACTGACATCCAGTGTATTTTTCGACATGTTACAATAGAAGCGTGAACTTGAAAAGGCTGAAAGCACGACTAGCAAACGAGGGAATTTCCATCACCCTGTGAATGCAGCACAGCGTGCTTACGTTTGCCGTCGGTAGTGTGGGAATTCTTCACTTTCCTAAGAAGACAGTTTGCTGGTTATTTGTAATAACTGTTCTAAACAAGTTCCACGAGGAGGGAAAAGCAGCCCGAGCTTCAGTACTACAAACCTGATCAGTCACCTGAAACATCATCATCGTTTAAACGGAGTTTTGGAAGCGTATGAGGACCCCCGGGCTGCTAAAGACGTAAACAACTTAAAGCCAACAGCAAAGAAGCCACCGGGTCCCAGTATCGGCCTTTAGTAGCTGAAAGTTATCGGTCATCGTGCATCCCTAACTTTAAAACCAGGGCCAACCACTGGCCACAGTACTAAACGTAGAAATAAAATGCATCAGAAATAAGTAAAATGTACAAAATATGAACAGATTTATAAACAGCCAAAGAAGCCTTTCTAACATAAAAACCGCTAGATTTCACCGCTGCACTCGGAGCTCCTCCGTCACCATACACCTTCTCGGGCTCTCGGGTCACCTGAGTGTGCCCAGGACCCACGGGGACCTCCGAGGGGACCGGGTCTTTGTGGTGCTCCCAACTGTAGAATAAGCTGCCTTTATACGTTAGACGGGCCTCCTCTAGATCAGCTTTTAAATCTTTATTTAAAACCCTTCTGTTCACATTGGCCTACAGCACAGAATGACACGTCCATGTGATTTTAGTTCATTTTAAACATCTTTCATACACTATTAGTTTAATAGTTTTCAGTGTTCAGTGCACATTGTAGCACGTTGTTCAGCTTTGTCTTCAAGTACGTTATAAATAAAGCTGCATCAATAACACGACCCGGTCTGCTTCCATCTATGAAACATCAAATTAAGCCCTTATGCTCCATGCTGCCTCTTTCCTTGTCCAGCCCCATCACTTCCTGTGCCGGCTCTGCTTGGGCCTTCTTCTTAAGTCCCTTCATACGCTCAGCTGGTTCAGACGTCTGCTGCTTGCTTCATCACCAAAACCCCCTCATGCCACCCCCATCCTACAGCAACTCCACTGGCTCCTGGATTAGCATAAAATTGAATTCAAACTCCTTCTCTACATCTTTAAGGCCTTATCTGTCTGACTACCTTCACATTTCCACCCCCCACGTTTCTCTCCATTTTTTTTTTCTCCGCCAGTCTGAACTACAGTCCAGCGTCTTGCTGTTCTTTTGTTGGTTTCAGTCTTTTTTTACCCGCCAGTCCCGTTAGCTCCATTAACATTTGTGGTCAGTAAAGTGACTGAAAGGAGACGTGTGGTGAACATCAACGTGGGTCTTTGGGAAGTTGTGCTCTGACCACAGACTTTATGCCTCCAGCTCTCCTCTTCTTAGCGCTCAGAAAACGACGAAGACTCGTGTTGTTGTTTGTTTCCTGTGGACTGGAAACTGAAACCAGGAGCATCTGGTGCAGCGTTGTTCATGTGGAGAAGAAAAGAAGAAAAACTTGCCACATTGTCTCCATGTATTATAGTCCAGAGAGCAGAGCTCCCAGAATGCATTGCACAAGTAAAATAATGGAGACCTCCTCAGAAGCTCATTACCCACCACTGAGCGTTACTTGGCCATTACCTGGTCAGGCCTGATATACCTCATATTTTATTGTCTTCTTTGCGGGTTGAAATCTCAGTTGTTGATTCATCGTTGGCCCATTGCTCTTGTCACATATTTGTTCATGGTTTGCCAGCAGGGCAAAAGCAAACAAAAAAAAATTATTTAGCCATGCTGGAGGAATGATGGAGGAATGATGGAGGAATGATGGAGGAATGATGGAGGTCTGCGCTCTTAAGTGCTTAAAGTTTATATTTTAATTTTAGCTGAATGTAAAGCCTCCATGTTTTATTTTTTTAGCTGAACTTGTGAGGTGGGTGTGTGTTACTGAAGATTAAGCTTTGTGCTTCAGGTGAGCGTGAGAAGACGTCCTGATCCACACGTTTATTATCTCAGGTAGGACATGTGAGAGCAGAGCAGGGTGCATTTTCTCAGCTATTTATGTGAAACTCTAGCCAGAAATGACTTTGTGAGACAAGTCCGACTCATTTTCTTCCAAGCGATGACCTTGTTGGAGACAATCCCTGCTCCAGAAACTTCCCATTGTCACTGGATATCTCTCTGAGATGATCCAAATCTTTGGGAGGTGGGTCCATCCAGGTGGATGAGTTTGCTTGATGGAAGGAATTTGATAGCAGAGGAAATTAAAATGAAGGGGGGGGCTGCCTTCACCAGAAACTCCTCTTGGCAGGAAAACATGTTGACTGCAGGCAGGCTGAGGTTTCTCTTCAGAGTTATTAATATCTCATTTAGGAGGATTAGCTCCATGAAGATGATTGTTTTGTAGTTGCTGTCCTTCATTCCTCTCAGATATCTGAGTGCAACATTAGAGACCGGATGGGACCAGCCAGGCGGGCTGGTGGTGGTGAATACATGCATCTAAAATGTTCATGTTCAGATCAGAACTCAAATTAAGTTTGTTAGGTTGGTAATTACTACTGTATTCAGGATATACTCAGCAACCACCTGTTTCTGTTAACGTAGATATCCAGCCAGCCAATCACAGGGCAGCATGTAGTCATGTAGACGTGCTGAAGGCGATCACATTCAGATGCTAGGCTCAGAATCTGGTGGAAGCATCATGAAACGGCTCAAATTATTCCAACACCATGATGGATCTGGGGCATACAGCGCTGATGTGGGCGCGGATGTCGGCCATCTTTACAATTTGTTGAGTTCATCTACCAATGCTGCTCAACCAAACACATTACTGACCAATCAGAAGTTGAGCGAGGCTTGAAAACGCTTGGTTGAGGATGCAGCTGCAGCCTAGACTGATTCTAGACCGCACATACGATAGAGCGTGAAAAGGAATCATTTTGAAAGATGAGTTTTGTGTTAGAGGATGTTGGGGGGACTGAGTGATGGTCGTCCTGCAGCATCCTCCACATGTAAGGCTGCAAAACTGTCCAAAGCTTTAGAAATAAGAAGGATAAAGTCGGTTTTAGTGGATTCGGATCACAGCTGTAACAAAGCAGCTACATGCCCAAAACTAGCTTCTCTCACCGAGATGACGTATTTTTAATAAGGCATGAGTAATACCCACCACAAGGTGGCACAAAACCAGGAGCTAGACTCTTTTCCTCTGTTGTCCCCCGGTGGTGGAATGATCTACAAAACTATGTCTGATCTGCAGAGTCCTTGTCCACTTTAAAGAGCTAAAGACTCAGTTGTTTAAGGAGCATTTCTGCACTTAGCTTAACTCTTCTACCCAACAGAATGAGTTAGAGAGATTTGTCCATGCTTGGCTCAACCAAGTACTAAATTAGCTACGTGCCCAAGATAATATTGTTTGATGAATTTGTGATCTTGTATTTAAACAAAATTACTTACAAAAAACTAAAAAAAAAAAAATAATAATAATAAAAAGAAATTATATGTACTGCCTCTAGCACTACATGACAGCACCTGGTCCAGCAGGACTCCAGCAGTCTGACTAACACTTAATGATGACGTCCCACCTTGTTTGAATTCTGGCTGGTGTTGTTCTTACTCTCAAATGTAAGTCGCTTTGGATGAAAGCGTCTGCTAAAAAATGCCTGTAGAATAGAATAGAATAGAATAGAATAGAATAGAATAGTAATAACTTTAGCTTTTGTTTAAATTAATTCATTCATTTCACAGATTAATCTCTTTGCAGTAACATGTTTTTCACAGCCCTAATAAAAAATCCCAGTTTTATTTGATAAATGTGGCTCTAGTTTCTTTACAATGATCTGGCCTCTTCTTGAAATGGTCTTGAGACCCCTGTGGGGGTCGGGGACCCCCGGTTTGGGAAAGGCTGGTCTAGATGAGAGCTGGCTTTTATCCCGGTGACCCTGCTGTTCATGAGTGATGCTGAAGGCAGCTTTCTTGGTGTTGTTGTCCCTGTGCAGCGTTTCTCGTCCTGTCCAGCAGAGGAAACCCTGAACCACTTCCTTCTCTGCAGCATCCTGATCCAGTCGGTCTCTGATTGGTTATTGATTCCCTGATGTTAAGCCTTTTAGACCACATATGAAGCCCAGATATTTTCCTTCAGTTCTGGTGTAATAGCAGTGCTTGCAGCCATTTCTCCTTTTTATACCCTGCATATGAAGCTTTACATGTTTGGAGTTGGCTAACATAGAATAAAAAAAGATCCAATAATTAAGAAATGGCCATGAGTGGAGAACCTTGACCAGCTATCTTCAGCTCTCTGACGTTTTTATTTGAAGGCAGTATTTTAGCCATTTATGATTAATTAATCTCCCGCTCTCAGCCAAACACAGCTCAGGTAATTAAGCGGTAAAAAGAGAAACTTACAGTGTGCTACTCATGAGGACATGGAGATGAGACAATGAATCCTATGTCTCCACCGCATGTGGCCATCTAGGAAAGCTTGCTGTGTTTGGACCACTTCTGGCCCAGAAAATCGAGCTGCCGGCTCTGTGAGCAGGCATCTTCCCAGCCTACATGTAGATCCAGGAATCTGCAGGCTGGTTAGATGGTTGTCACATGTCCGGTCATCTCCTCCGCCCTTCTGACAGACCACCTGTAGCTGGTCCAGTGTGCCAGTTAGTACCTGAACTTTCCTTCATGAAACGGAAGCATCATCGTGGTCAGATTTAGAAATAACGAATTTAATAGAAATTATGAATTTGTTCTTCAAACTTTCTCTTCATAAAACAAAAGAAAAAAAAACACCATTTGCAGCGATCAGACCTTCGCTGTTCTAGACGTCTTCATTTCAAGATAATCTTCCTGGAGCATCTCCCACAGGACGGATCGGCTGGATGGAGGCTTCCACCCTCTCCAGCTGCTTCCGCGACCTCCTGACGGGGCTCATATCTGGAGACTGAGCTGGCTGACTGCTCATGCTTTAAACACACTGACGCATGTTGTCTGTGTCTTTTTTTTTATTATCCTGTTGTTTTTTATTTAACTTTATTTATACATGTGGTTCCATTGAGACACGCGGTCTCATTTACAAGAGACCTGTTTGGACAGAAAACATTCAGTTCCGGTTCCAGACAGTCGAACAACACAGAATATAAATTGCAGTTCATTTAAAAGGTGAAAGCAGGCTACATCTAAAAATAAATAAATAAACACTGAAAACCTCCAGTTCCCCGAGAATAACCTTAACCTGCCCTGAAGGGATGAAGGTGGGCAGTTTTATATCCGGCTGGATCCTGTTCCAGGATGAAGGAGCAGAGTTGGAGAACAACCTTTTCCAAGCTCAGGACTATGAATTGATGGAACACTGGAAGGAATAAGATGCTGGGAGAGTTCTAAGTAGCAGGTAGGAGGACAAATATGGTGGCAGCAGCCTAAGGCTGGACCAGGTGACCAGAGAGGACCATGTGCAACGATGAGTGAGGCGTTTACAGTCGGCTCAAGATGTCTCCATAGCAACAAGCCTCTTCCTGGCATTGAATGGAAAGAAAAATCCTAGTTTTCTGTTTTTTTGTTTTGTTTTTTTTATGTTAAATATGGAATTTAAAATAAAGATTCTCATCGTTGTTTTTATTTTGGTGGCTTATAAACTTGGTGCTTTAGTCATCGGGATCCTTCGTGCTGGAGGCTTTGCTGCTCAGTCTGCAGGGTTTCTGCGGCGGGTGGACGGTAGGTTCCTGCACTGCATCCTGATGGTTGCAACGTGGGAGCCGGCTGGCTGTGATCTGGGTGGTTCCTGTGGTGGCCTCCTCTGTGGTCACGTGTGGGATGGCTGCCGGTATTTTAGAAAAAACTTAAACTGGATTAAAAATTTAAACTGGATTAATTTAGTTTATTAGTTCCTCTCTTATTAAGAAGTGCTGTGGTTGGAACATCCCAGCAGATATCGGAATCAGATCAGAATCCCAAAATAGCGGATGGGTGAATCTCTGCTCCCCCTGAGAGGTGATATCTCCCCCGTTCAGAAACAAACACCTACTGATGCTTCAGATACCAAACTAATCTAAAGAATGCCGCGCTCCTGAGTACACGGTTTACAGCTCGTATAAAAGGATTAATCTGGATTAGCAGAGAACAGAAATGTCATTCTTTATAAATCGTCTCATTCATTTGAATTCTTTGTGAAAATGAGCAAATTGCTGTTCATTGTTCATCTAAATGTTCTTCTTTCAACATCAAAGAAATTTGCAAATGATCCTAAAGTTTTGATCAGAAGTGGACTAAAAGCAGCTGATTTCAGCTTAAAAAGGTTTTGTCCAAAACGTCACTTTGTCTCCAAATAGAGAGAAGAAGAAGAGAGTTTAGCAGAAGCTTGAACGGCGGTTTTGGTGAATTACATCGACCTACCAGCTGCCAGGAGGATTTAGGATTGTAACTCGCATCCAGGTCTGACTTGAGGGTTCTACCCGTCAGCTCAGGTCTGTCTGCTGCTGTCTGATCCCTCTGCAGCATCTTCATCCTGAAACACCACCACAGCTTTTAAATAATCCACAGTCTGACGCACACAGCCACGATATTCATCCGCCACCATGAAGTTGTCCGTTTATGCCGGAGAACCCGGAGGGAACTCATGCATACCTGGGAAAACACATGCAGACTCCACACAGAATGCCTTGGTTTTTTTAACCATTAGATGGCCGCTGTGTCTCGAGTTCTCTCCAACGTTATTTATTCCTTTATTTTTTCTTATTATTTATTCTTTTCTTAGTTATACAAGCTGCTAAAGAGAGCCCTATCATTCAGTATGAAAAACTACTATCCATCAGGTCGGTGGTGGAAAAAACATTTTCATCGCCACCTCCACCTGCTTACAATGGGGAATCTCCATGGCGATGCCTACCCGTTGTTGTACCTGAGTGGCAGAGGAAAAGATTCCTAGTCCAGCTGAGAAAACATGGAATCGGCCTCCTCTACCTTCTGGCAAATGTTCAGTCATTGGACAACCAGCTGGATGAACGTTGGAGCAGGATGGCGTTTCAATGGGAGATTCACATCTGTAACGTTTTGCTTACAGCTCCAATACCATCGTTAAATTTGTAGACAACACGACCCTCATTGGTCTGATAACCGGGATGATGAGATGACCTGCAGGGAGGAGGTCAGCGGCCTGACATCTTATTGCCAACAACCTCCATCTCAACGTCAACAAAACTAATCATGAACTTCAGGAGGAGGCAGAGACAGGAACACGCCCCCCTTTCCTTCAACGGGGCTACGGTGGAAAGAGTCAACAACTTCAGGTTCTTGGGGTCCACATCAGTGAGGACCTCACCTGGACTTATCACACTGACTTTATTACAAAGTCAGCCAGACAGAGGCTCTTCTTCCTCCGCAGGCTACGGAGGCTCAACATGGAC
>JBAFTB010000018.1:2493741-2505638 GCA_037177355.1 Melanotaenia trifasciata
ACCGGATTGTCCTCTTCGTCAAGACCACCTTCTAGTACCGGGTCGTCCTCTTCATCAGGTCCAACTTCTAGTACCGGATTGTCCTCTTCATCAGGTCCAACTTCTAGTACCGGGTCGTCCTCTTCATCAGGTCCAACTTCTAGTTCTGGATCGTCCTCTTCATCAGGTCCAACTTCTAGTACCGGGTCGTCCTCTTCATCAAGACCACCTTCTAGTACCGGATCGTCCTTTTCATCAAGACCACCTTCTAGTTCTGGGTCGTCCTCTTCATCAGGTCCAACTTCTAGTACCGGGTCGTCCTCTTCATCAAGACCACCTTCTCAGACCGGATCATCCTCTTCATCAAGACCACCTTCTAGTACCGGATCGTCCTCTTGATCAGGTCCACCTTCTAGTACCGGGTCGTCGTCTTTATCAGGTC
Organism: Melanotaenia trifasciata; assembly: GCA_037177355.1. Lineage (NCBI taxonomy): Eukaryota > Metazoa > Chordata > Actinopteri > Atheriniformes > Melanotaeniidae > Melanotaenia > Melanotaenia trifasciata. The sequence goes on from JBAFTB010000018.1 coordinate 2,494,163, forward strand.
CACCTTCTAGTACCGGGTTGTCCTCTTCATCAGGTCCACCTTCTAGTACCGGATTGTCCTCTTCATCAGGTCCACCTTCTAGTACTGGGTCGTCGTCTTTATCAGGTCCACCTTCTAGTACCGGGTCGTTCTCTTCATCAGGTCCAACTTCTAGTTCTGGATCGTCCTCTTCATCAGGTCCAACTTCTAGTACCGGATCGTCCTTTTCATCAAGACCACCTTCTAGTTCTGGGTCGTCCTCTTCATCAGGTCCAACTTCTAGTACCGGGTCGTCCTCTTCATCAAGACCACCTTCTAGTACCGGATCATCCTCTTCATCAAGACCACCTTCTAGTACCGGATCGTCCTCTTAATCAGGTCCACCTTCTAGTACCGGGTCGTCCTCTTCATCAGGTCCACCTTCTAGTACCGGGTCGTGCTCTTCATCAAGACCACCTTCTAAGACCGGATCATCCTCTTCATCAAGACCACCTTCTAGTACCGGATCGTCCTCTTCATCAGGTCCACCTTCTAGTACCGGGTCGTCGTCTTTATCAGGTCCACCTTCTAGTACCGGGTCGTCCTCTTCATCAAGACCACCTTCTAAGACCGGATCATCCTCTTCATCAAGACCACCTTCTAGTACCGGATCGTCTTCTTCATCAGGTCCACCTTCTAGTACCGGGTCGTCGTCTTTATCAGGTCCACCTTCTAGTACCGGGTCGTTCTCTTCATCGGGTCCACCTTCTAGTACCGGGTCGCTTATCTGCTTACAAGCTTAACAAGCAGGTGAACAGATGTAGGTGATGAAGCATAACCCAGAGTGTGTAACCTGAACTACAGTGCTTCTTCCCCGTTAAAGTCTCATAGGCTAGGTTCACACTGCAGACTGAAGTCACCCAAATTCGATTTTTTGCCCTATGCCACCCGTATCTGATCTTTTCATAACAGTTTGAACAGTTTGAACAATTTTTTCAAAGGCGACCATGGACACTTGGATATGTGATCTTAAATCCAGTACATATCTGACATTTTGCCATGCGACTTCTGTCTAAACGGCCAGGTCACATTAATCCGATCTGTGGCTGGCTGTGACTCTGTACCCACACGTTTCTCTGTGCAGGCGTTGCTGCCACTGCTCCACAAAACACCATGGCCACAAATCTGGCTCTCCTCTTTTGTAATCTTCTCCCTAAAACAATGCCATTGAAAATGTGCTGGCTACAGTTGGACAATACCTTTAGTATTGCAACATATGCTACGTTGTCACTGTCCGTGTTTACTTCTAAAACACAAAGATGTTACACACACACACGTTGTCACATTGTCGTGTCTTCTACGCATGCGGGACACTTTCGGTGCGCATAAGGTTCATACACGAGATCACATACAAGTCACATTTAATTGGAAATGTGAACAGACTAAAAAAAAAAAAAATAGGATGTCAAAAAAAAAAAAAAAAAAAATCCAAATTGAGCATTATGCCCTGCAGTGTGAACGTAGCCATGAACAGTGTGAGGGGGCGGCCCAGTGTTTGTGGCAGGGTCATGATTCCAGATTTCTGCTGTTTCACAGTTTAGTGTGAAACAGTCCATTGTTTCCTGGAGACACTGGTAGCTGGTAAATAAATTGGCCTTGTTGTTTCCCTCTGAACAATCTCCTTTCAGGTATTTGGGTACCACCTCCCCACTGGTTCCTTTGTGCAGTAGTACAGTAGAAACCTGCAGTAGCGATTTGACTTTGAGTCTGAGCTTTACTATAAGCTACTGATCGTCTGATCAGCTGTTAGCCGCCCCTGACCTGCAGTTCCCACCCTCCTGCTTTCTGCAGTCAAATCCTGATTCTTTCTTCATTGATCTCCATCTCTTCTCTTTTACATATAGTTTTATCATAAAGATTTGAGTTAGAATCAACATTAATCTATCAATATTAGCCATACTGTTATAATTTATATTCAGTTATAGTTTTATCATTTTTCGTCCTTCTGGCTTCTCTCTGTGAGAAATAGGGGCAAATTTGTTCATATAAATGAATGACAAAGCAGAAGTTATTACTCTACATAATATCAGTTTCTTGTATTATTTTAAATGAATAAAATAAAACGATTACTTATTTTTACTTAGCTTAATGATTTATTCAGTTTAATTGTAATTTCTTTATTTAAAATAACAAAGTTTCGGGAAACAAATCTTCAGGACTTTGGAAGAGTTTCAACCTTCATTCTTACATTTTACTACAGTTTGTACAGGGCACCACTGTGTTTCTTACAGGCTGTTTTTTGCACATTTTAAACAGATTTTTCATTTGGATTTAATATGTAACTTAATTAAATGAATTCATGATTGTTTGACCTCAATACTTGTTGTCTAATATCTGTCTGTTTGACTGTGAATTAAATGACTAAGGCTACTCATTGTTTTTCTCATTTCCTCAGCCATCCCCCTGATAGATTGTCCTCAAGGATACAAGAAAGTCAACACTTCCCATTGCCAAGGTAAGACCTTCAGCAGTTTCTGTTAACCCAGTTCAACTTATTGATGATTCTCTGATGGAGTTTGGAACAAAGTGGTGGGCCACAACTCATCTTTGCTTGGAAAGACTAAACTATTGATGGATGCTCTTTTTATACCTAGCTCTGGCACCCTCACCTGTCACCAGTTAATCTGCTAGCAGCAGTGCATTTTAAAACATTTCCTGTTGCGTCTTGTACACCTGTTCGCCTCCACACCAGCTCTTTTTTTGAGTTTGTTATCATCAAATTCTACATTATATATTTTCATCACTGGTGATGGAGATCTTGGGGTCTAATTAAATGTAGGAGGAATGTTGTTTGTCTGAGGTCAGCCGGTGCTGTATCATGTGATCCACATCAGATCTGAAAGGACCTGCTGTTGATCCAGACTGGAAGGAGAGGGAGTATTTCATTTTATCTTGGCCGTCCTCTCAGGGGAGCTGGATTTCTCCGTAATCCACCACATCCTGTTTGTCTCACTTCTTATTATGGAGGTTTTTCTTCCAGCCTTCATCCTTTCTTCACTCTTGAAGCAGCAGTTTGTCCACTTGGGTGTGCAGTTTGTTGACGTGGGACTTGCGTGTGTTTGTTAATTTTTATAGTGAATCTTTTCAATTTCTGATTATCCAGCTGCTTCTTATTTTTTGCGTATTAGCATTGCACATATTCAAAGCACACTGTTCGGTAAAGTTCAATGAAGAACATGTATATCTGGTGTATTTTGAATGTAAGGCATTTTTATAACTTGAGTTATGTGTTTACACATATGAGAGTCAATATGTATATATATATATATATATATATATATATGAAGAAATCAGCTGTTACATGAGGTCCAGCTTTACGGTCATTTAGCTGATCAGATGATGATGAACTTTTTTTTGGAGTAATTACCAGAGGCGGAGCTGGAGGGTCTGAAATCTCATTGGCCGGTTGCCCAAAAATGTTATTCCAGACAAAAGCTATCCGGATTTGGGAATTCGATTTTTTGGGACGGCGATCACGTAATCCAGATTATTTTTACCCCAGTTGTTCAAAGCAAAATAGGATTAGGTCACCAAATCCGGATTTCCAGCATGTAAAACAATGTGCGCTGCCTGCCATGTGAAGAACAGGTAGAAGAGATGGTTGTTGTTTTTATTTTTGCTTTACTATGCAAAACGGCTTAATAGGAGCCTCTGCCTATTTAACCACTTTATCCCTTAAATGATTAAACGAGTCAGGTGCAACATATAAATATTAGCATATGCACTGATACTATTATTTGTCCAAATCTGAGGTTTTACCACAACTTCCTCTTGTAATCTGTCTTGTAATCCTACCCTTTGTTGGGATCAGGATTATCCTGTTGTTTTGGATCAAAGTTATCTGGATTCTACTCAAAAATTTTGACCAACCCAACTGAGGGTTTTATCAACAACCAGGATTGGATTATGTGATCCAATCTGTTTCGGGATCCGGATTTCCCTGTTGAACAACTCATTTTCAAGATTTGATCCTATCCGATAACCGAAATCCGATCAGATTATGTTTGAACAACCAGCCCATGGTGCTTTCCATGTCTCCTCAGAACCTGAAATTTCGAGACAACTGGTACGTACCATTATTGAACACGGTGATTGACAGGACACTGGAGGAGAAGGACCGAAACTTCTTTCCAGACCTGCAGACCAGTATCACTAAACCAGTATCACTACACCAGTATCACTACACTAGTAGTATCATTACACCAGTATCACTACACCAGTAGTATCATTACACCAGTATCACTACACCAGTAGTATCACTACGCCAATATCACTACACCAGTATCACTACACCAGTAGTATCACTACACCAGTATCAATACGACAGTATCACTACACTACACACTGTTTATTATATTTTTATGATTTGTTTTATATGTTACTGAAATCCTTTGTAGCACTTTGAGATTCCTTGGAATGTAAAGTGCGTTACAAATAAAATTTATTATTATTATAATTGTTATTACACTAGAATCACTACACCAGTATCACTACACTAGTATCACTACACCAGTATCACTACACTAGTATCACTACACCAGTATCAATACACTAGTATCACTACACCAGTATTATTACACCAGTATTACTATACTAGTATCAATAAACCAGTTTTGCTACACTACTATCACTACACCAGTATCACTACACCAGTATCAATACACTAGTATCGCTACACCAGTATAACTATACTAGTATCAATACACCAGTTTCACTACACTAGTATCACTATACTAGTATCACAACACCAGTTTAAAGTAAATTTTAAAGTAATTATCCATCCTTTAAAAATAGCTGCACATTTCTAACACAGGTTACACAGGTTACACAGTAACTGCACAGGTACAACTACTGTTGTACCTGTGCAGTACAACTACTAATGTTATGTAAGGATATTACCCTTTGTTAGCACGGAGCTATATAGCAGTTCTGATCTAGTTTATGCTAGCACTAGATTAGTTTAACAATAATGTTGTTGTATTTGTATTTTGTATTTAGGGACTACACGTCAACTCAGTTAGTCAGGATTTTCACATTGGAGCTGAAAATTAACTATAAAGATGCTAGCTAGCGCTACAACATCCAGTTTCAAACAGGAGGCTAACAAGGCTGCTAGCTGGTTTTAAGGTAGCTACAGCATTAAAATGTGGAGAAATATATCCTGGAACCAGACGGATTCTGACTTCTAATCCAGTCGACCACAGTCACCAGACAGTAGGCAAAATCAAAACTGATCCCCCTACTACCACATCAAGCTCCACATTCTGATCCCAGAACAACCAGTTTACTTTCTATGAAGTTTTATACACTTGTAAATATTTGCACTTGGTAATTTAGATTATTAATGTAAAGATGTCTCTCTAATGTGACCACAGTTATCAGAGCAGTATTGGACAGAGGAACACAATCATTTCCTTTATTACTATACTACCCCCATGATAAAGTCTTGCCCACCCTCTGGACCCCCCCATGTATAAAAGTCCAGCTGTGCTACTAGCCACTGCATAAGCTAAATTTCTGCACTGTAAATAAACCTGTGTTCCAGGTGAATTTACCCTGACACGGTGATCTTGGTTCTAATCTCACATGCCTCAGCTTTCTGTAGAGAACAAGATTATACAGCCCTGGTAGTTGGGAAGATGTAGGCTACTTCATTTATTTTGGGGATGTAATTTCAGACAGGAGGTAGAAAGAAAATTAAACAAAAGGTTAAATAAAAAGAAATATAGAAACGGAGGAATCTTTATGTTTAATATCTGATATTATGCTTCTAACTAACAGGCTTTCGCTGACTATTTATGGCCATCGTTCATTACCTACTCCTTCAACAGACAGAGCAGCGCGGTTGTAACATCACGTCTTTACAGTATGTAACTGTGTTAGGTATTAATCTGTGTGGAGGTCGGTTCAGGCAGGTTGGGTTGGTCTGGACCAGAGGCTGCTCACAGTATACAGCCCTTTTTCATTCCATCCCTTTAGTCTTTGTGCAGTAATAAGATGTTTTTAGGCTTTGGTCACTGCTTACATCATTATTGAAGACCAACCAAGCAGACTGTCAGCGATCCATAAAAACACCCTGAATGAAATGCTTGTGCTCCTCATAAAGGGGATGTCATGGTGGATATAGACATGAGTCAGAGTCTGAGTCCTGGTCCAAGTCCTGGTTATGAAAGCTGGCATGTTTCACAGTTATGGATGAAAACATGGGCAGTAAGCCCTACAGACATGGTCAACATTTAGGTTTTAAATAAGTACACTGAACTTTTTCCCATGCTTTATGTTGCCGCATGTGAGGTTTGGTGGTGTCAGCATGCATACCGTTGCATTGCATAACGGACGTCTGCAGCCGCCTGCAGCTGCTGCAGGGAACATTCCCAGGTCAACGCTGACCGTGGAGCAGGGTGTGAAGTAACAAGAAGAAGAAAAGAATGTTTAAAAAGACCAAAATACTGTGGAGTTGTGGAAGACTGTGAGCTGGCTAATAACTGGTTGCTTTGTTGTTTATTTTCCCCCCTTTTTCACACATCTGAAATCTGAGCTGGTTGTTCTGAAAACAAATTTCACAACGAAGTCCAAAGCAGCCGTTCACTCCTCTAACTTTGAGGCTTTCAGTATAGATCCTAACGATATTCTACCATTTTATTTTGGTTATTACATTTTCAGTGACCAGTTCATCGATACTGAAAATATCAAATTCATCCTTTAAAGCTTGTTCTGTTTGCTTGTATAAAATATGAATGTTTCACCTTAAATATAATTACACATGAATTATATTTATGTTAAATTCTATAACGTATTCACACAGAATCCATAATTTGATTTGTCCTGAGGAGAAATTGTGGTTCAGAAATTTGCTTCATGTCTGCTCCTTATCTGTTCAATACCATTTAGTTTAATTCAATTTTTATAGACACTTTTCAGTTTTATTGATGGTGGATATGCATCTTTATGGTTGCTCTTTGGTTGATAGCCAAGAACCTCAAGGATCACTGCTGCTGAGGTGTAGATCAGCTCATTGGTTTCTTTGATGGTCATTGTAGGAATCGTTCTCAAAGCTGCATTCACATCCGATGGTGCTCCACTCAGCCTCTGTAATTGGCGTCAAGGTTGCCTGATGTTCATTTTCTTATCTCTTAGGTCAGTCGCTGCCTTGCTCAGCGTGATTGTGCTTATTGGGGCTTCGTACCCAATTTCTGGATGGGGAGTTGTTAACTCCCCCCTGAACTGGCGTCCTGGCTCCCCCTTGCCGTAGCATTTGTGTTGTACCTCGTCAATCTCAAGATTTGATAGCAGTTGCCGTCTGTGGATGTTTGAACGTTGAGCTACCTGACGCAAACCTTTTTTGACCGGGCGACGTCTGACGTCTAAGGAAAGTCGGATGACTTACTCACTGAGCTACCAGTCCAAGTCTCTTCCTCCATGTCGGGTCCTGCTGCAGCGGTGCCTCTCATGTAATCAGGAGAGAGCGACTTTATTAACATGAAGAGATGTTTTCTGTCTGGAACTTAAGAAGGAGGAGCCGTTTGTCCGTGTTCATGGGGAGACATCAGCTGTATTTACAAATGTTTTTGGACTTTGTGTAACTGGTCTTTTAATTGTTTGTTGTCTTAACTGTGTTTGGTGTACATAGAAATGGTTTTACTGAGCTGTTAGCTGTTACGAAGGACTTCACAGAGACAGATCAGTGTTAAAACAAGGATTTATTACAGTCACTGATCACAACACAGAGCTTGTGACACTGAGTAGCCAAGGAGCAAACACTGGAGTCTGGGGATCAGCCAGGTGAGTCGGGACTGGGAAGGGGAGATAAGGAAAGTCCAAAAGTTGCGACGAGGTCCGACGGGGAGTGGATGTGGAGTTGGCGTATAGAAAGCCCAGTGATCAGACTGATTGCAGGTGTGACTGATTAGTATTCTGGGGATTGACAGCGGCGATACGTGGCAGGTGTGGGTGTGTCCGTGGCAGGGCCTGGTGCAGGTGTAACATTAGCTGAGGTTCTGGACTTTCTGTCGATACCACACATGTTTATATTAGAGCTGCAACTAATGACTGTTCTTTTTTTTTTTTTTTAGTATTTTATTTAGCCATTTTTACATAAATAAACAAACAAGTACACCAATCAGGCTCAAAAAGACAACCAAAAAGAAATTAAAATCATTAAAGCTACCAGTCGCAACAGTCTTCTCCTTTGCTTCTTTGATAAGAACTTCAACTGTTCCTTTCAACCTTGCGCCATCTTCAGCTCACATAAACTTTCTGACTCTTGGGTCTTCGGCAGCTGCAAGAACAAGTGGGTTGGGTCTCTGAGAGGGTTTTCAGATTCCCCATTGCTCCTTTACTCCTTTTTCTGCACCAGACAGAGAGGCTGTTTTGTTTCAAAACGGATTTGCTCGATGGACCGTTGCAGCCCTTTGACTAGCCGTGGAGGACATGAAGCAGTCCACTGAGGTAAACGGTAGCACATTCAATAGGCTGCAATCCTTGAATCAGCTCCTCAAGCAGCACCCACTGATCTGGCAGATTTACCTCAGGATCTGATAGAGTTGCAGAGACTGGCAGGTGCCGTTCCAGGAGTCTTCCTACCATGTAGTAGGTACAGTTCCATCTCGTACTGATATCCTGGATCAGCTTGTTCTCTGGAGTGTTCATTTGTTGTTATTTCTTCTTTAGTATTGGCCAGCTCACATCTCCTTAAGTGTTCCACAAGCTTTCTTGTAGCACTAACTGCTTTGCTGGTGCAGGGATCTTTAAAGGCACTATTACTGTCAGCTGGAGGATGCTCCCGGTGCAGCGGACTTAAGCCCAACCACGTTTTTCTTCCAGCATTCGCATTGCTGCCACCATGTTGGACTCATTGTCATGAACAACTGCTTTAATTTAGTTTGGCAACATGTCAAATTTCCCCACCACCTCCTCCATCCATGTCACGATGTTGGAAGCAGTCTGCCTCTCCTCCAGAGGCGTGGTGGTGAGGCTGAAAATCTTCGTTTGCCAATCTTTCGTGATGAAATGACTGAACACTCCACCTTCAGGAGTGCTGTCTCATGTTTTTTTTGTCCATCAACTGGGTGAAATGGGTTCTGGATGGCAGGATGTACTCTGGGCTGACCATCTATGGAGAGTGGCCTCATGTTATAAATGAGCATGTTTAGTGTTGAGCTGGTGAGGGTTGTCGTGCTGGTGCTTTCGTCAGACACAGAGGTAACGTTAATCTTTTAAAGCTAAAATACGCCTTTAACAATGGACATGAAAGCCAGTTTTTGTTCCTGAGTCTAGACTCATGCAGGCAGGGTTGTCTCTGTCTGCTAATACTGATACTAGCTTACAAATATCTTACCGAGTCCGACTCATCCTCAAGTCCAAAGTGCCTCCTCGTTAAATGTTCGAGCATTTTAATTATTTTTTTTCCTTTGGCACTGTCACTCTTTCACGGTTAACGGTAATCCTACATGTTATTATATTAATGAGACTCGTGGCACATGCACACGCTCGAACATCAGGCCCAGCTTGCTAACACACATTAGCACTTTGCATGATTCATGCAAACGCACATGCGCAATGTATGAGGGAACAGTGTAAGCACACATGCAGACATTTAATACACACACCTATGTCACACACTTAGCTGGCAGACACACATGCACGGGGAGAGGCAGTGGGACGCACACACGCACGCTTCAGCATGTAGCGCGCTTTTTATTTGTCGGATGTCGGACACTTTGAGGTGTGGTACCTGAAATGCGTGCGGAGCTGGTACAGAGGAGAAGAGGTTAAAGATTTTCAATCGGACGCAGAAAATTAAGCAGACAAGATAAATAACACTTTCGAAGTATTCTATAAAACATTATATACATCACAACTAACTACAACAGATGACAATATTGATCAATTTCTTAGTAACATCAATCTTCCACAATTAAAACATGAAAATCAAATGACCTTGGATTCACCTCTTTCAGTCGGTGAACTCCAAGAAGCTCTCCAGCATATGCCCAACAATAAAGCTCCAGGTCCAGATGGTCCAGGTCCAGATGGTTACCCAGCAGAATTCTACAAAGAAATCTGGACAATGCTGGCACCCACTTTCTACAATATGATATTAGAAATAAAGGAAAAACAAAAAATACCTTCAAATATGAACCTAGTCAATATTACTTTACTATTAAAACCAGGTAAAGACCCGACACTTCCATCCAGTTACCGTCCAGTTTTATTAATAAATGTAGATCTCAAAATAATTAGCAAAGCTTTGGCCAGAAGAATAGAAAACATAACCCCTCTAATAATACATCCTGACCAAACAGAATTTGTTAAACTTAAAATTTTCATTCCTCATCCTCTGCATGCTGACAGACTTACTGAGGTGTTCAGTGGGTTTACACACTAAGAGATGCTTTGGTTCAGGTGTGTGTGTTTCTGGTACTTTGGTTGTTCTTGTGATTCATGTTGTTGTTGCTGTCTTGATTAAACTGTAGGAAATTCTCTGTTGTGTTTCTGTACAGGTGTAGCAGCTGGTTTTCTGGTGTTAGGTTGGACTGAAGCTTGTTGCTTCTATCTGCTGGATCTTTGTCTCATCTTCCTTTTTTCTGCTTTCCTTTTTACTTTTGTTCAATATTCTCCTCACCACAAATTAAGGTCAACTTTGCTCTGAAAAATCTGATAACATGCATCAATTTTTGTCATGCTAGCAGCTAGTAGCAAGCTAAAGCTGAAGCTCACCCTGCTGACCTTTTCTTTCTTCTGATTGACAGATTTAGACGAGTGCCAGCTGCAGGGTCTGTGTCCTAATGGAAACTGTGTGAACACGGTGGGCAGCTACAGGTGTATGTGTAACCCTGGCTTCATCCCGGACCCTACACTCAGCACATGCATCTGTAAGTTCTCCACTCTCAAAGTTTTCACCATCATCTCCACTCAGAGCATCCAGCAGCGAGGTGTTGCTTTCCATGTGCATGCTGCTCGCTGATGTACAGTTTGATATATGAAATGTACACTGACACCTGTACCCCTGCTAACAATGCTACAACATGTGTTTGTTGGTATGCATATGAAGGCCTGGATGAAAGCATGGTCCTTGATGTGTAATCAGATTCCTTCCAACGTTAACTGTAATCTTATCTCATGTGATAATGAGACTCAGCAGCTCAACCAGCATTCATACTGGAACACCTGCAGAGCCTAGTCTGGTAATGTTTTGCCTTCCTTGGAAAAGACGTCAGGACAAAAACATTTTATTCTACCTGAAAATGTTGTTCAGCATTAACCCTTAAACCTCCACCAAATCTCCAGAAACGCTTTCTCTTCTATCATCACCAGCATATGTTGGTGTGTAGCTCTGTGGGGTAAACTGTGATGGATAGCTACCCTTTAGATAATTTACGGAAGTTTTCCAGGCATTTCTATCCCGTCCAGGAGGTTTACAATCCAGCCACTAAATGTAGTTTTATTCAGAGACTCT
>JBAFTB010000018.1:2542132-2552231 GCA_037177355.1 Melanotaenia trifasciata
GACAACTGCTGCTCTGGATGTTTTCTCTTCTTCAGACCATCTCTGGAAACCCTGGAGATGGTTGTGGATGAAAATCCTAATAAATACTCAGACCAGCAACCATGCCACGTTCAATGTCTCTTAAATCCTCTTTCTTCCTCATTCTGATGCTCAGTTTTAACCTCAGCAGGTCGTCTCCACCACGTCTACATGGCTACATGCTGCCATGTGATTGGCAGGTGAAGTGGATGGTGGGTGTATCAGTCTGAACAAGAACCTTTGGAGCTCTTTGCTGTGATAAGAAAACCTTGTATTTTTAAAATGACTGCAGTTGAACTGTTAAAGTGTGGCAAATTTATTTACATGTGTAGAAACACTTTTTTCATTATTTTTTTCTAGCTTCTCAGTCGTTTACTCTGTTTATCTCATGTCTAATTATCACTATGAGACGTGACCAGTCTGTTGTTTCTCCTGGTTTTTGCCTTTTCAGATACAGACGAGTGCCAGGATGAGCAAGTCTGTGTCAGAGGTCACTGTCTGAACACTGAAGGCTCTTTCATTTGTCATTGTGGTCCTGGATTCAGAGTATCACCCAGCGGAGATCAGTGTGATGGTATGAGCTGCATCACTCTTTACAGACTTCACTGTAGTCACATTATAATCCAGGTAAACCTAATCCATCATATAATCCACATTAGTCCAATTTATAGTAACTGTGTTCATATAAACCAGTTTGTAAAATAATTACCATCCATCTTTTCGTTAGTGCTGATCAGGGGTCAGGTCAGGGGAGTAGTAGCCTAAGCAAAGACTTCTCCACAGCCACTTTTTCAAGCTCTTCCGGGGGAAGCCTGAGATGTTCTCAGGCAAGTCCAGAGACACTGTCCCTCCAGTGTGTTCTAGGTCTTCTCATAGGCCTCCTCCTGGTGGGACATGCCTGCCTCCAGCCATACAGGAGGCATCCTAAGCAGATGTCGCACCACCTAGCTAAGCAGGCGCATGCGTTGCATCGAATCTTCTCTTTGAAAACCTCCATCAGAACCAGAACCAGAAAGGAAAACTTCCATCAGAATCGGGAAAGAAAACCACCATCAGAACCAGGAAAGAAAACCTCCATCAGAACCAGAACCAGAAAGGAAAACCTCCACCAAAACCAGAACCAGGAAGGAAAACCTTCATCAGAACCAGAACCAGGAAGAAAAACATCCACCAGAACTAGAACAGAGCCAGAACCAGGAAGGAAAATCTCAACCAGGATGGAAATCCTCCATCAGAACTAGGAGGGAAAACTTCCACCAGAACCAGAACTAGGAAGGAAAACCTCTAAATCTTCAGTGCAGGTCTTCAGACTAGGTCTTCAGATCAGGTCTTCAGCACTCTGTACACCTGAACCATTGAACACCTGCGACCCAAAGTCTATCTGGTTTCTAATCTACATTCTCTGATGGATGTTCTCCATCCTGTTTTGTAAATAAGTGTTTCCACTGTGTCCAGATGTGGACGAGTGTGTGGAGGACATCCGTGCATGTGAGGCTGTAGGAGAGTGTGTGAACAACATGGGCTCCTACACCTGTTCCTGTCCTGACGGGTACCGGCAGGTCGAAGGCATCAGCTGCAGAGGTGAGCTCACATCGCACATCTGGGCGCATTCACATACGTCCTCGTTGTTTCTGTATTTGATATAAATCCTGACCCTCAAAGCTCTTTAAGTTTTAAGGAAGCAGCTTTGTGAGGACCAGCATTAGTTGTGGTCCTCACAACGCTATCAGACACCATGAGTGCTGAGGAAAAGCAGCTCTCAGCTGGTTGTGTGTCGTCTCAGATGTGGACGAGTGTGTAGACGAAGCTGATCTGTGCTCGCCTTACGGCAGCTGTCTGAACACAGAGGGGTCCTATCTGTGTGTGTGTGACAGCGGATTCACCGCCAGCCTCGACACGCCCTCCTGTGACGGTGAGATGCAACTACAACACACACACCAAGCTCTAACAACATGACTGATAAACAGGTGTGTTGCACAGATTGTCCTGTAAGGTGTTAGATCTGATCCTCCAGGTATTAATTAATCCTACACAAGGTGATTATTTAGTCTTTAAATAGGATCAGTTTGGAATTTCTGAGTGTTTGCTGCTTTAATAAACTCTGCAGTTTACCACAGTTATTACATAATATAATATAATGCATTATGCCTTTCTGAGTTTTCTGAGCTGTATACTAATAATGATAACATAAGGTAATAATGATAACGTTCAGTATGAGGGTAGCGGTTTTCTGGGTCGGTGAGGTGGGGGAGGAGGGATGGTTGGGAGTTGAGGAGTTGGACAGCCCTGGAAACAAAGGTTCTCCTCCTCTAAGTCCATAGGAGGGGTCCTGAAGGGTCCTGCTAGAAGGTGGAGGAGGCTCTGAGTGATGAGCCGATGATCCTGGAACACAAGACTCTGAAGGTTCTAAAGGCTGATCTAATAATTTGAGATGCACTATGTCTCTCTTCAACCCCCCTTCCTTCATATGCGGGCCAAGCCCAGAGGAAGAAATGTCTCGCCATTTTTATATCATATCTTCTCTCACATCATATCTCTCTGAACAAGATCAGAAGGATGTTTTAGCTGGATAGAGGATTGTAAGACTTGGTTAGATGCAGGAGGCATCCCAACCAGAAACAGTTTGTTTCAGCCATTAGTGTCTTGTTAGAAGGTCGGATGTAGACTGACGTCTAAATGACCACCCACCAATGGTGGTCATTGGGGGCTTGACCCAAGGGGGGGGGGGTTAGTTTCATCTCACTGTAGGAGAAGAAATATTTGGAGGAAGTCTGCAGTTTCTTTCAGAATCTGAAGCAAAGCTGATTTTAATGTCCTGCATTGCCTCAAAGACGAAAAGGAAAACAGAGGAACAGAAAGCGCCGGCTGTCTAGACTGAGCAGGATATTTGTTGCCCTCTGCCTCTGCCTCAGGGTTTATGCAGACTCAGACGTGAGCTGTCTCAGTTGCAGCTTCATCCACTAAAACTGATCGTCATGTTTCATGTCATCTCTCAGTCTGTCAGCGAAATCAGGTGTTAGAGACCAAATTCTATCAATGCTGGAATTGAGGGTTAGAACTGTGACTGTGGATAAGACACAGAATCCCCACCAGCTGTCCAGATTTAGGGACTGTATCGTAGAGGATTTCACTTCACGTTTCACCTCTGGGATCTTGGGGCCCTTCGCTCTGGCTGCCCTGGATGGCCGGTGCCTGGTGGGGTCAGCGGCTGCCAATGCTGACCTGCTGGGGCCTGTGGCCCGTGACTGCGGGGGGCTCTTGCTGGAACCTTCCTCTGCCGCCCTCAGAGTGGGTCCAGGGTGGTCTTCATGGTGGGGTGACTTGGGTTTGTGCTCCAGGATGCTGCTGGTAGCCTGGGTCTCTGGGCCACCCCAGTTTGCCTCTAGCCTCCATGGAGGAGTGGTCACATTGCAGGATCACACTCATCTGATCACTCCTCATTCCTCATCCTCTGCATGCTGACCGTCACTTAGGTGTCCATTGGGTTTATGCACTATGAGATGCTTTGGTTAAGTTTTTTTGTGTGTTTCTGGTTGTTGTTATGATACATGTTGTTGCTGCCTTGGTTATTTTTTTTAGGAACTCCTGAAGATTTCCAGCTAAAGCTGGGTACGAGCATAAAGATTATCTGGCTGTTTTTGCCCTTCCCAACCAAGGACGGCAAACGCCCGAACGCCTTGAGTCTTTTATAACATTTTCCTATAAGATCATCATATGGTCTGAGGTGTGTTAAGAGCAAATTCGTCCTGACAATCAGCTCCGAAACGAGTCACAGCCAACAATCAGAAGTATTGAACGTGTTCAATATTTACGACCAGAAATCTTCATGTGTGTGAGGAAAGCCGATGACCCCTGAGTCATGACTGCGTGGATGGTGACGTGGAACAGAATGTAGTCAATCAGAAAGCGTGCTGACTGGGGAGCAAGGAAGGATATAAAGTCTGTTTTCACGACGTCTCCGTCAGTTCTGGAATTTTCTGTTAACAATACTCCCAAGACCACCATGATTCCCTCATCCTGTAGATCCTCTGCCATGCTGGGTGTTGTGTTTTCCGGTTGTTGCCATGGTTCTTCATAGTTTTTATTGGATCATGTTTGGAGATTTCGGCTCAGAGGACTAGATTCTAGATCGGTTGCAGGACAGTGTCGTTATGTGTGGGTTGTTCTGTGCTGAGATTATTGGAGCTACCACACACAGCACCATCGACACTGTTTAATACCTGATTTTTATCATCATGTGTGGGGTCTCAGATAAAAATTCTCTTCGGGTTTAGAAATTTCCTGTGTGTACCAGGCTTAGTTTACCTGTAAAAGCTGAAGAAAATTCTCTGTGTTTCTGTACAGCTGTAGCAGCTGGTTGTCTGGTGTTAGGTTGGATTAAAGGTCGTTGCTTCTATCTACTGGATCTGGGCCTTGGGTAGACTTTTATGAGTATAAGGCCCCAGCCAGAGGCCCACAGTCATGGGGCACAGGCTCCAGCGGGCCAAGAAGTCCAGATGCTGCCTGCAGTTACAAGTCTGATTATTATTTTCTAAAAGATTACTGAGAGTAATTATTATGTCAACGATATAAAGGCTCTATGTGGAAACCCTCAGAAAACTGAAACTATGAGGACAGAGCCACGATCTTAATGTGTTCTGTATCCTGTTCTCTGTGAAACTGTCTGATCCTCTCCTCCACTCCTGTGGTTTTCAGACATAGATGAGTGTGGGCTGAACGAGACTCGATGTGGACCTCATGGTTTCTGTGAGAACCGTCTGGGCTCGTTCCACTGTCTTTGTGACCAGGGCTACCAGGAGTCCCAGGATGGTCACAGCTGCGAGGGTGAGTGTAGACTTCTGATTTCCTGTGGGGCTAATGGAGAGCCACCACCCCAACTAGTTCTGCAATCATATCAGGGTCTTTCTTTTCTTCTACTCAGACCATGACAGGATGTTGTAACATACCTGATGTGTTTCGGCTTTCACCCGCAGCCTTCCAATTGTCCTGATTGGCTGTGTTTAACAACCAATCAGAGTGCTTGATACAAAGATGTGATTGATTTAATAGTTTATCACCTGCAGACGTTTGTGAGGAAGGCTGCGGGTGAAACATGTCGGTATGTACAGCATCCTACTTTCATTGTCTGAGTAGAAGGAAAAACAGACCCTTATCAGTGAGATAAGTAGAAAATCTTTAAGCAGTTCTATGATCAGTTTTCCTTTGCAGACGGAGACGTGTTGATTTTTTCCCAAACTTCCAGTCCAATCCTGGTCCAGTACCTGGACCAGTTCCAGAGAAACTTACCTCTGACCTCTGAATCCTTCAGGCAGAAAAAAGGCTCCTAACTTGCAGGATGAACCAGCTCAACACAAACAACTCAGCAAAGAACCGGTTTAAACTGGATCTTTAGGCTCCTTCTCACAAAGCTGCATCATTTGTTCCCGTTTCTTTAGTTTCATCTGTGAAAACAGCAAAGTTCAGACAGAAAACAGGATTTCAGCAGCAACAAGGTGATTCCCAAACAGCTGTTAGCTGGAAACTTATCTCACCATGGAGACAGAAACTGGACACGTGGAGGACAAAAGAAGAAGAGCCAGGACTAAAAACTACAGCAGATGAACAGGATGTGTCTGATGTAGTCTCTCAGACCGAAGAGATTGCAGTTTGTTTTAAAACACACTTTAACCTCTACCAGCCTCTTGTAGTTTTCTGTTGAATTGGACCCAGTTTTAACAAACAGTGCAGGTCTGAAGCAAAGTCCTGGTTCTGGTGGAGAATCTTCCTCCTCAGCTGTTTCCTTCACTTGATCTTTGACGTGTTGCACACAACCCGTCCAGTAGCAGATACACAGAGTCGTGTTGGAAATCACTAGTTTCCCTCGAGTTTGCTTTGGATCATGAAGGAACTGGTGCTGCTGGTTTTGCTCAGGCTAAATGAGCCCCTGCAGTTCCCATCCCGTCCAGTTTCCCTCAGCAGGAAATGTAGTCCTGACCTCCCCCATCTGAACCCTGAGGGACCCCTCCACCCCCAACACCACCAGAACCAGTGTAACATTAGTCTCTTGTTCATGCACGGACTTCTCATCTGTCCCTTGGCAGTTCTGCTCGGTCCACCTAGGTTCAGCCCAGTCCGCTGCCAGGCCTTCATTGGACTGTGGTTTCCACACATGGACTCACTTACACACCAACACAGTCCAGGAAAGCCAGCGGTGGTGGTGAACCACCAACCATCCACAATGAGAGTCCTCTTCCTCTCCATTAGCCAACATCCTCCTCCTCTCATCTCGCGTCCTCTCCTCCATTCTCCCCTTCACTCATTCCTTCTCTCTTTTGACTTTCATTAAAGACATTAGACGGATGGCGATGCTCGGCCATCATTCTGCTTGCTGCGATGCTGGACCGGACAAGTTAGGAAGAAAAAGAAAGTAATGGTGGATAATAAATCTTTCTGTAAACTTTATATTGGCGACATGCTGAGAAACGGCAACGGTGAGGCCACACAGCATCCAGAGCGGAGGAGGCTCGCCGCTCCTCATCTCGGGTTTCTGGCCTGGATCTGATCGGGAACTGCTGGAAGTCAGCGATTTACCTAAAATAATGTTAAAATGATTCAGACAGAAAATTCATTTATAACACATCAGTGGACAAATATTAGAATGATTTTATGTGATCATTATTAGTTTTTACTTTGCCTCCTCTGAGCAAACATCATCGATCTACTGGTGCTTGACTTGGGTTATCTAATAAAACCTTTTGAAAAGACTTCTTTCCTTTCGGATCAGCTGGTTCGGATCTTCCCGCTCTTCCGGTACCTGGAGTTCCGCCTTCGTGTTCGGTCCCTGTGGTGAAGTTGTGTTCCTTGCAGCCGGTTTCAGCCAATCACGAACTCCATCAGACAGACTGAAAACAGCTTTATCTGTATTCTGCTTGGTTTGGTTGATGACTTTCTCAGTTTGATCAAAAGAAACAAACTAGAAGAAATGAGGTTGAGTTTGATGGATGAGTGAATATGAATCATCTCCTGTCGTGGACTCCGTCTGTAAGCCTGTTTCCCTCCCGTCACAGATGTGAACGAGTGTGAGAAGCTGAGCGGAGTGTGTGGCGAGGCCGAGTGTGTCAACGTGGACGGCTCCTTCCTCTGCTCGTGTCCCAGTGGCCAGGACTACAACAACATGATTGCCAAGTGTGAGGCCACGCCCACAGGTAACCTTCACACCTTCACACCAACGCTGCAGCTCCAGGAAGATCTGAAGCTTCAGCCATGGTTGATTTTTTTTTATTCTTTTTCTTTCATTCTTTGATGAACTAAAGCCTTTAATTATATAATAATGATACAACTATATGTATAAAGCATTTTTCTAAACAGTGGTACAAACAGGTTTGCAAAAATTTTAAACATAAAAAAGTATCTCTTTAAAAAAAGCTGAAAATGATGCAAAGTTCACTCCTTGTGCAAAATAAGAAATTTTCAACATGCATTATGTAAAACATGTTAAATCATGACAATTCATTTTAAAGCTAAACAAAGTTATTGGTTATTTATTTCGGTGTAAAGACCGACATCTCATTTGTTTTATCACCTCAAAAGGAAACACCTTCTGGAGTATGAAGAAAGCCAAAAACTGCGCCGTCCACAAACGCCCATTTAGTCAAGAAAAGGTGGCCCTACACCAGCAGACTGATATTGTACTAGCATTATCTGAAGGCGGTGGATTGATATTATAAATGCCAACGCTATAACTTACCTAGCCACAAGTACAAAACGGAAATGTCCACAAGGTGTTCAGCACCAGAATGCACGGTGCCAGCGATCTGCTCGAAGCCGAGACTGAGGACACACTTGCGTTCCTGGCAAACAACCTGTGGTGTGCAGGAACGTTTAATCACTGCACCTCGCACCGTTAACGCTGATGTTCCCTGTTCGTGTTTGCACTGCAAGTTTAAATCTGTTCTATATTCAAAGGAAAATATATAAAATGTACAAATAAGTAATCAGGACAGCAGGAAGAAAAATTATTTGTTTTTACATTTTAAACTTTAGTTCATACAATTTTGAATTAAGTGTTTTTCTAAAATTTTACTGGTATTGTTTTTATTTAAAATGTCTTGTTTAAGAATTTGTGTGTGACATTGTTAGAAAAAGATCCGTTGCTGTAAATAAAAAGGCATTCTATACTTTTCGGAGTGTTTGTTCAATTGGAATATATCGCAGTACATATTGTTACAACACATGCTTCAGATTATACCACTGCATAGATGCGAGGCCACATGGCCCGCCCTAGTCTGACGTAGAGAATAAACCTGCAGCGTGAAGTAAAATGTTGGTGGTCTTCCAGCCCCGTCAGTGGAGAGGAAGGAGTGCTACTACCGTCTGAGTGATGAGAACCTGTGTGAGAGTGTGCTGACCACCCAGGTCACCCTGCAGGAGTGCTGCTGCACTCTGGGAGCCGGCTGGGGGGACAACTGTGAGGTCTATCCTTGTCCTGTCAACGGTACAGGTGAGTCAGAGCAGGGCGGTGTGGGGAGACAGCCAGGTTTGCTCTGGTGACACCTAAACCTCCATGTTGCTCCACTTTCAGACCAGTTCAGCCAGATGTGTCCGTCTGGAAGAGGCTTTATCCCCAGCGGAGATGTGCTGTATGGAATCCCAACTTCTGCCAGCTACAACGGTGAGCGGAAACGACTTCACATCCAGCAGCTGAAACTCATGTTTGTTCTGACCTATAATGTGATGCAGCTGGGAGCCATGTTTCTGTCATCAGCTGGTGTTTTCTTTCACCCGTTCTGGGTGCGTACAGAGGCTACAGAAAGTATTCAGACCCCCTTAAATCTGTTCATTTGCAGCCATTTTCTAAAATCATATCAGCTGATTTTTTTTCCTCATTCGTGTGCAGACAGGTCCCCACTTTGACAGTAAAACACAGAATTGTAGACATTTTTCTAATTTACTAAAGGACAAAAACGTCACATGGCCGTAAGTTTTCACACCCTTTGATCAGTACAGAGTCTTCCTGGGAATGACACGGCTGGATTTGGGGATCCTGCCATTCCCCTGCAGATCCTGTCAGGCTGGTGTCGAGTTGGCTGGTTAATGTTGATGGATGGCCATCTTTCTCCAGGGGTGCTCGGGACCAAACTGACATCCTTTGGCTTTCTCACCCTTTAAATGAGAAGTTTCTGTGTGTTTGCAGATGCAGATGAATGCTCGCTGTTTGGTCAGGAGGTGTGTAAAGGAGGCTTCTGCCTGAACACCGAGGGCAGCTACGAGTGTTACTGCAAGGTCGGGTGGGACTACGACCCGGTCAGCATGGAGTGCAGAGGTCCGAGCGATGCACCGCAACTTCACCGGATGTGCGCGTGCTTTCGTGCTCTCATTCATATGCTGTTTTCCTCTGCTCTAGACATCAACGAGTGTTTGGATGAGTCCATGTGTGACGGTGGGCACTGTGTGAACACTGACGGCTCCTTCATGTGTTTCTGTACCCATCCCATGGTGCTGGACCCCACCAGGAAGCACTGCATCCTGGAGCCTGGTCTGATGGGTGGGTGGTGCTGAATTTTTCCCCAGTGGAGACAAATAACGAAGCTTTTCCAGCCTCTGTGTTAATTTGTTCCAACTTGCCTTCACAAGGAACTCTGGGTGGTAAGAGAAAAGGTAGAGGTGTTAAAGGACCTTAATGAAGAAAAAACATTCTTGAGGAGTAGTAGTAGTAATAATAATAATAATAAGACAGAAAATAAAAAGCATAATTTAACATTAAAAACAAAAGAAAAAGGAAAAAGAAAGAACATTAGATAAAAACAGTTTTAAAACACGACCAAGTTTAAAGATTCCAGATTAACAGAACCAGATGCAGATCTGGACTCTAAATAAAAACTATTGAAATGCAGCAGAGAACAGATGGGTCTTTGACCAGGGTCTAAATAAAGTGTTTTAGCTGATCCGAGGCCTCTGGTGTATTTTGGTCCTAAACCATTCAGAGCTTTATAGACCAGCAGCAGAACTTTAAAATCTATTCTCTTACGGACAGGCAGCCAGTGTAAAGACCTCAGAGCTGGACTGATGTGGTCCACTTTCTTGGTCTTAGTGAGGACTGGAG
>JBAFTB010000018.1:2697248-2708605 GCA_037177355.1 Melanotaenia trifasciata
AGGGAGAGCCCGGCCACCCTGCGGAGGAAACTCATTTCGGCCGCTTGTATTCGAGATCTCGTTCTTTCGGTCATTACTCACAGCTTATGACCATAGGTGAGGGTAGGAACGGAGTTAACCGATGTTGATCAGAAAATAAATCCGTGACATTACCTAAAGGCGAGGCCTCAGCAACTTCTCCCAGGTAAGTGGATTGACTGAAAACAGGATGGTTGTCGTTCTGATCGAGTACTTTCACTGTGATATTCATCGGATTCTCAGCCTTTCCTGAACCTTCTGCAACAGCATGTGCTTTAAGCTGCAAGGAAAACAAAGTTTATCATGAAGGGAAATCAAACCACAAATATTCAGCAGTGTAGTGTGCTCCCCAACGACATCATGTCCAGCTAATGATTACAAGATGAAGACAACAAATCAAAAACCACAAACAGGACATTTACTTAGGTGTGCAATATAACTCCGCTCGCACCAACACCGGTAGAGTTGACACTGGTAGAAAATGTACTATTGTGATATCACTTGTCATCAGTGTTGGCTGTTTAACTTCCGTCCTCACATCTGCGGGTTTAGGACAGAAATCATCACCATGGAGACGGTTGGTGAGGTGATGTATCAATTCTGAATTATGATCTAGAACATGGTAGAGATGATGCAGAACATATAGAAGAATTACATGCTGCATTTACTGACCCTTGGACATCTGACGTTGACCCAAGAGTAAATCAGTAAATATTTGTAGCATCGTCTCGTTCTGCTGATACGGTAAAAACGGGGAGATTTCAGGCTTCGTCACAAACGGTGATTAATCATGAGCGACAGGTGGAAACAGACCACTTCTCTCTTCCCTTTAAAAACCTACTTTAAAGAATTCAGGTTGAGCTTTAAAATGGACTCAGCAGGTGACATACAGGTGTATATGTACTACAGCAGCTCAGAAAGTATGTGTGTGAACGCCGCCCACTGCACACACACTGCATTCACCCTGATGCCCGACTCCACCGACCACCATGACAGTCCATCACCAGCTAGCTGGTCTGTGGGAAATGCTGCACAGCGCCCGTCTGCTGATAAACTTTCTCGGTAGTTACTGAGATTTTAAACACAGGTCGTTCACACGGTTTAGTTTTTAATGCGTCCTTTCACATTTTAATGTGTCAGGGATGCAGGACATGTATCTAGCAACATCTCTGATCTCCCATTGGTGAGGTTTTATGCTGCCGTACGTCTTATGCCTAGTCGGGCAAACGGTGGAAGGATTTTACCGAAGCTGCGACTTCTTGTTTGGCTGAAGACATCAACATCACCTCCGATATCGTCAAGAGATATTTTATAAAAATATTTTGGTGATATTGTCCACCTCTACTACTATTCATGAAAACTATACAGAACCGTAAAACACTTGAATGACATTTTCTCATAAACATGACTAGTGTGGAAATATGAGTTTGAACCATGTTTACACAAAAACACAATAACCCCTGATGATAATTTAGGCGTTTCAGTTAGTTTTCTCCATATCAGGATACATTACTCACAAAAAGTAAAGGGTGTTTGGCTTTTTATATGATGACAGAATGTACCTAAGATGTATTACATCATGACGACGACTCAGTCTGTTCATTCAGTCCGAACTGCAGTAACAACAAGTCACCAGTAGGTGGCAGCAGCATACCATACCGGCAATTTTATTACATTCATACCTACTGACCATGAAATAGATGAATATAATGTAACTCAGGATGAAGTCCGACCTGGTTTGGTTCAGCCTTTCATGGACTGGGATTAAAGAGTGTAATAAGTTATCAGAGACGATGCTTACCACATAAACTGCTTGCTTCTCTCTGTCCAGAGGCTGTGTGACATACAGAACACCAGTGTCTCTGTCGATGGTGAAAAGTTTTACAGGAGGCAGATCAGCTCCTGGACCAGTGACACTGTAATAGATCTTCTTTTTCTCATCCTCATCAGAGCGGATCTGCATAAACATCAGGACTTGGTTAAAATCAATAACTTTAGTTTTAACACTGGTAAATGCAGTAAAGATTTGTACCATTAGTTGTCAGACAAATACAAATGTTTGAGTATCAATAGCTTCTGTAAGTATTATTCCATTAAATTTTACATGGACTTCTGTGCAGTAAATTGAAAATGAATTTATTAAGCATGTTTAACCCTCCGGGGTTCGACCTGCGACTCCAGATCGCATCTCCAGTTTAAGATGCCGTAGCAGCGAGCATCCAATCCAATATCTCCAGTCTCGTCCAATATTAATGTCGCCTTCTCATAACGAACCATAACACAACATCTACACTGTTTTCAATAAGTCTCATTGTTTTATATCATTTTATCAATAGTTTCATTCTTCCCATGTTTTCAGGTCTCGCTGCAGCTGCTCCATATCTGAACCTCTAGCAGAGATACGGTGAAGTTTTCTTCTCACAGCTGCTATTTAGCATGTTCCTCTCAGACTGAATTTACTCTCCCTTAAGGCCCATCGAGCTTCCCTACCAACATAATAGGTAAATCGCCGTCCTCAAGCTTCCATGTGTGTTTTCCGTTGCCATGGTTGTTCAGTCACTCCTCCACTAGTGGACAGACACCTGTTGGTGGCGGAAATGCGCCACTATGAAGTTGTTTGAAACCACCCGACATGCCCTGAACAGATCGTTTTCTTCTTCACTAGTTTGTTGCATGTGATGGTCGCATGTTGGCGAGACTGCTCAGTCACTGGTTTACAGTGGCACTTCTCCTTTTGCTGCATCAAGTGGCAGATCTGCAAGGCCCCTGACAACGGACCAATTACGCAGGTAAGCGATGCAGGAGATGGACAAACCTTCAGCTTTTAATTGGTAAAACTTTTGGATTCTGTTTGGCAATTGACCATTTTTAAGTATTAACTTGAACAAAGTCTTCAAACATTTTCAATCTGATGCTGAGTCTGTTGGTTCTGTAAAAGTGGATTTAGTCTTTACTCTTATAGCTTCTTTGTTATTGAATATGAACTTCTGTTTGTTACCATTTCTCCATTTTTCTTCCTCTTTGCTCTCTTTAAGGGTTAATGAACTACACTAAAAGCTGAAAGGCTGACTGCTGAAGTAAATGGCCTGTATTTATATAGCGCTTTTCTGTACCTGGAATGATACCCAAAACCCTTCACATATACATCACATTTACAAGGCGCTAACCACGACCCATCAGGAGCAATCAGGGGTTCGGTGTTTTCCGATGACCAATGAAAGTACAAATAGTTAAATCAGGTTTCTCTTACTTGAGTAATTTTTTGAGGGAATTTGTCTCTGGAATTCTCTAGAACAGAAATTTCAGGAATAACCCAGCTTCTCTTCCTCCTCCTCAGACCTTTAACAGACTTGGGGAAGTAGATGATGGGCACATGTTGATCATCTGCAGTCTGAAAACACACCAATGTTTTATCAGTACAGAGCTGAGCTGTGAGATCAAACATCCTAAAAAACATCATTAACTTATGTTTCTTCATGTTTTTACAGTCTATAGACCTTCCTGGGTTTCAGTGAATTTACTAACATTGTTAAACCATTACAGCCTTGTTCGTGTCCACAAGACGTTATCCCCAGTCCTCCGTTTAAAGACGTTTTTGATTGTACTGGTCCAGGTACGGTGCATGTCTGGCTGTTTTCCTTCTGCCCTGAAACATGCCGTGGTCCAGCCATTTATCAAAAAGAGTAACCTTGGATCCAAATGTGCTGCCTAACTTTAGACCCATCTAAAAACTGTCATTTGTGTCTAAGGTGACTTAACTGGTGAAACCCTACTGGTTTCCTATTTCTCCAATAAGAGCTTTTCTATGAATTTAGGACAGAACTCTCCACTAAATTATGGTGTAGCCCAGGAGTCGATACTAGTGCCTGTTCTTCTCATTTTGTATACGCTCCCCCTAGGTTGTGTTTTTAAAAAGCATAAAGTCTGTTTTGCAGACGACATTCAGATTTATGTGCCTAAAACTGCCAGTCTGCAGTTAAAACGCTGCAGGATTGTTAACTACGTACAGGTATGGATGCGTGCTAATTTCCTGAGCATAATTAAGAATAAAACTGAGATTTTATACATTTGAATTTCTATGCAGACAGTAGCTATGAAAACATCTAACATGGAGGAGGTGAGGGCTCCGCATTTAAACCCACCTCTGTGTTGGTACTGGACTCCACTATACTAGGGTGGTGCTCCGCATTCTGGTGGTTTTCATGGTGACGCTCCGCATTCTGGTGGTGACGTACATCATGGTGCAACACCGTAACAGGAACGGTGTGTTTGTGACCTTGAGGGTCCCAGGCGTGGATGAAGAAACTCTGGTGTCCCTCATGAAGATGGACTCGTCTCTTCACCTGGACGAGACAAACGTCAGGAGTTACCAACTGGATTCTGCTGTTCAAACACCGTTACAGACTCATCCAGTCTTCAGTTTAATGTCACTCAAACCAAAAAGACCCAAACTGGCTTTGACTGCTGCATGTCCTGGTGTTTATGCTGGATTTGGGTCTGAAACCTTCTTTATGTTAAAGTACCGCAACGTTTGATCTGAAGCAGCTCGATCAACGACTGAAAATACGATGAAAGAGGTTCATTGGATTTGTCCTGTTGGCCTGCAGCTGTTCTTATGCGTGGTTGGTTAATGTGAGCGAGGAACAGATTATTTACATGTTCATTCAAGTGTTAGAGATTTATGTTCATATTGATTGTTTAGGGGATTAAATTAATAAGTGGTAAAGTAAGTTGAACAGTAAAAATGAGCTCTGCTTTGTATTTACACTCAAACTGATGTTTAGGATTTATAAAGCCAGCACGACAGCAGCAGGTTTATTCCTTCGTTATTTCAGACAATTACATTTAAATTACATTAAAAAAAAAGAAAACATTTTATTTAATAATAGTTATTATTAACATAATAATTGAACTGAAGAATCAAAGATCCACAAATCTGCAGAAAAGGCCTGGTGAACATTACTTTAGTGGTTGCTATGGTTACCAGGTTTCAGACGGTCATTACCAGCACAGGATTATAAACAAAGATTTACTTTTAGTTAAAAAACTATTATTAAATATGAAAAAGATCTTTCTACATATGAAAGTACTTTATAAAGCCTTTACCTGAAAAAAAACTACCAACTCAACTCAACCCACATCATCATCATGAAATTGGACCGTTAAACTCACCGTTAACATGCCGTCGGTCTTCACCTGGAAACGATTGTCATCGGTGCTGAACACAAAACTCCGGCGCTCGGTGCAGTCGGAGAAGCCAACTGAGGACAGAAAAGGAAATAAGCTCCAGCTACAACAACCCGTCTTCATTTCAGAGAGAGTTAAGTAAAACAGATGGAACAAGAGGTGATTCAGAACTTCTCATTCATGGACCGAACATCTCTGCATCGGCTAAAATATCATCCGAGAGGAGCCAGGGTCCGTCGCACGGAGCTGACGGAGACACTACACCCAAACTTTATTCACACAGTAAGCAGCTGATGCTGAAAACCAGCGCGGTGGATTCCTAGAAAACTCGATCAACAACTGATCAGTGACTGGATTCAGATAATATCCTTAGAACATGGCAGAGGATGGAAATGTAGCTGGAGGCGGTTTTAAGGAGAAAGGCTTTGAGCTGTTAAGCAGAGTTCTTATAGAAAAGTGTTTCTATAAGCCCCGCCCCTGCAAGAAGTCGAGTTAATTCCGTTTACCGTGATATTCAATTACAGCCTCCCTCAAAACAAAGCTGTAATTTTAAAAAGACGAAACTTTCAGGTTTCATGTTTGGAGGAGATTTAGTCCAGCTGAGAAACATGTACGGCTAGACAGCAAGGTAAAAGAAGAACACACTGATCCAACCAAGCTCTGGCTCAGGCCCGCTGGCGGATAAGCGCCGTAAACTGGTAATGAGAGGATCACCCTACGTGTACAGACATGGCTGAATATGATTACAAAAGGAGGCTTAATACAAGCATGGCTTTATTCAGAACCAGAAGCTGACCTGCTTTAACCAGAATATATGGGACAGTAAGAAAAAACAACCTGTACAAGGCCTGGGTGAAAAAGTCTAACAGGGGAACATCAGTGGATAAATTATGGCGAGTCCCAACAGAAAGTTAAACCTCTTGGAGAGCATTTAGTGGGAAGGAGACCCGGCAGAGCCTGCATTACTCCTCCCCACCAGCAGAGAGAAATCCAGCAGCATCAGCCTCAAAACTAAGTTTTAAACTCTCAGATCATCTTTTACTGTTTAACACAGCTGAAATATTCTTATCAGTCACAGAATTAACACTAAAACTCCCAGGTACAGGCTGGACCACTAGCGACGGGGAGCCAGTACAGGTTGGACCACGGTCCCGGCTGGACCACTAACTACGGGGATACGGTACGGGCCAGACCACAGTTCCGGCTGGACCACTAGATACAGGAGCTGGTCCCAGCTGGACAACTAGCTACGGGGAGCTGGTACGGGCTGGACCACTAGCTACTTTGAGCCAGTACAGACCGGACCACGATCCCGGCTGGACCACCAGCTACGGGGAGCCAGTCCCGGCTGACAGGAGAAAATGCAGAGCGTCTGTTTCCCTCCATTATAACCTGTAGCTGCTAAACTGGGAGGATTAAAAACATACTTTTTAATAAATGTTTCCATTAAAAAACATAACATATTATTTTGTCATTTTTATGAGTCAAGTTGAGGAAACAAAAGTCGTATCAGCTCCAAATATCGGCAGCCTGTATCAGCCATCGGCTAGGAGGGGGAAAAAAAAAAAAGTTATTTAATGGTACAGTTTGCAGCCAGGCTAAGAAATCCACGAAGAATTAGCTGCTCTGATATAAATGCTTCAGTAAACCAAGTTCAAGTTAGGAAAGGTGGAAGAAATTAGAAAGAAAACAGAAAATATAACATTGAAACATTTTCATCATTTGCTGAAGATTATTTCCAAAGTTCTGTGTGAAGCTGAGCGGTGCAAACATTTAAATGAGTGGATCAAGTCCCCAAACTTAATATAGCTGCAGGTCAGGACGTAAAGCCGTAACGCTGTCGTTCATTATAACATCACAACATCTAATCTTGGACCTGAGTAAAACTAGAGACATGTCCCTCGCTACTAAGGCCTTCGTGGACAGAAGCATTAAAATGACTGATTCAGCTCCTGCAGACGCCATCATTTATGGGTAATGTTGACACTAAGCACATAGCGGAGGTGTGTGTATGTATGAACACTGATGGTGCACAGGTTTGGCATTTTCTATTGTTGCAACACATAAAAAGCTAAAATAAATAAATATTTCTTGTTATTTTTAAGAGTTAAATCAGTTTTGTGGCTCTAAACTATTTTTATTTTGTAGGCTAGGCGGCGAAAATAGTTTGTTATTAAATGTCGCAGACCCGTGTTATACCAATACAATGGGATTCTCCAAAGGTACTAAACAGCACAGATAAATGTATCAGAAATTCATCTCTACGTCAGGAGCCCCAACAGGCTTCTAGGTCTTTTAGAGCTAAAAACACATTTACAGATGCCAGAGAAACATCTCCCATCGACCACTGCACGCTTAAATGCTGCTTTCTACAGGTAAAAATACTTTATTCATACTTACACAAACTAACAAGCAAAGATCCGAAGCAGCCAGACCACAATAAATCCTGTAAGTTTACATTCAGAACTAGAGTTACGCTAGACTTCAGAACCGAAAACATGCACAACAGCAGCTGCATTTAGGAGTCGGACATGGTTTAAACAGGAGAGCCTGCTAAACCGGCTCGGGAACATTGTTCTGGTGTGAAGGGGGGAGCGTTACAGGCGGAGGGCACGGCAAGCCGAGACCTGAAGTTGTTCAGGCTGCTTCTGACAACAACTAATCTCCAGAGGGAGCTGCACCACAGGAACATTCAGCAGACGTAAGCACATTAATAGATGACTGAATGATCAATTCTTCTGAATAAATCTCCTCTACATGCAAAAACAAAAACAACCTCCCCGTTTGATTCCCAGCTCTGTGCATTCGACTCAAAGGACAGCTTCCTGGTTTACTCCCACCTTTTCCCAGTCTCGTGCCCTGCCTCAGGCGCTGTCTGGTCACTTTAAATATCAGCGGGTTGGACTCAAATCCAGGTTCACATGATGCCTCCTCCACAGCATCCAGAGCCCAGGCCTAGAAAAGAGAGAGAGAGAGAGAGAGAGAGCAAGCCTTCATCCAACCTGAACTTATATGAAACACACCGAATCTGCACAACTTTCAGTACAAACGAGTCCTGATTTGACGCTTTAATGTAACATGTGCTGAAAAACCTCCGACTTGAATTTCTTTTTTTAAAAATACCAAATATCTAAATATTCAAATAAATAAAATAATTAGCTCTGATAGCCAATTATTGATCGGATTTGGATCAATTAAAGAAGAGTAAACAATCAGAGGGCTTAAAAAACAAAGATGGCGGCTCATTTTTCTTCTTGGCCTTAGCTTGGTTTATAAAATCTTTAAAATGATGACGGAGCATAGAATGAACCAATCTAAATCTTTGACAGAAAAGACTTTAAAAATAGAAATTCTAAACTTAAACAATATATATCTTTACTATTTCTAGTAAATACTGAAACTGTATTCATTACAGAACTTTTCTAAACAAATATGAAAGCATTTAATACAACAGCATGTAAAATTAAAATCAAGTAAACCCATTTAAATGAATATATTAAATATAAATTGGAAAACATTTAATTTAAATACATTTTTGTTTTGCGGGAAAACGTCATGTTTTCTAGTTCACGTGTAGAAAAAAACATTTATTTATTCTGAGATTTCTAGGTTGAGGGAATAAAATGTCCATTAAACACCTGTTAGTACTGCTTATTATCTAAACATTTCTTTACGTTTAGAAACTTTTCATTAAGCCGCGTGAGCTGGAATTTAACCTGCTGACGTCACCAACGGACTCAGGGCGAGGCCCGCGTGCACGAACCTGTATAAAAAAAAAACACGTAAAAAAAGGTGGTTTCCATTGACCGTTTTAAAGTGTAAACACAAACACGGAGCGAATTTTATTATTTTCTAACGAGCTTCTTGTCCATCCAACCGCAGCAGACCCGAACCAGGACCAACAGAACTGGTCCTGAACCCAAATCTAAACTTAATCGATCAATAAAGGAGATAGAAACCAAATTTCTGAGCGAAAGTAAAAGAAAAGCTCACAGCAGGGTTTTAATCAAGAAAAGACGAAGTTCGATCCCATGAAACGTCAAATCACACACAGACAACCAGAAAATAACGAGAACTGGTGTAAAGTTAAGGTCAACAGGAAGTCTTACCTGTAAAACTAAAGAAAATCCCAAAACCGCGACCCAAGCGGTCCCCATCTGTCTGAAAACCCTCTGCTCAATATTCCTCATAAAAATCGAGAAAAACTGCTATGAAATGGATTTAAATATATTCCGTGGGAGTTTTCGTCGAAGCTTCCTCGTCTTCTTTTTCTTCTTCTGCTACTTTCAGCGTCTGGGGACTAATCAGCGCGAGCTGCTGCAGGTACTCTCAGCTTATGACGTCAGCGCCCAGGTGTGCATGTTCCGGGTTTCCAGATATGGGCATCAGTCTGAGTAACACTGCAGACAGAAACCAGGAGTTTCTGTTAGCTTCTGGTCACAGCAGATAACAGCAGGTCAAATCTGCTGCTGCCATCGCTGTTATTAATGAGCAGAGTCAACTTCCAGCTCAGAGCTTTCTCTCTCTCTCTCTCTCTCTCTCTCTCTCTCTCTCTCTCTCTCTCTCTCTCTCTCTCTCCACAACACTGACTTTACTGTTTGTCCCGTCTGCTGCTTTTGGTCAAAATGAACATTACAGCTGTTAACCAGTAAACCCAAAACGAACCATTTCCTGGTGTGGAAAGTCATTCTCGTGAAACCAGTTTGGAAAACAAATAAAAACCAGAAAGCTGCAGAAACTAAGTTCCAAATTTCATAAAGAAGAATTGAAATGGTAAAATGCAGTGAAAACATTAATACCTGCAAGGATACATACATGAAGCTGAAAGGGCTTCTATAATGGATTCTTCTCACTTTAACGACTTACTGTGGATTTTCTTTTACTTTATTCTAGTTTATTTTCCCTAAAAGCTCAAATTAAAAAAATGAAAGAATTTTTTTTCAAAATATTATTTCCTACATTTCTTAACAAATATTTCTAACAAAACTCAGCATTTTGGAAGTTTTTGCCACAAAAGCTAAGTTATACAACAAATAATGATAAATAATAAACCCCTTCTCATGTCATGGATCGGGGGTTTGCACCTTTTTCCTGTCCAGTTCTTATACTGGGGTTACCCAGATGGCCATGGACTTATGCAGGTTAAAACATCTGTGGTAAAGTGCATTTATTCAGCTATATTATATGAGCATTTCTTGCCAGCCAGCCATAACTATGGCTGTGTTGACCCATTAATCTGATTCAGGGGCCCTCTTTGGACACGCCTGCTAATAGGTGGCTGCTAGCCGCTGCTGGCTAGCCTAGCTTAAGCAAGCAGCTGCACAACAGCCAGGGACTAGCTAGCTGCTGCACTAGCTAACCCAAGCTACAGCTTAACTAGTAGACTTGCTAGTCTGCCTGGTAAGTGGCTGTTTGCTTCATGGCTGTTGACTCATGGCGTTGACTAAATGTGAGTGTAGCAGCCAAAAGCCAACCACATGACCACCACATGTGACCAGGAAACTGCCATAATCTATGTCCAGACAGATTTCCTGTACGAGGACCACTTCTGGCCCACAAAATACTAGCCGTTCTACGGCTAACATCTCATTTATTAAATGCATGTTAGCTATGAAGCCCCTTCCAGGGTCCCCTGTTTTTAACGTGGAATATGTTGACCTCCCTGTTAAAGAACTACAACTATTTAAAGGCTGTTTTCTGGTATCTGTTTGGGTGAGGATGGTATATTTGCAAATTACCTACATCAGTGGAGATTCATGAGTCATCCAATAGAATGGAAAATAAATACATATACTATAAAATTTAATGTATACATACATTGTAATTATCAAGTTTGCCTCAGTTATAAACAGGAAAATAAGCTTGTTGTGTTTTAGTAGAATAGATATACAAATATGATAGGATATTATTTTTTAGTATGTTGGTATAATGATGGAAAATAGTTAAAATAAGTAAAAAGTCAAATAAGATTGGAAATAAAGAAAAGCCTCACTGTACACGTCTGTAGAAGTAAAATATTGTATGTAAAATATTGTGGCCCTGTTTTTTAATCATTTGTGTATCAGACAATTAAACTTAATTTATTATTATTATTATTATTATTATTATTATTATTATTATTATTATTATTATTATTATTATTATTATTATTA
>JBAFTB010000018.1:2716266-2730185 GCA_037177355.1 Melanotaenia trifasciata
AGAAAGAAAGAAAGAAAGAAAGAAAGAAAGAAAGAAAGAAAGAAAGAAAGAAAGAAAGAAAGAAAGAAAGAAAAGCTTATTTGTAAATCATACTTCCTGTACATGACAATTCAAAGTGCTTTCATAAAACATTACAAATACTACAGCGGGGTGCAGAAGCAGCATTGTATAAAGTACATTAAATAACATAAAGAAAAACTAAACCATATTTAGACATCATTAAAAGGGTGTGCTAAAGTCATAATAAAATCATAATGTAATCATATAAAATAACTACATCTAATTAAAAGTAGCAACAGCCTAGATACTGTACCAATTTCATGAATGAGAAGAGAAATGTTTTTAACCTGAATTTAAAAGTGTCTACATTGGTGAAATTGTTATCCCCACTGGCATGCTGCATGTTCAGCCTGAAAGTGAACCCTGGTTGGGTTCGCTTCTAGTGTGAATACAAATGGATTGTCAAGTGCAGCAGAGACAGGAAGTGACGTAGATCAACATTTAGGATATCTGGCTGCCTCTTGTTGCTCATACTGTACAGATTCTATAACACCAAATTATGTGCAGTGCAGTTTCTCTGCCTCGGGACGCTGCTGGACAATGACAGCTCCAGAAATGCACACGACAGACATCACTGTACCACCAAACCAGTCTGGAACCATTGGTTTTAAGGTCGGAATGTTACAGGGTGCATCTTCAAGCTGGATTTACTGGTGTGGCATCTGTGCAGGCCAGTAATGGCTTCACGGCTGTAAGCCCTGCATTGGTCAGCCACATCTCTTCCTGACTCTTCCACTCCTGCTACGCAGCACGGTGGTGAGGAAGCACTCCCTTGTGATTGGTCAGTTTGGCAATTATGTGTTTATGTATTTCTGGCCCTACTGTACACAGACACTGCTCCTGCCGTATCCAGACATCCTACCGTACATAGATGACCATCCTACCGTACGCAGATGACCATCCTATGGTATGCAGACACCAACATTACCATATGCAGATGCCAGCCTACCATAAACAAACATCCTACCGTACGCAGGTGTCCTACTATATGCAGACACTGGTCCTAACCAAGCACAGATGCCAGCCCTACCATAAGCAGACTTTCTATCGTACACAGACACAGGTCCTGCCGTTCACAGACGTTGCACCGTACGCAGATGTCCTACCATACGCAGATGCCGGTCCTGCTGTACGCAGACATCCTACCGTACGCAGATGTCCTACCGTAGGCAGATGCCGTCCTACCATACATAGACACCGGTCCTACTGTACATAGACACAGGTTCCACCGTACGCAGAACCCAGTCCTATTGTTCACAGGTGTCCTACCATACACAGACGATGGTCCTGTTGTATGCAGATGTCCTACTCTACGCAGACGTCCTACCGTATGCAGACACCTCCTATCATACATAGATGCCCTTCCATATGCAGACCGGTCCTGTAGTATCCAGACGCTGGTTCTGCTGTGCACAGAAGCTGACCCCACCGTAAGCAGACGCAGAACCAGTATAAATCTGGCTTTAACCTTCACATGGCGGGTGTTCAATGATCTTTTCATTCCCAGAATTAGAGCTATGTATTTCTTTAAACAAAGTGCCTGTAAATGAAAGTGTGACTAGGATGTTATGAAGCTGGACTGTTCTTGGGCCGATGGATGCGATGTGCAGATTTCTGAGCAGTGATGGGTCAGTATGGATTTCTGAGGTTATAGAAAAAGCTCCAGAGGGAAGTCAGTGCAGAAGATGGTGGGACTTAACTTTACGTCTGCAGCTGACAGCAGCATAAAAGCACTTTCATCATCCAGTAACACAGCACTTCCTGTTAAAAGCCCATCATCAGCCACACACGCTTTTAGCTCCCATCAGACCTTTCTGCTTTCTGATCAGTGGCTTCACGTAAACACGGTCACATGATCCTGATGAATGAACCCAGTGACGTGGGAGAAGAGGCAGATCAGAGATTAGATTATGATTAACCTGAGAGTCATAGTCTGACAGGGCCCTGTTCAGTTTCTTGGTTTCACCTGAATAGCTGATGGGAGGGGGCAGATCCTCCTCTTCCTCCAACTAAGTCTTGCTCATGTGTTTTGAAATACTTGAACATTTTCTCACAGCAGTTCCTTTGAAAAGTGTGTTCTTACTCCCGTTTACTGTAAGACTCAGCCCGCACTGGGAGGGGCTCGTTTTTCAGGATTAGGGTGGAGGTAAATTTATAAAACATTTATAGGAATAAATAAATACATTCATTATTACAACATAAATAAAAAATACAAAAAAAAAGACTCCCAGACACCCTCCTGTACCCTGGGAAGGGTAAAGAGTTACATAACCAGGACAAAAAGTATATATGTATTACAATCTCAAACTCATATTCCAGTAATATGTGTGTTATGTATCAGGGAAACATATTTTACTGCTGAGTTGGATGTTTTATGTCGTACTAACCAGAAAGGTATGTTAATACACACATACCATATCCATTTAGTGGATAACAATTCAGTTAAAAAATTTTACCATGATACACTCTGGATCACACCCAGGATTCAGAGATCAATAGAACATGATGATGATCATAGCTGATCTAAAACCTAATTCTTCCTGATCAATCAGACACATAAACAAAACAGACTGAACCACATTCTGGATGTTGAGCTGTAAAATGTTCCTATCATGGAGACATGAGCAGCACTGCATTTCCGACTCTAAAACTCTGTTTCTGACTCCTTTTAAAAGCACAGTGACATTCATTAAGTCCATTCTTGGAGTTGTAATTGCCCTGCAGCTGAGAAACCACACTACTTTGTTTTTTTTATCACTTTAGAGCAGCATTTCGCTTTATGACGTAAACGAGGTAGACAGGAAAATAAAGAGAGAAGGGCAAGAGACAGAGCAAAGAGAAAAGACAGGATTCAGCATCAGACTGATTTTTACTGGCTTAGGTAGAATAACCAAGGTTATTCACCAACAGAGGAGGTTGGTGTTTGGTTGAATTTGTCTCAGTAGATCAGCGGTTGATAAAATTGCTGAGTCAGCTCAAGCGTCTGACGACAGGTGGAAAGCCACGATAAATACATATACGGGTGATTAAAAGCAGTGCTCTCTGCCTAAGAAATGATTACTGTATCCATGTTTGATCCATATTTTCAGTTTGGATCGATGCCATTGGCTCATTGATCACTGAATCGACGTATTGATGTAGATTGATAGATCATTACATACATGCTAACCATTAACATTAAGCTTTATTTTCTTTTCAAAATGTTGTTGAAGACTAAAAATAGAGCAAAAGGAGGATCTGGGCTGGTTCCTGGGCAGATGTGAAACAGATCCATGAGCCTGAAGACAAATGAAAGAACATGTTGGAGCTAAAGTGAAAAATTCCCCAGAGCGTGTTGAGACGCTTCAGCCAGTCATATGATACTTTCACTATTCAACTTCCTGTTTATCCTGAGTGTGTAGGTGTGTGTGCATGGGCGAGTGTGTCATGCCTCCGGGGCCTTGTGATTCAAACCTGGATTAGTCTGTCAGTCAAGCTGTGATGGGGACTTCTCTTATTTCATCATTTCATCTATAAACAGAGTGTCAGCTGTGGGTTTTGTTTCCTGGGTGCTGACAACAAACTCGAGTTAGATGTGATCACACCAACAAAACACACTGTCTGTAGAGACTGAAAACAAAACTAAAAAAGGAGGGGCTACTGGATCAGGTCCCATTTTTCAGATCTGTGAAGATCTGATAGCAACACAGTTCACTAGAACTACTAATCATACACAGAGCCTGGCAGGCAGCTGACGCAGGTGAAGCACGGCTACCTGTATGAACATGTAACGCCTGGGAAGGACCAAAGCAACAGTCCCATCCTGAATAAAAACGCTCTGTCAGTCCAGGTTGTAAAAAGCCACAATCTTTAAATAAACTTCACCAAACTGGAAACAGAAGCAGACGATGTCTGAAAAATAAAAGACCAGGAGCAGTCTGGAGCCGTTCCTCAGTTCTTTGTCTCACTGGGACCGAGCTGCCGTGGATCCTGAGCTTAACCCGGTACTAGAGGTTCTGTGGATGGGACAAATAAAAATAAATTTTACTCAGTCTACCTTCACATGTTCTACACCACCGGGAAGTTCAGATCCCTGAGATGTGAATATACCATTTCAGCTACAGTATCTGGAAATTCAGTACCTCACTTATAGAGACAAGCTGCAGATGCAGTTTAATCTGTGAAGCCGTCCTGAAGTCCAGCAGCAGGTGAGGCGAGTCCAGCAGAATAGCTGCTCCACGTCTTGTATCCATAACAACACATTCCTGGTGAAAACTGCAGGATTTTAAGGCCTTAAAGCGAATAACTGGTTTGAGCAGGCTGAACCCTCGGAGAGAAGCTTTCTTTCATTTCTTTAAATAGACTCCACAAACACTTCTCCAGGATCCTTGAAGGACTTTCCAGGTATAGCTCTCCTGGGTCCTGGAAGGACTCATCTCTGGATGTTTCTGCTTTTTGTTCTGTTCTCTGTCCGGGTGACCGGACTTCAATAATGTCGAGTTCTGGGTTAAGGTCCAGGTTCTGGGGTGGATCCGTCTCTCCATCAGACCCGTAAAGGTCCAGGATCTGGGGAGGATCTGTCCCTCCATCAGACCTGTTAAGGTCTAGGATCTAAGGAGGATCCATCCCTCCATCAGACCCATTTCCACTGATCTTCGGTCCAGTTCTTGGGCCATGTGACCTACCTCAGCCTTTTCTCCCTGTTTCCTTCCTTAAGAGCGGCTTCTTGACAGCCATGTTTCCATGGAGACCATTTCTGATGAGGCTTTGGTCAGGAGTAGAGGGATCAGCTGAAGAACCTAATGTATCTCTCAGGTCCAGCTTCT
This sequence comes from Melanotaenia trifasciata, assembly GCA_037177355.1. Classification (NCBI taxonomy): domain Eukaryota; kingdom Metazoa; phylum Chordata; class Actinopteri; order Atheriniformes; family Melanotaeniidae; genus Melanotaenia; species Melanotaenia trifasciata. The sequence goes on from JBAFTB010000018.1 coordinate 2,721,132, forward strand.
GCCTCCCTGCTGAGACAAGTTTCCAGCTAACAGCTCTTCAGGAATCACCTTGTTGCAGCTAAAATCCAGTTTTCTGTCTGTCAGACTGTCTGATCTTTGCTGGTTTCACACATGAAACTAAAGAAATGGGAACAAATAATGCGTCTTTGTAAAATAAGCCTAAGGATCCAGTTTAAACCCGTTCCTTGCTAAGTCGTCTGTAATGTGTCGACAATCTCTGTTTCATCCCGCACGTCAGGAGCCTTGTTTCTGCCTGAAGGATTCAGAGGTCTGAATTAAGATCCTCTGGAACTGGTCTGGTAACAGGACTGGACCGAAACTGGTCTGGTACCAGGACTGGACTAGAAAAGAGGGAAAAGGCAGAAAATGTCTAAATAAAAACTTTAAAAGACCTTTAGAAAACTGGAGAATTATAGATCTAGAGCACTTAGACCAGTACTGCAGAGCCACAGCTGGAGCCAAGTATCACCCAGCAGAAACAGTGCTGTTCTACACCTGCAGGGTCAAACACCCTGACATGCAGGACATGTGCAGGCCTGTCAGCTGGGATTTTCTCTTAGATAAAACAGCATGTCTGGTTTTCTCTGGCTCCAGTCTCTGGCTGTAGGAGGCAACAAAAACTCATTCTGATGCTCTTATTTCAGATTAATCAGGTTTTATATTCATTCAATCAACTCATTATATTCATACAACTTCGCTTCACAACAAGAATCTAGACAAAGTACAGAAGGATCCAGTCAGATCCAGTCCTGTTCTGTCCTCATATTACTCCAGTTCACACTGGAGGATGATCCTGAATCTTCTGTGACTTAGTCCTGAACATGGACGACATGGGGGGTGACGGGAGACCTCCAGCAGAACCAGCTCAGTCCATCTACCTCACACAGCCAGCTTTCCTCTGAACATCTCGAGGGAGGTGGTCTCCCAAAGTGGACTCACCAGTCTCTCCCAGGATGTGGGATCCAAACCCTCCCTCCCTCCACCCACCAGTCTGACCAGTCACCAGTAATCTGTGTCAGTGTCCTCCCCCACCACCACCACCAGTCTGACCATGTTTGTTGAGGATTAAGAAGCTCAGGAGTGAATAAGAACACCATTAAAATCCCAGTGACTGGTTTTGTTTATGAATGAAGGACGGTAGCTTGCTGGGCTTACTGGTCTGCACAGGCCAGAAGAACCCCCACCCTCCAGCTCTACTCTATTCCCAGCAGGACCAGGTCTGCCTGAGGACAAGCTTGTTATCTCCTCCAGACCACACCCTCCATAGTAACCCGCTGATCCTCCTGTGTGTGTGTTTAGCAGCTGGTCTATTGTCTTGTATGTGTGTCTGGGTGTGGCTTCTCTTCACAATTACAGTCGTTGACGCTGATAAACACAGGATCCGAATCCACCTCCAGAGATCAGGGCACGAACGTAGCTGCTCGCAGTAAAACCAGGTTCAGGCTATCATGAGAGGGTGGTTTTCCCAAACTTTCCCCACCCTGAAACACGTCTGCCTCCACTCTGTTGCAAACACACGAAGCTGAAAGTTTGGCCAGAGAGCAGCTGCCGTCCAGGAAGCAGGGCCACATCATCCACCAGACATGCAGAATGAAATGTGAAAGTATCCTCACACCTCCAAGACATCACGGCCAAGTAGAGACATAACCTCGTTTATTTATTCAGTCTGTTCCAGAGAATGTTTCCAGGTAGAAGTCTGTGTTTTCTGTGTGTAAGGTGAACTTGTGTTAGTTCTTAAGCCTTGATGTCTCAGTGTGTTCACACAACATGGTGGATGAGTCTGAGGCTGACTTGTCTGGTCAGGACTGCTTCACATCCGGCTTTCACTTTCAGCTTTTCTCTTGGTTTTATGTCTGTATGAGGAAAGAAAATAAGATTAAAAAAGAAGCTGTTGCTGCAGGTCTGGAGGCTTATTCTCAGGATCTGTGGAGGTTTAGGATGATTGATGTTCCACAGAAACGTGTTCTAGCTTTAGAGATAAATCAGTACATCAAGCACGAGGATGAAAAGCTGAAAAGGAAAGAAGAAACAAACCAAACCAGCAGCTCTTAAAAGCAGAAAAAACACTGCATGGTTCTGGGTTCTTCTTTTTTAATCAGAGACAACCAACAATGGAACCTGAATCTGGGTGGTTTGCTTCTTCCGCAGGAACATGAAACTAAACTTCTGGGCAGAGTTACTGATGTCACGCTAACATGGAATACAAATGTCAACAGTCTGACTGCTAGAAGAGGTTATGTTATCTCATCTGTTAAAGAAACGCAACAAAACAAATCACCCCGGCACTGATATTATCATAGATTAACTATTACCCAGCAGTCTGGTCCAGAGCTTCATCTAAGCTCAGAAATAAACTTCAGATGGTCCAGAATGCAGCAACACCGTGGTGTAATTACAGGGCCAACGCCAGCATAATGTAGGCAATTTAAATAGATTCCTTTAGTCATGGTTGGTATTACTACGACCCTTTTAAACTATATATGAATTTAAACATGATTATTTTATGTAAGTTGGTGAACTGATGCTAGTAGCACGCTGTTAAAATATTATCAGCTGGTGTTATAATCTTATAGAGATATTATTATTATTATTATTATTATTATTATATACTGATAGAGTGCATAATAAAACATCTTAATTGTTTTCATATCATAAGTTTTTACATGACTTGTTATTTTTGTATGATTTATTGATCTCCCTGTATGAACAATTATTATACACCCGGAACCCGGAACCCGAAACCCCAGGACCCCTAGAACCTGGAACCCCAGAACCCCAGGGTCCTGGGAAGAATAGCTGCAGCTTTTTGCTGCCGTTAATGAGGATCCTAATAAAAGAAAGACAGGTGAGGACAAAATAGTGAAAATACTTCAGGAAGAAACTGTGCTTCTGGACAGATAAGAAATCATCTCCGTCTACAGAACTGTGTTTGATAACTGGGGACGTCTAGTGGTGGAAGCAGATCCAACAATATACAGGTTGGATTTTACATGACGTCCTCACCGGATCTGGGAAGGCCAACCAGCTGACGTGGACCAGACTGTGTGCATGTTATTTCACGTTTGTGCTGCTTTTGGTTCCACTGGTTTAAATCATGAAACTGATGGAGGTTACTTCAGGTTTTCATTAAGTCATAAAAAGGATTTAGAAAAAGACGTAGAGAAAAGTGTCCTGGGAACCTTTGGTTGGTTAAAAAGGAGTCGGATCATGTCAGAGTTTGATAAAAAAAAAAAAAGTTTTTTTAACCACTTTCCTTCAGCTGGTTAGGTTTAGGCAAGAGTCCTTTGTTTGCTGATCAGATGTTGGAGAAAAATTAAAACTCATGGAGAGATAAAAGCTTTACCCTCCAGGACGTCCTGCAACCCTTCTGATGAAGACCACATAGACTGAACTCCTACAAAGAATCTAGACCAGAACAGAGTGAAACAGCTGGTCGCCGTAGCAACAACACTATTAAAAACACCAACATTTGTACTTCCAGTAACAGAAACTATGCAGGACTCATCCTGAAGGGTCTTAAGCGGCAGATGGGTCCAGATACCGGGAACCTGTCCAGAACCCGGTCTGAAGGGGCAGAAGGGTCCAGATACCAGGAACATGTCCAGAACCCGGTCTGAAGCGGCAGATGAGTCCAGATACCGGGAACCTGTCCAGAACCTGGTCTGAAGTGGTAGATGGGTCCAGATACCAGGAACCGGTCCTAAAACCGGTCTGAAGCGGTAGATGGGTTCAGATACCAGGAACCGGTCCAGAAGTCTGTCATCAATGTCACATGGATGAACTTTTTAGCGTATCTTGAGCTGAACTCACATCTAAACTGTGGTAAATCGTCTTCCTTCCTCTGCGTCTTCCAGAACATCATCAGTTGTTTTGGTTTCTTTGACCAAAAGTCTAAAATGTTAAAAATGTTATTTTTGTGTTTGAATTTTAAAACTACATTCATGTCACGTCTCCCCTGAAATCATCACCTGTTGAGGAGAAAACGAGCAACTTCAGGGTCACCGTTCTTCATGTTTTCTTCCTTCTCTTCTTTATCTGACTTCCTGATGAATTTTTCTCACAAGCTGGTTCTGTTGGATGAATCACTGATTCCTCCACTTTCTTTTTCTCTTTTGTTGCAGTTATCCAGCCGTACTGCCATCAATGAGGATGAGTTGCACAAACAAATGGTTCAAGGCTTTACCAATTATCCAGCGTTGGTTAACCACATAACTGGACGTTTCACAACAAACCGTAAGCAGTTTCCCTCCACTCCCCTCAGATGGATTGAACACAGCTTACTGGAGAATCAGTGTTTGTCTCCCTCTGCTGGTCTGCTGTGGGCATAGCAGCCGGATAAAATCATCAGATTTTCTTTGACGAGAAGCGTAAATAGTTCAGGGTCCTGTAAACAGTTTGTCTTGAACATGATGAACATGTGTGATGATGATTTTTTAGAACAAAAGTTTTATCTTTTTCCAGACTTGAAAACAATTAAATCAACCCTACTCAACGGCCCTCACAAGGCCTAAAACAAAACAAACAAACAAAAAACAACATAAATCTAACAAACACATTGGTCTATAGCTGCATTTTCAGTGAATTCCATAAATGGAGTCCAGGTTTCTATAAATCTATCCTTACAACCACTGCAACTATACCACACTTCTCCAGGGGAATCATAGAGTACTTTGTTGACTTAAAGTCTGGTACACACATAAGGATTTTTTAATCCTATGAGATTTTTTTATCTGGTCAAGACCTCACATTTGAAGATAAAAAATCAGGCATTTAACTGTTGATCATACTGTGTGTAGTTTGCGCTAATAATTTAATCATAGAACAACACACACATAACGATGCCATCCCGCAACTCATCTACAATCTAGTCGTCCGAACCGAACATCTCACGTGACCAAACATCATCTAACAAAAACTGAAGAAGAAGAAACACAGTAACAAGATGGCATGAACACAGACTTTATATAGTTCATTGTTCCCCAGCCAGCTCGCTCTCTGATTGGCTACATTCTGGTCCATGTCACCATCTACATAGTCACAACTCACGAGTCGTTGGCTTTTCTCAGAAATTGGGTTGTAAATATTGAACATGTTCAATATTTCTGATTGTCGGCTATGACCCGTTTTGGAGCCGATTATTGGGACAAATCCACTTGTAACACACCTCACACCAAATGATAATTGTACAGAAAACTCTTAGAAGAATCAGGATAATGGGACGTTTTCTGTCCTTGGTCGAGAAGAGGCAAATTCGGGACAAAAACAGACCCATAATCTTTATGTGTGTACCAGGCTTAATGTTTAAATGATTGAGGATTTGTTGACTTTCACTGCATGAGAATTAAACTCTTTGCCATCAGAGTCAGAAAAAATATGGCATTTGACCGTGGAGTCATAAAATGTTCCCCTGAGGGTGCTCTTACAAAATTAGCAAATACTGAGTTGGGATCTACGCTATCAGCCTGTAAATGGAATAAAACTTTGAAGCTGTTCAGTGACCTGCACAACTAAAACATTTGAGCCAGTGTAGCTGGATTATGGCCGCATCTGGGAACAACTGTAATTAACATCAGGGTATATTCTGGCCAGATTGTCATGCAAACGATGCACAACTTGAAACAGAATGAGACCACGTTTTATGCAAAGAGATGTTGTACGTATGCATTTGAGACAGTTTTGACGTACCTCGTCAGACAACACAATACCTAAATCCTCCTCCCATGCCAATTTAGGTTTTTCCCTAACATTCCCTTGACATGGGGAGGATATCTTGGAAGGCCTGTAAATTTTGGAAGCCCTTCTACTTTCACTGGGATCCAGCATTAGTGTGGTGTCCAATGTATTGGTGAAAGGTAGGGAAACAGGAAAAGTTTTTAGCAAAACTGTGCACCTGCAAATATCTGAAGAAATGATTCTTAGGAATGTTGATACCTTTTTGTAATAGTTTAAATGAAACATCTGTGAGGAGATTCGTGAAGAACGCCAACCCACTGCTATGTTTCAAAAGCAACATTGCTTTGGGATGAGGGAAACATTTGATTTCATACCGAAGGAAGACTAATTGCCTCATTAAAGTTAAAATGTTTTCTAATTTGCAGCTAAATCTTAAAAGTCCCATATTATACATTTTTCAACAACATTGTTTACAACAAGTGTATTACCCCAAATTCAGCCTTGGTTCAGCCATTCCAAAAGTGGCTCTAATGAGAACAAGCTATGTGTCTGAACCTTTAAATGTTCATGAGTTGTCCACGCCCCTCTCTGGGAGAGGATCTGGCTTTCACTGGCGCCCACTCAGTGATTTTAGAGGGCTGGTTCAGCTAGCCAGAGGGGCCGGTTCAATGAAAGTATCCCCTACTGGGAGTAGAGGTCATTTCCCTTTGTGAAGTCACAAAGCCACTTAATCTGTGAGGAACAGTGATTAAAATCGACCAGCAGTGGCAGGATTAAACAAACGGACCCAGATAAAAAACACGAAAAGTTCAAAACTAGAAAAGGACAATAAAGAAAGCTGCCTGCATTTGTAAATATTCTTGTACACAGTCGCTGTTCCTCCTCCTCCAGGGAGAGTTTAAAAAGTGGCAATCAGGTGGTAAAAGTTCAGAGAAGATGCCAGACTCGCCAGCATTCACCCAGGTGTCTGTCACAGTGATCAAATCCAGATCATTAGAGGTAAAGAAATAATTTAGTATAAAAGTTTTGTTTGACAGTGACCTGGCGTTCACCAGACCAAACCTGATAACAGCTGGAGGAGCTGAAGGCTTTACAGTCCTGGAGACTCGATGGAGAGGCTGCAGGTTCCCCACATTTACCCTGCGCCACCAGAGACAAGTAGAATGGGGACGGCAGTGCTGACGTGACTCATCCAGACCCACAACAGGAACTAACCAGGTGTACATGGACTCCAATGAGCACTGGGAGGGAAAGACGCGATGAGAAACTCCAGACTCAGACAGTGAATCCCCAGAACACTGTGTTAAATGTCTCTTAAGTTTCAACAGCCTACCGCTGCACGTACCCCGGCGGCGGTGGCGTTTCCTCCTTCGAGGTGGCATCGGGGCGTGGTAAGCGGGAATCGTAGATAGAAGTGGTGGCAGAGTTTTCTGCTCATCATATTTAAACTGCACCAAATTTCTGGCTGAAAAACGTAGGGCCAGGAGAGACTGACGACCATACACAAGCATAGAGTCGCTATATTGACAGATTGTCAGTAAAAGCAGTAAAAACACAAACAAACTTGCAAGTGACAGACGGCAGGCCAGGTACACTGGCACCATCTCATACACCGGAAGTACACTATACATTACAGAGGATCGTCTGCGTGTACTGTAATGATACCTTGTGGACTTTTTGGTTTCTGTGTTGATGTAATGTTGATTTTTTTCATGTTTTCATTTTATTTGCTTTTATTAAAGATGCAAGATAAAACAAAGTATAAAAGGAAGAACACAGTAACAGAAATCCATCACCATTACAGTCATATATGAATATAACACAAACAGATGGTAGATACAACGTGTCCTTGGGAAGACATTTACCACAAACAAATATTTACTACTAAAATAAAGGAACTGCAAATATGGCAAAGACCCTGAGGTAAAATGTCATAAATGGTTTGTTTGCTTTGACTCAGCAGATAAGAAAAATCTTTCTTCAAAACTTTGTAAATCAGAGAATGAGTCTGAGCCAGAAAGAGGGGCGGGCATGATGGAAAACGATCACACTGAGCTGGAAAGACTCCTGCAGAGGCCTGCAGAAGTATTTACAGCAGAGCTTTTCCTACTTTTAGCAGCTTTTGTCTTTTTCCTGTGTTTGTTTCTTTATCTCTTGTGATTGGATGAAGTTTTATACTTTTGTAAGATGCTGCATTATGTGTCTAGAATGGGAATGAATAGTGCAAACAATTAGCTACTTATTTAACCCAATCTGTTGGTTTGCTTAGCTAGGTCATTATTTTTTATTAACTGATTTAAACGAACACAGTTACAAACTGGACTGATGTGGATTTAATGCATCGTCTTAGCTGGGTTATGATTGGATTTCAGTGAATAATAAATGGATTGGACTGCATCTCTTGTCATGAATTTGTGCTATACACATAAAGCTAAGTTTAATTAAACTGTAATCATACAACTAAAAACCCACAAAGAAACCCAGAAGGACAGTAAAACAACCTGAAGTTGCTCCATGTTACACACTCGTCTCAGCCCTGCAAACCTCCAGTTTAGCGGAAGACGTTTGTTTCCACCTGCTGCAGGTTTCTACTTGGTGGAGACACTGACGTCCTCCACCTGAATGGTCAGAGTACTGGTTCCTGTGGCTGATTGTGTATCTGGTGAATAAACAACATACAATGTTTACACAACAGTGGATCAGAAACTGAAGCAAGCAGCTGCCTAGTACAAGCCTCTACCCACCATCACCATAAACGCCAATGAGTGCCGTGTATTTGCCGTCAACGAGGAACTGGGAGTCTCTGTTCTTCGGACATTTTAACGTGATCAGACCCGCCTCATCGGCGATGTTCAGCCAGCCTGCAGGGTCACTTATGATATTGTACCTGGACATTGACCAGACAGAGAAAGCCACACAGTTATTACATCTGGTTCATTGGTTCTCTGACAATATGATTCGCTCACTTCAGGCCAAAACTCTTTTGTTACCTAAAATATATCGCCCCATTTCAGACATGCTCATAAGTATACTTATAATCCAGTCATGTCACAAACACCAGAAAAAAACATACACATTCCAACACAAATTGGAAATTGAATGTAATCAAGATTTTTGTAAATTCAGTTTGAAATATGAGCACAGGATGAAACGTTCTGACCATGGTGCATTGATCGATATGACTAAATGTGGTTTATTTCCCTGAAATAGAGACATTTTATTCCATCAGTGTTGCAAAATGTGAATGCCTTTGATAAACTAGTTATCTGTTCCTGAACGACCTTTACTCCAACGGCCTCCACAATCACCAGATCTCAGTCCAGTAGAGCAGCTTTGGGATGTGGTGGAACGGGAGATTCTCATCATGGATGCAGCCGACAA
>JBAFTB010000018.1:2761266-2774402 GCA_037177355.1 Melanotaenia trifasciata
ATTTGTTTTTGTGTTTTATACTGTAAGGTGACCTTGAGTGTCTAGAAAGGCGCCAACAAATAAAATGTATTATTATTGTTATTATTATTAAGTCATCTTTCTCGTAACCGAAGTAGCTCCAAATCGCCGAAGTGCTGTGTTATTTTGGCACAAGTTCTTTCACATTCTCTCCGCTTTTCTCGCAACCTTCTACCATCGTGACCCTCATCCATGTGCTCTCCTGTTAGCTAAACAAGGAAGAAGGGGGGCGTGTATTTATGACAGTAAAAGTCCATTTTATTGGACACTGACACACGCAGCGCAAAAATGTACAGCTTGAAATAGAACAACATCACACTACTTTCTTAAAATATGCAAATGTAAACACTTATGAGCTATCAGAATTTAGGTCATCTTTGCAATATGTATATTGCACGAGTTAATATTGCGATGAAGGTAAATTTTCTATATTGCAGCCCTAAAACATTTATCTTGTAATTGTTTCTACCCCTTTCAAATATCACAAATCCCAAAAAGATACACTGAAGTGTTCTTATTTGTAGCTCATTTACCAAGCCTACTCTCTACTCCATGTATATTTTAGAAATTGAGCTATTGTTCAAAACATTTGGCTGTGAATGATATTCAGGTCATAGTAAATAAATGATAGAGGATGCTGAAATAAGACTAATTGTCCTCGGATAGTGTTGACATCATGCTGACAAATCATAACTCACCTTCAAAGAAGGAGGTCCTTTTTAGGTGAGCTGTCAATGTTCGAGTCACCTTTGCTCCCCAGGATGACCCGGCTACAAGCCAAAATGAAGTTATTACAATTAAAGTTTTATTTCACCCATTGAAGCACAGCTTCTTTATCTGCCAATCTCACCATGTTAGTGTTTCACAACTTTTCTTTTAATATTGCAGAATCAAACCCCTACTCAAGCTGTGCTTATCTTTACTTATAATTTAAAGTTTGTGGTGGTATTATTTAACCTAACTAAATGAATGCCTTTATACAAACAAACACTAAATCAAAGTCACAGTTCTTGCAGTGAAGATATTTAAGTATATAATATCAGAAATACTTTATTAATCCCTTAAAGGGAAATTTGTGTTTCCAGTACAACCCATCCAAGACTAGACAATAACAACATATAACACAAACAGGATCAGGCAGTCTGAGGCAGCAGCCATTTCTAAAGCGCTCCTTATATATAAGTATATAAAATATATGTATATATATATATATATACATATATAATCTTATATAGTTATTCAATACTTGCATGCATGTAAGTAAAAGTATATGTTTAGATACTACATACTGTATGAGCCATGCCTGTGTACAAGTATGTATACATAATCTGTATATCACTCAAATGTTTTGCTACTGTAAACATACATGGTTCTTCTCTTTTATATGTCTGAATGTTTAAGTTTTGTTAAGTCAGCTTTTTTTTATCATCAAACTTTGGTTGATCACAGTGTACAAAATGTGGTACAATGACCTTATTGTATATTGATTTCTGAAGCTAAATAAACCAAAAAACAGATCTGAGGGAATTTATTGAGCTCTATAATGAGTTTATGTTTCCCCTGACAAACCCCCTGTGCCACTAAGAATAAAGAAGAAAAAGGCTTCATCTGCTGTTTTTTTTTTTTTTTGTTTTTTTCTTATGGTTGAAAAACTGATAGAGCAAACTGCATACGACTCATACACACACCCGTACAGATATATAAAGACACTACTCGTGCACCCAAGACACATAGGCCACTTAGGTCATTTCCTCTTACCCAGAAGCCTTTGGGAAAGGTCAAAGAGTCAAATACTAATACCTTTATTTTGGTCTCAGAGGAAACAGTCCGTTTTGAGAAATGGCTAAGTCAGAGTCTCCAAAGGTCAACCACTTTAGATGTGGAGTAACAGAGCATGAGGTCAGAACAGCAAATATGCCAACTAGATGCTCCCTCAAGGTTGTGTATTCACAATCTGTGTTAGGAGCATCTCTGCCTTTCAACAAAGATAAATCTCAAAGCCGTTCAACTTATCTTTCCTTTTTCTTTCTTCTGCTTTTTTTGGTGCAGTGCATGGCTCTTTTAATAGAGACAAAAATGCATCAGTTTTCCCATTTGTTTTCTCGCTTCCTCTTTTTGCCTCTAGCTCATGATGCGACAGAGTGGAGGAAATGAAGGGAATAAGAAATATCTCAACTAGCTTGTTGTGATAAATGAAACAGGGATAGAGATGACATGGAAGCAGATCATAAAAACACTTGGGAGATTCAACTGAAGTCTATTTTCTTTTTTTTGTTTTTTTCTTTCTTCTACAAAAACAGTGCTGGGGCTGTTTTGGTTTGGATTTAGCATGAATTACCATGGCTTAGATCCTGTTAGCGCAGATAAAGCCCCAAAATGTCCCACTTGTATCCTTATCCTCCCTATGAATATTCAACAGCTTGCTCTCATCTCTCCATTGTTTTCTCATTTGTACTGGTATCTGACAGTACTGGTGATAATGTGTAGAAGGAAGTTATGGCAAGTGAAAGTGACATTGATTCATGATCCGATAGGGCCATGACGACATGCTTCAATGGGCTAAAAGAAACCTCATCTCCGAGCTCCATTGCATCGTGGTAGAAATTCATTAAAGTTAAAACAACTTTGATTTATTATCTCGAAGATGATTAGGTCAGAAATATTTGTTGTATGAAGCAAAATCCTTCTGGAAACATTTAAAGTAGCAGTTTTTTTTTAATATGGAAGTCTCTCAAGTGGCATCTTTCTCCTCCACTGCTTGTTTTGTTTAGGATTTATAGAATAAACAGTCTGGACTTCCAGAAATTCCCACATTCCAGTCAAGAATCATCAGAAGAATCTGTTTGTGTGTCTGTATGTGTGTGGTAAGACTTGGAGCTACCAAAGAAGCCCCAGCATGTCTGTGTGTGAGTTTACAGAGTGACTAAAGTGACTGAACTTGAGCACATATATGTGTGTGTATATGTGGGATCAGTGAAGCGGGCGGTGGGAGAATAACCATGTTAGCTTGAGAGAGCGGAAAGGCTACATCTGTCACTCTGTATTTTCTCACATGGATTTTGACATGATGCACGAGCCTGCCACAATAACCCTGCAAACTCTGTTGCCTGTCAAACACACACAAACACAAACACGGTGTCTCACATAGCATGGCATGCTGAATGAGGCTCATTTAGTGCTATAGGGTAAAAGTGCAGCTGTAGGTATGGCTCATGAAGGAGAAAAAGTGCAAGTATCTTTTGAAAATGTGACTGTGGAAAATTGTATTTCTGTGACTGAATTTGTTAGTGTGCTCCATTTGTGTGTTCAGTGTGCTTCAGCTGCTATATAAAATAGCAGTCAAGCATTTCCTTGGCCAGCTTTTTGTGCTATCGCTTTCTCTCACCCCTCTCCTCACCCTCCATGGCCCCATAGCCACTGGCCATATGCTCGGCCCTAAAGCAAGGCACCATGCCAGACTGAGATACAAGTCTGTAACTATGTAATACACGCTGAGGCAAATGAGGCTAAGGAGATGGCACAGAATGAGAGAGAGAAATGTCAAGGACCACGAACCAAGGGCAATTTTTGATTTGGATTCCAGATCCTGATCATTTTTATCTGTTAATTCTCGTGTTGTCCTTTGTGCTTGTTCTCTGCAAATAAATAACATAATCCATCCTCTATTTCTTAGTTTATTGGTGTCCCTTGGGGTTTTTTTCTCAGTGAGTTGACCTCATTTGCAACCTTGCTTCAAGCATCTGTGGAAACTCTTAAGCTAACATCTGAGTCTATTATATTGACACAACATGGAAAAATCACTTTGCAAGCATGCAACTTCACCAAAACACTAAAAAATGTCACTCTCTCCCACCTTTGTCATTCTATTTCAAGGTTATTTTTTGCAGCAATAATAACTAGTTGGATACTAGAAAATGAAAAGTAATTAAATAGAGAGTTAAAGTTTTAAGCAGCAGGATTGCATATCTCTCCGTGTGCATGTGCATAACACTAAATATCAATACTAACATGTTATCTGTACTTAGAGTTTGGTTTGTAACTGGAGGTTAATGACAGTGAGACCTTGTTAGCATTTATAGGCTGTAAGATAAGTCTTCTAGACATGTCATGAAATGTGAATGTAAAACTTGATGAGTTGCATTTATTGGACATTAGAAATCAAGTTTAATGAACTACAGTTATCGATGACTGCTGATATTTCTGTGATGATAAAATCTGTTGCTAGATTCATATGATGAAGTCTTTTTTGTTAATCTGCCATCAGATTAAGACAGACAGATTAAGATGCACTAGAGCTGGGCTTTAAAAAAAATCAATTTATCAATTTGAATCTATTAAAATTAAACAAATCAAATCTTGATTCATTAAAAAAAAAATTTATATTTCTTCTTTTCCAGTAACCTGACCCTAATTTTGCATGACTCAGTAAAATCTTAGCATATACACACACAACTGATTTCCTGTGTCACCTCCGTCCAACATCAGTTTCTTGCAGAGATGATGTCAAGTTCAGATGTTTTCATTCACCAGTGTGGATTACATTCATCTATAGTCTTTTCCAGCGTATTACCGCTCACATTAGCAGCTAATGCTAAGACTGCGGCCACTCATATTAGCAGCTAATGTTAAGACTGCAGGCGTCGCCACGTTCCACAACAGGAAGTGATGTCACCACGCATGCACTTAAAAAAAATGGATCCAATACTCTTTGTAGGTTTTATTAACATCAACATGTTATCTGAGATGGGAACTTTAAGAATATTTAGAGCAACTCCACCAAATAAAACGGTTTCATTAGGACATTTAAAAAGTTTAACCTTTTTCTGTCCTGACTGTTTTTGTTTTGTTTTTCCATCGCAACATTTCTGGCTATGAATTTGAGGAAACGCTGTATTGTTATGGTATTTCAAAAATTCATGTAGATGTGTCAGATCATTACAGTAATCTGATTACTCCTAGATAACTGATTTTGATTGTCAAGTAAATGCACTCAGTGTTATATATATATATGTATATATATATATATATATATATATATATATATATATGAAAATGTCTTTAATATTCAAGAAAAATAGGTGGAGTTACAAAATTAGCTGTGAATCAAATCATATACATTCAGGAAATTGGTGATGATACCCAGCCCCAAGATGCATATTCCTAAAATAGAATATGTTTTATTATTATTATATGTTGTCAAAATGAATCCATGTTTATCTCAGAAATGAAAGAATGTATGGGTGTTGGCTTTTTTTTTTATATCTTTTTTAGGCAAGCATTTGAGTCTACATCAAAGAATGTTGGTATCTGAATGCCCTTACACGTTTTCCTGTGTGTGAGAGTGTGTGTGTGTGCTTCTTCTGAGTCTAGTATGGCTAATGATCAATCTCGATGTAATGAAAAGAGCGTGTTCCCTTACCAGCCAGCATGGTGGTGTGGTGGTAGCACTGTCGCCTGACAGCTGGGGCCTTTCTGTGTGGATGCAAGCAGTTTTTTTTAGATATTTCAGTTTCCTCCTACTGGCCAAAAACTTGCATGCTAGCTTAATATATGTTTCCAAATTGACCCTAGGCGTGAGTGTCAGTGGTTTCTGTCTCTGTGTTTGCTTTGTTGCTTTGTGTACTGGCTGAAAAATAACACAGCTAATGCTGAGACTTTATTTAAATTATTAATGAATCAACATAGTAAAATCTGAAAAAAAAAAAAAAACTTTATTCCTCAAATGAAAGATAAACGTATTTCATTTTCCTCAACAATAGAAGAAATCTACACAACTGAGAAAAAATGTTAAATGTCAGCATCCAGAGGAATCACAGGATTAGATATTTCAGGCATGAACATGAAGTTTGTTAAACATTTAAATATCAGTGCAGTTGTGCTCCACACACTCTCTAACTAGGTTTCAGAAAAGATTGGGATCAGTTCAAGAAGTGCTACACTAGCACTTTTCTCAACCAATTCCTGTGCTTTGTCAGCAAGATAAAGAAGAAAGCACATGATGTTTCATCATGTCCTCAGAGTTCTCAACCCAGGCTTCTAATCCAGGGCAGCATTGCAACACACACTCAGACACCTTCCTATCCAGTGCTCTTGATGAAGAAGACAGCTTTCTAGGGGAACCACTTGTTCTGTACTGTTCATTTGTTGAGGAATCTTCAATGGCAAATTACTAAACATCAAGCCGCAATGTCAGAAAACTACAAGGAGGAGAAAAAGATGAGGAGTAGGTTGTCACTGGGGAAAAGGCAGACAACTTCTGATATCGCTTCAAGTTGCCAATTAAAGTAAAAACTGTAGCGAGTTTAACCCCAAAGAGGATGACAATAAGGATAATGATGGTGATGATGAAGATGATGATGAGGATGTTTGAGGATGTTGGCAAGGGTGATGATTTTGTGAGCACCCCCTGCCTTTTTTTTTTTTTTTTTTTGAAGAACCGTGAGTGGGAGGTGAGCTCTGCAGATGAGCCGAGGAAGAGTAGGTGAGGAGAATGAGCATGGAAAAACAAAAAGGGTTGACTTCAGAGTGATACAGTAGGGAAAGAGGAGCGCAGCATATTAGATCTTTTCCACCCGGCACCCGCCTCAACAGATTCTTGCCTTTTAAAAGATTTCCATCTCAAACCCACTCCTGTCACGGGCAATAACATTCGACTCCATTCAGCCGAGAAGGTTAAAGTGACTAAAGTTACTGAGCAGAGCCACGGTACTTTTGATAAATTTCCCTTCAGTCTGTTTTCTAGCCTCTGCCATCATCTTCACTGATCCAAATGACACTTGGCTCATTAAAGGGAAAGAGAGTGTGAGTTAAGTCTGAGCGAATTAATACATTTTTAACCATTCTCACTAGCTGGCATATTAATTTATTTATTTGGCAGTAAAATGGTGATGAGGATTTAGAGTGCTTCTGGTAAAATATTAAAATATTAAGGCCACCTCGACCTGACACTCTTCAATCACGTCCTTGTCATCTCGCGTAAGACAGCTCTTAGCTGAGTGGTGCTGCGCAATCCTTCTACAAGTCAAAGATTTCATTGTGTACAACATGCTGTGTGTAAAGAAGGAGCACGTTTCGTCGGCTCTGTGGGGATGACTTTTATCTTGGAGAATTCAGAACATAGAAATTTACACCACTGTATTGTGCCAGTGCAAGAAACAGTCTGTACTTTGTGTAAGTGAAGTTTACTGGTATAGTCTCAGAAAACTAAGAGCAAAACGGCTGTGTTGGTGGATGGAGATCTACTTGGCATGAAGTTCAATGAAGAGACTCAAGTCTCTGTATTGTAGTAATTTTTTCCCCCTTGTCTGGGGACCTAAAACCATGGCTGTAGAATTGAGCAGGGGCAATAGAGACATGTCCTTATATATCCAGCAACTCCTGAGTTGTACCAGGACTTTGCATCAGTCGGATGCAGTAGGAACGAATATAGTAGGAAGGATTATATTTATTTATTTTATATTATCCTTCACTGCAAACCAAGCCAAGCGAACTTTATTTATAAAGCATTTTACGACAGCAGCTACTGAACAACATGCTCAACATTATATAAGTAAAAACAGCAAAACATTAGTTTACAACGACTGGAAATTCCAGTCAATATTTAAGCAAACAAAACTAGATTGTATTTTTTTTCTTTTATGTTTTACATGAGAAAAACGCTTTGTTCATTTTCTTTGTCAGATATTGAATGCAGTCTCATTTCATTGATGCTACCAGTCCATATCCAATTAGTGTAATTCCCTTTTAAGTCTTCAAGTCCGTTCTTACACTTATTTTTATTTACACACTCAGTGTGTTAGAGGGCCATATTTCAGATTAATCCTCTCATACTGTAGTAAGAAAATGAGAAAATAAAATAAGAAAATAACTTACAATAGATGGTAAATAAATGACCTTATTAATATGAATTATCATGTTGGTCTTTCTTGGTCATTCTGCACCACTAATGAGAAAATGTGTTCTCTTTTTTATTGAGGGAAACCTTTTGGAACATGGTTATTGCTGAAAAAAAAGCTATTGTTTCACATAGACATGATTCAAATATTGCAAAAAAAAGCTTTAGATACAAATACTTACATTCATATGCCTTTCCTTTTTATTGGAAAATAGTGTATTTATGTGGTTGACTGGATAGGTGAGCAGAAATTGATAAAAGTATGACAAAATAAATGGGATTTAAATTATCCAGAGCCAAGCTTGAGGTTTAGCATTAGGAATGGTGTTTGCGCTGTACTGGTTAATTGATCCACCTTTTGAGTTAGAATGAAATTAGGGTTTTATAAATCACTGAATATGGAATTTTGCATGCACAGAAAAAAAGGCTTTCATCTGCACTTTACAGTAATTTAGGTTTAGACACAAAGATGCTTGTGCTCATGTTGTGGATTTCTGTGAGACAAAGCTGGTAGTGGGCCAGTGCAGTGAAAAGGTTGTACATAGCAAGGCAGAGCTTGGGAAACATAGCTTCAATGCTAGCTTTGGAAACAAGCAAACAAAAGCATGATTACTTTGTTACTTTAACAGGAGTAGATGCATCAACACAACCCTTCTAGGGTCAATTTTTAGGCTTCCAAGATGTGACTGACTTTGTTTATTTGTCTGCAGGTTTGTCACCTGATACACTGGGTCAGTATCCTCTGTAGCTCAAATGGAGCCATTTATGGAATCTGCTAAACTAAAAGGCCAGTACATTTACTTTTAAAGCTCAGTTGATGTAGTCTCTTTTTACATTATTTCTTTGCTGTCAGATTTTACAGTTTAAGTTTCAAATAAAATTTAAACAAAAGATGTATTTTGTATAAAACTTCAAAAAAAAAAAATTAAAAGTGTGTAGATATTTGGATACAGCTATGAGCTACATGTAGGTTTAAATCTTTTGGGATTTGGAGCTGTGGCCAAAATCAGTACTGACCAGCTGCAGAGAAGCAGCAGCAAACTGACCAGCTTCCTCAACAATCAGTTTTTGTATGTGGGGACTTAGAGATACCCTCTGGTATGTGATGAAAGAGATAGTCTCACAAGGGGGACAGCAATCTCTAAAAGGCACAGATTAGCCTCTGGAAATACAGATGGAGACAGGAGGTGAACCAGCTCTGAGGAAAGTCTAGTAAAGATAGCAGCTTAAAGGTCCCATATTATGCAAAATTCACTTTCTAAAGGTTTTCTAACAGTCATATGTGTCCTCATAGCCTGTGTATGAGACCCAAAAATGAGACAATTCTGTCTCCTCTCTCACTTGCTTTCTCCACTTTTTAACGAATGTGTGCTCACATGGGTGAGTCTGAGATCTTTCCCTTTGTGACCTCACAAAAGGAAATAACCATTGTCCCTTGACCCACCCCTCGCTAGCGGAGCCTGCTCTCTAAAATCACCAAGCGGGTGCCAACGAAAACCGGACAGAGCTCACTAGAGGCACATTTGGAATGGCTAAAATTATGGACCAAGGCTGAATTTGGGGTAATACACTTTAAAAAAATGTTCATGGACCACTGACACCCATATGAAATTGTATAATATGGGACCTTTGAACTTGTCACATGAATCTGAGGGGTTCCTGTTGAAGTTTACATAGAAACTCTGGATGGTGTTGTTCAAAAAGACAAAAAGCTTGGAAAGACAATCATGATGCCCTAAAGGTGGTCCCCAAAGAGGATATGACTAGTAGAGATAAAAAAATAAATAAATAAATAAACATTGTGAAGTGATGAGCTGTGTTGCAACCTGTCTCCTTTTCTTGGATGAGTTCATTTTACAGAGAGAAAAGTTTGAAAAGAAAGAAAAGAAAGGAGAAAATGGCAGGCAATGACAGAAGGGAAATAACAGATGGCAGAGGAAGGAAGAAAGGAAAGAGTGGGAAAGAAAACAAGAAAAAGCAGAGAACAGGGATGACAAGTATGAAAATGACAAGAGAAGAGAAACAAAAAGATAAACTGTAGTGAGATGTGTTGAGACAAGAAAACAAGGAAATACAGTTCTGTCTTCCATCAAAATTGGCCCATTGTGCAAAACATAATAGATGTACAATAAATGCTGTGAAAGTGTAACACAGTCTCACAGCAGTTTGTTGAAACTGTCACAAAACATATTCTGCTGAATTCTGTACCAGGACCCAATTTTCTACAGTCTCACATTTAGTGAAAAAATAGTCATGAAAAAAGGAAAAAATAAAAATAAAATCCACATTTTTAGGTTGGAGTGAAGGTGTGGCTGTAGGGTTTTGTTTGTTTCTGACCTGTTTTAAATTTACTTTCACTCACAGTTTGTAGGGGTTGAAGAGCCTAAGCCATGTTTAGACACTAAAAGTCAAATATTCAGCATAGCGCTGCTGTCGCGCCAAAACCTCTTATGTCCAAAATTTGTGATTTTTGTTTTCCTTCATAAATCAGTACTATTGGTCACCCTCTATGTCTGTCTGTTGTTTTACAAATATTTAACCAAAGATATATGATTAAAACATAATACAAAGTTTGATGACATTATGTCCAGTTATTACAAAACCATTCCGTTTTTTTCATTTTTTGAAAAATGACAGTTTTGGAGATAGGAGATTTTTGCCCGACAGCAGCGATGTGCTTTGTGGACTTGGAGAAGGCGTTCAACCGTGTCCTTTGGAGACTCCTGTGGTTGTGCTCCAGGAGAATCAAGTGCAGGACCTCCTTATACAAGCTGTCCCTGTACAACTGGTGTCAGAGCTTGGTCTGCATCACCGGCAGTAAACCAAAGTCGTTTCTGGTGAGGGTCAGACTCCGCCAAGGCTGCCCTTTGTCACCAATTCTGTTCATAACTTTTATGGACAGAATTTGTAGATGAAGCCGAGGTGTTGAGAGGATCTGGTTTGGTGGCCTCAAGATTGGGTCTTTGCTCTTTGCGGATGATGTGGTTCTGTTGGCTTTATCGGGCTGTGATCTTCAGCTCTCACTGGAGCGATTCACAGCCAAGTGTGAAGCAGCTGGAATGAGAATCAGCACCTCCAAACCCGAAACCATGGTCCTTAGTGGGAAAATGGTGGACTGGGTAGACTGGTTGAGCAAACTCCCATGCCCCCTCCAAGACCCTTAAGAGTATGTAGAGCTGGTCCACTGTTCCATGACTGTAATGAAAACCATACTGCTCCTCCTTAATCCAAGGTTTGACTATCCAACAGACCTTCCACTCCAGCACCCCTAAATAGACCTTACCAGGGAGGCTGAGGAGTGTGATCCCCCTGTAGTTGGAGCACACCCTCTGCTCCCCCCTTTTGAAGAAGGGGACAACCACCCCAGTCTGCCAGTCCAGGGGAACTGTCCCCGATGTCCACGCGATGCTGCATAGGCATGTCAGCCAAGACAGCCCTACAGCATCCAGAGCTCTAAGGAACTCTGGGCCGACCTCATCCACCCCTGGGGCCCTGCCACCAAGGAGCTTTTTAACCACCTCAGCGACCTCAGCCCCAGATATAGGAGAGCCAACACCAGGGTCCCCATGACTCTGCTTCCTCATTGGCAGACATTTTGGTGGGATTTAGAAAGGTCTTTGAAGTATTTCCTCCACCGCCTCATAACGTACCGATTCGAGTTCAGCAGCCCCCCATCCCCACTGTACACAGTGTTGACAGAGCACTGCTTTTCCCTCCTGTGCCGCTGGATGGTGGACCAGAATCTCTTTGAAACCGTCTGGAAGTCATTTTCCATGTCCTCTCCAAACTCCTCCCATGCCCGAGTTTTTGCCTTAGCAACTGCCAAAGCTGTGTTCCACTTATCCTGACAATACCCATCAGCTGCCTCTGGAGTCCCACAGGTCAGAAAAGGCCTGATAGGACTCCTCAGCTTGATGGCATCCCTTATGGTTTACTGGATCTAAATTAAATAATTTTTTTTTTGTTTTGTTTTGTTTTTTGTTATTTTGTAATTCAATTTAAAAGTTTTAAATTAATTTTTTTTGTACTCATCTCAAAGTTAAAATAAATATAAAGATTTTTCTGATGCACTAGTGAAGGATCACCAGCTGTGGACCTGTGGAGCCACTGTCTTGCAGCTTTTACATGTTTACCTGCTGCAACACATCTAAGTCACATTGTTACTGGGTCATTAGGAGGCTTGTGGAGAACTTGACAACAAGCTGTTCACGTGGAACAGGTGTAATGTGGATCAGGTGTGATGTAGATCAGGTCTGATGTGGATCACGTGTGATGTGGATCAGGTGTATTGTGGATCAGGTCTGATGTGGATCATGTGTGATGTGGATCAGGTCTGATGTGGAACAGGTGTGATGTAGATCAGGTCTGATGTGGATCAGGTGTGATGTGGATCAGGTGTGATGTGGAACAGATGTGATGTGGAACAGGTGTGATGTGGATCAGGTGTAATGTAGATCAGGTCTAATGTAGATCAGGTGTGATGTGGATCAGGTGTGATGTGAAATAGGTGTGATGTGTATCAGGTGTGATGTGGATCAGGTGTTATGTAGATCAGGTCTGATGTGGATCACGTGTGATGTGGATCAGGTCTGATGTGGAACAGGTGTGATGTGGATCAGGTGTGATGTGGAGCAGGTGTGATGTGGATCAGGTGTGATGTAGATCAGGTCTAATGTGGATCAGGTGTGATGTGGATCAGGTGTGATGTGAAACAGGTGTGATGTGGATCAGGTGTGATGTGGATCAGGTCTGATGTGGATCACGTGTGATGTGGATCAGGTGTGATGTAGATCAGGTGTGATGTGGATCACGTGTGATGTGGATCAGGTGTGTTGTGGAACAGGTGTGATGTGGAACAGGTGTGATGTGGATCAGGTGTGATGTGGATCAGGTGTGATGTGGAACAGGTGTGATGTGGATCAGGTGTGATGTGGACCAGGTGTGATGTGGATCAGGTCTGATGTGGATCACGTGTGATGTGGAACAGGTGTGATGTGGAACAGGTGTGATGTGGATCAGGTCTGATGTGGATCACGTGTGATGTGGATCGCGTGTGATGTGGATCAGGTGTGATGTGAAACAGGTGTGATGTGGATCAGGTGTGATGTGGAACAGGTCTGATGTGGAACAGGTCTGATGTGGATCGCGTGTGATGTGGATCAGGTGTGATGTGGAACAGGTGTGATGTGGATCAGGTGTGATGTGGAACAGGTGTGATGTGGAT
>JBAFTB010000018.1:2800096-2814674 GCA_037177355.1 Melanotaenia trifasciata
AATGTATGTGGTGTTTTCTAAAAATATAACCGAGGGGGAGGAGGTAGATGATGAACAGCAGGGGCCCAAGGACAGAGTCCTGGGGCACACCAGTGGTAACTGGGAGTGACTGGGAAGTAAATGTTTTCAGCTGGATGAACTGAGTGCGGCAAGAGAGGTAGGATTTGAACCAGCTGAGGGGGATGTGGGTGATGTAGATGGAGGAGAGTCTAGCCAGGAGGATGGAGTGGGAAATGGTGTCGAAGGCCACACTCAGATCAAGGAGGATGAGAAAAGATAAGAGACCAGAATCAGCTGCCAGGAGGAGGTCATTAGTGATTTTAAATAATGCGGATTCTGTGCCGTGGAGATGGGCTTGGAGCTGAGAGGCAACTGCTTTTTCCAGGATTTTTTAAAATAATGGGAGGTGCCAGTGAGGACGCAGATGCTTTGACAAGGATGGTTGGAAGGGGGTCTAATTGACATGTGGATGATTTGGATTTTCTTATTAGTTCGGAAATGGCAGAGATGGGGGGAAGAGTGAAAGCAGAAAGGGAGAGGGAAAGAGGCAGAGAAGGAAATATTTATGGTGGATTGTAGGAGCAAATAAAGTAATTTCCACCAATAATCAGACTTTATAATTAAATGACAGACTGTTAGAGTTCGAGATCAGTTAATAAAAAAACCTAAACAGTAACATGAGAGATTTTACACTAAACAACATAAACGCTCAGCCCAACACAGATGTTTCCCATCAGGCTCAGGCTGCTAAACACCTGGTGGGTTTATACACTAAGAGATGTTGGTCCAGGTTTTTGTGTTTCTGGTACTTTGATTGTTGTTGTGATTCATGTTGTTGTTGTCTTGGTTATTTTTTATGAACTCCTGATGATTGTCTGCTTAGTTTACCTGTAAAAGTTGTAGGAAATTCTCTGTTGTGTTTCTGTACAGGTGTAGCAGCTGCTTGGTTGGACTGAAGCTCGTTGCTTCTATCTGATAGATCTTTGTCTCCACTTCCGTTTTCTACTTTCCTTTTTACTTCTCTTCACTATTCTGTCCATGATTTCCAAATAAATAAGAATTTTAAAAAATGAATAAATTAATAAAAAAATTATTATATATGAATGAATGAATGAATGAATGAATGAATGAATGAATGAATGAATGAATGAATGAATGAATGAATGAATGAATGATAATCAAGAGGAGCCTTATACCCATAAAGCTCCCCTTGGCAAAGCACTATAGTCTCTTTAAAAATCCAGTGATTGTCTAATCACACTATTTTGTGCTTGTGAAAATCTTAATGATGAATTTTGAGATAATGTGAAAGCAAAGTAGCCTTGGAAGCAACAGTGCTATCTGTAGGCTTCAGACATGTCTGATAAAAAAGAAACTGAAGACCAGTATTGGCTGGGTCAGGGTTTAAAAAAAGCATCACAATCTCACTGATATGTGATGAGAATGAATTTCTCTGAATTGCATTGGGTTCAGTTACACTTCCTGTATTCAACATCCCGTGGAGTGGAGTCATTTCAATTTCAAATTCATTCAACAAATGAATAAATTCTGAATTTTGTACAAGCCTCAGGTCAGCAGACAGTAAGGACTGAGTTCAAACGGTTCATGTTGTGTCTGAGTGTAGAAGCTAAATACGAGCATTTCAAACAAAAAAATCTCATTTAATGTATAAAGCATGTTTCCTTTTCATACATAAAAGCTGCACAAAGTGTTTTACACATAGACCTTACACACACAAACACACACCCAATCACACTCACACACTGACAACAATAAACAGTGATCCTACAAACAGGTCTGGGTCCGTGCAGAGATCAGAGGCATACCAGGGGGCTCCAAAACCCGAGAGACCAGCCGCCACCCCAGAGGTGACCACGCAGCCACCAGAAGGCGGCAGAGGAAGCCAGAAAGCTGCATCCATCAGGAACCGGCCCCACGGGGCCAGAGGATGGCTGCTGAAATCTGGAGTAGTTGCAGGTTTTAGGGATTTTAGGGAGGAATATAGTCAACTTTTGGGATTTATGAAAACCAAACTTGCCAGGAAAATGTTCCTACCTCCACGCAAACTCTGACCCAGGTGTACTCACAAAATCTGGGAAAACATGAATCACCGACACCACCGGTCCAGAATGAAGTCAAGCAAATGATGCGAAACGTGAGCCATTTCTGCACAATCCACTATTACCTTTCACACCACGTGTTAGATATTAAAGCTGTTTGCAGAAATGAGTAAAGACCCACATTCCAGATAAATTCTCCTAAGAGCCATGCCTGGGGAAAAAAACAGGATGTTCAGGAAAAAAGGAGATGATATTAATAAGAACCTCAACCACTAAAACATGTTCTGTCATTGTGACACAAAACTTCATGTTATAAAACCATCCAGATAAATAAGGAGCCAGTCTGCTGCCAGCATGTAGCAGTCAGTGTGGAAAGTAGCTTTGGTTCTTCATTCCAGCAGAGCGGGACCAGACTGGAGGCTGGAGGTCTAGAAGTGATGCTACGCTAATGAAACACACAAGAGGAGGATTTCCTTTATTTATTTATTCTTACACAATGTTTTTTTATTGTTGTCACAATTTCTGTCAAGGCGGTCTTTATTTCCCGCAACTCTTGTCCACCTGGTAAATGATTGTGTCCCTCTGCACCGCCTACCTAGAAATATTTTTTAACACCAAAATCTTAGATTCTGTACATATTTATTATATAAATTAAAACAAATTACCAGCATCAGCACTGTCATTTAGCAGACACTTTTCTCCAAAGCGATTCACCGCTTAGGGAATCGAACTTCGGTCTCCTGCATGGGAGACGGATGCTCTACCGACTGAGACATCCAGCTGCATGTTCCGACTCCTCTGGCGTGTCTTCCCTTCTGACACTGTAATGGCCACATCGTGTCCACCAATTAACATTTTTATATTTGTCAACATGGTCCATCAGGATCTCTGTCTCACACCCCGAAAAATTCCACTTCTTAACTCTTTTTCTCTCCCGAGACATCATGGAAATGATGTGATGAATATTTATTACAGACCATTTATAGCCACCATGTGTGTGTGGGAAGGCGTTCCCTCACATGCGCCCGCTTTAGAGTTGTTTCTGACTTATGAACGGAAACAGGCGTGGGACGTGCGCGCGCACGCTTCTATAAATCTGAAAGCAGAAGTGCAGCATTTGCTTTTTGTGCCGCAGACGCCGCCTATAGTTTACTTTGCTACACACAGTTTTATAAATGAGGCACCAGAGAGCAAGGTATTCCAATGATCTATTATACTGGAGATAGAAGCATCAGCACCTCCGTGCTGGCAGGAGAGACTTCAGCTCCATCTAGTGGCCAGCTACAGCTATTACAGCCTCTCTCCAGTCTCACACCGTGTACATTTTTATCTTATTGTTATCTGTATGAGTTGTGAATGAATTGAATGTGAGTCAGTTCTGGTCCAGGTCCTGTACCACCAGAGAGAAGATCCTCCTCTCCAAACACCACCTGCACGACTGACAGTAAACCCAGCAGCAGAGACGATGATATTCTATCAGACTTCAGCTCTTAGTTCCAGATTCAAATTAGGCCCCCTGGGCCCTGTGAGGTCTTTGTGGATTGGGCAGATGGTGAGGTCTGGATGCTGGTTGAACTCCTCAGACACGCTGTCTTGGAGACTTCCCCTTCGGTGTTTGTGGGACCTGCTGCTGCAGGGAAGTCCACGTTGGGGGACAAGTCTGCAAATATGTTCAGATAGGTGGTAGCTGGTCAGGAACATCCATGAGCAGAGTTACCGACTCCACCTGTTAGCATCTGAGGGATCTGGAGAGAAAAAGAAAAGAATTTCAGCCTCCTGCAGAGGATCACCTCACACTCCGAACGCAGCAAGGTGTGAAGATGTTTCAACAGATTTACCAGTTACCCACCCTAACATGTATTTTATATGATTTAGAAATTACAGGCTGCTCTGTTTCCTAGCAACGTATCCACCATGTTGGTCGCTGATTGACAGTAATAGCCAGAAAGTCAGTAGGTGGCTAAAGTACTCAGTATACATGGGACTTATTCTAAAACAGGACCTGGTCTGATGTGGTCAAGAGACTAGCTGTGTATTAATCAATGAATAAAATGAGCTTTTTTTGTATTTTAATTGGTAGAATACCAGTTTCACAAACCAGAGTGTGTGTGTTAATGAATCTACATGCTCTCTAGAATAATTTATTTCAGGTCTGGACAAATCTTGCAGTTTTTCAGCAGGACCTGGTCTGAAGTGGTCCAGGTCCCCAAAACAGTGGAATTTCTCTTTGGGTTTTATCATAAATCAGAAACCAACTTCAGCACCAGGCTGCATCTCTAAACACGTCTTCATCCACACTCAGCACGGTGGCGTGATATTCAACATGGCCGCCACGCCTCCACGCCAACAGACACGTGCATGCAATAAACAGGAGCCCATTAAAACGATGAATGTCCCGGTTGTCGTGGATACCACCCATACAGCAGCGGTTGTGGGATCTTTTTGCTTGGATGTGAACTGATAAGTTGTCGGTGTTTGGTGTGAAACAGCTGGTTTAACTAACTGGACCAGCTCATTAAACACACACCATGAACTCTAGTTTAGAAAAATAACTTGTGATGTCATCGGTTGCTGCAAGACCACTCAGGAAATGTGTACGTTTTCTGGC
The DNA here is from genome assembly GCA_037177355.1 of Melanotaenia trifasciata. Lineage (NCBI taxonomy): Eukaryota > Metazoa > Chordata > Actinopteri > Atheriniformes > Melanotaeniidae > Melanotaenia > Melanotaenia trifasciata. Next base: position 2,804,765 of record JBAFTB010000018.1, read on the forward strand.
TCGCTGGACTGAGCGCCGCCATCATCAAACTGCCTAGAAGTAGAGGAAGAATGTCATTAACATTTCCTACGCTACGAAACATCTGCCTGTGGCAGGAATCCGCCTGATGAGGACATACGGACTAATTATGGGACGTACGAAACCCATGAATGGACTTCTGTCACTTCCTGCTTTCATGTACCCACAAACATTGTTATTTACAAACCAACACATGGAACAGGTTGAGCCTGGTGGGAGACGTCTGAACATTGCTGCTCCAGCTTTGGCCTTTCTAGTGTTTATTTAATTTCTCCTTCATTTAACCAGACAAAACCACCTTGAGATTAGAAATCTCTTTTCCAAAAGTGACCTGGCCGAGAAGCTAGCATGACCACGAGTTTATAATAAACCACAAACAGACGTCAAGCATCAAACACGGCAAGTAAAATGGAGGCAGCAGGCGACATAAGGGTCATTAAATGCATCATGGAGGACCTGGGAACATACTAACCAACAACTCATGATCAGTTATACAAAAAATGAGTGTCTGAAACTAAATTCACTGGCTTAATCACAGTTTACCGTTCCTTCATACCACCAGACGGGTCTTATTAACACACGACGAGATGAGAAAAGAACTTGAATCTAGACAGAAACATATATTTTTGTGTGAAAGTGTGGGGGAAAACATGAGACAAAGCCAATATAATAACAATGACTAAATCCATCCATCCATTTTCTTTCACTTATTTGGAGTCGGGGTAGCTGCCTAAGCAGGGAACCCAGACTTCCCTCTTCCCGGCCACATTCACAAGCTCATTCAGGTGGATGGCCAACAGAGAGATGTAGTCCATCCAGCGTGTCCTGGGTCTTCCCCGGGGCCTTCTTCTGGTGGGACGTGCCTGACCAGATGCCCAAGCCACCTCATCTGGCTCGTCTCGATGCGGAGGAGCAGTGACTCTACTCTGAGCCCCTCCTGGATCAACGAGCTTCTTACTCTATCTCTGCCAGTCTAGGGAAACTGTCCCCGATGTCCACGAGATGCTGCAGAGGCATGTCAGCCAAGAGAGCCCTACAGCATCCAAAGCTCTAAGGAACTCTGGGCAGACCTCATTCACCCCAGGGGCCCTGCCACCGAGGAGCTTTTTAACCACCTCAGTAACCTCAGCCCCAGAGATAGGAGAGCCAACACCAGGGTCCCCAGACTCTTCTTCCTCTTTGGAAGACATGTTGGTGGGATTGAGGAGGTCTTCGAAGTATTCCCTCCACCGCCTCACAACGTCCCGAGTCGAGGTCAGCAGCCCCTCATCCCCACTGTACACAGTGTTGATGGAGCACTGCTCTTCCCTCCTGTGCCGCTGGATGGTGAACCAGAATCTTTTCAAAGCCGTCTGGAAGTAATTCTCCATGGTCTCTCCAAACTCCTCCCATGCCCGAGTTTTTGCCTTAGCAACTGCCAAAGCTGCGTTCCGCTTAGCCTGCCAATACCCATCAGCTGCCTCTGGAGACCCACAGGCCAAAAAAGCCAGATAGGACTCCTCCTTCAGGTTGATGGCATCCCCTACTGCTGGCACAGATGACCTTATGGCCACAGCTCCGGATGGCTGCCAAAACAAAAGAGGCACGGAACACAGCCCACTCGGACTCAATGCCCCCCGACTCATGTCAATGAAGTCCACCTTGGCGGAGGTAAAAAATAATATTTCTGTCACCTCCTGTGGGAACGGAAAACGGGTGGATGGACTTCTTGGTTCTGCCAAGGCAGCCGAGATGTTTACAGTGGAGTCTGTCTGTCAGCAATGGACGGATTTTTATTTAATTTTCAGTAAATCTCAGAAATGGAATAAAGGAACAAGTCATTAGATTTTGGAGGTGATCCGGATCACCGCCTGGTTCCAGGAATTTTCTATGGATACTGAGGATTCGAAGGTCTGAGTGCTTCTAGTTTCTAACTTTAGGTACCTGAGCTTCCAGATCAGTTAGCTCTGAAATATATTTACAACACAACCATCACCCTTTTGGATGCCATGTTCCATGTTGCACATTGCCGTGGTTACATAACATGAAAAAACAGTGATATATACGTGCAAACTGAATGAGAGAGAAACTGTCGGCTGGAGAGGAGAAACTGGAGGCTGAAACTGAACTCCAGCAGGAGAGGAACCTGGACTCAGTGTTTGTCATCACTCCACCTGTTTCCAGCTCCGGTAGGTAAACCATCCACCTTCCCCGAGACGTGTGAAACTCGAAAGGCTTGGTGAAATCGGCAGGAATACACCCGTCAGGTTCCTCTCAGCTTCTGCAACATTACAGGTTCAGAAAAGCTGGAAAAAGATGAAAAATTCGGCTTCTTTCTCATAATCTTTATTAAAATGTCCAGATTTCCATGTTTCTTTTTTAAATCAGCATCATCACCACAGGAGTCAGATAAAAATGCACATTCCACATTTCTAACACTACAAAGCTGTTGGTCCTGGAAAATAAACAAATGATGATGTAACCATGGCGATGAAAAGTTGATGCTTCTTCTTCTGAACATATTTAAATGAAGGAAGTGGGGACATTTAAATCACTGACAAAATGCGAGCTGAAGATTTGTAACCGGAGCGCTGACATGCTGGGAAAATCCACTCGTGACCTACTTACCAGAAGTCACATTCACATCATTCACCCCATCTAGTCTCATCCAGTCGGGGAAAGTCTTGTCGAGTCGCATCTAGTCACGTCCAGTCGGGGAAAGTCTCGTCGAGTCGCATCTAGTCTCATCCAGTCGGGGAAAGTCTCGTCGAGTCGCATCTAGTCACGTCCAGTCGGGGAAAGTCTCGTCGAGTCGCATCTAGTCTCATCCAGTCGGGGAAAGTCTCGTCGAGTCGCATCTAGTCACGTCCAGTTGGGAAAGTCTCGTCGAGTCGCATCTAGTCTCATCCAGTCAGGGAAAGTCTCGTCGAGTCGCATCTCGTCAAGTCCAGTTGGGAAAGTCTCGCCGAGTCGCATCTAGCCTCATCCAGTCAGGGAAAGTCTTGTCGAGTCGCATCTAGTCACGTCCAGTGGGGGAAAGTCTCGTCGAGTCGCATCTAGTCTCATCCAGTCGGGGAAAGTCTCGTCGAGTCGCATCTAGTCACGTCCAGTCGGGGAAAGTCTCATCGAGTCGTATCTAGTCACGTCCAGTCAGGGAAAGTTTCATCCAGTCGCCTCTAGTCACGTCCAGTTGGGGAAAGTCTCGTCGAGTCGCATCCAGTCTCGTCTAGTCAGGGAAAGTCTCGTCAAGTCGCATGCAGTCCCATCCAGTCAGGGAAAGTCTCATCCAGTCGCATCTAGTCACGTCCAGTCGGGGAAAGTTTCGTCCAGTCGCATCCAGTCACATCCAGTCGGGGAAAGTTTTGTGCAGTCACATCTAGTCACATCCAGTCAGGGAAAGTTTCGTCCAGTCGCATCCAGTCAAGTCCAGTCAGGGAAAGTCAGGTCCAGTCGCATCCAGTTGGAAAAAGTCTTGGTGGTTTTCCGAACATGTCAGACTGCAGCTTTAACCACGGTGAGGGCTGAACTACTTCGTCATCCGACCGCAGCATTAGAGAAAACAAACCACAAAAAACAAGGTTCAGGATGTTGAGCAGCATCCTCCTGGAGACAGATCAGGACAGATGGACTAAAACCCTCAAGATTTGTGTTCCTTCTCTTTCTTCTTCTTTTTCTCCTTTTTCTTTTTTTTCTTTTTTGACTGTTTAGTTTTAGGCGACTTGCCGGCATTGCTGCTGTCGCTGCTTCCACATCTGTCCTTCTTGTCTTTCTCTCTGCTCGTCTTGGATGTTTTATCTCTGCCTTCCATATTGACTTTGCCGTAGCCTGTGATTGGCTGCTCCTTGTTAACCTCCTCCTTGACTCGGACGTTCTGAGGCGTCCGTCCGCAGGCCACGGTTATGAGCATCCTCTCCTTCTTCATTTCCTCTTTCAAATACACATTTTCCTGGCCGGCCCTGTGACCTCGGAGGTCGTCGCTGTAGCGTGGGCTCCTCTGATCTTTCCCGTCCGTCCATCTCTGGTGGGACTCTCTGCCATTCCTGTGGTCGCTTCTCTCTGAGGAGTGATGGCCTCCAGTGGAGCTGTGATGCTGGAAGTGTCCTCTGCCATCTTTCATAAGCTTGTCCGACTGTTCTTTCTGGTAAAAACATAGGAAAACATTTAATGTGGTTAATTTAAGAAGATCCACAATAAATTCAGTAAATTTTACTAAGTGAAACTTAGAAACGACACACGCAGGTGTGACCAGCGTCCTCATAAGACCAGAAAACACAACTGAAGCATTGCATGCTAACTGCTAGTTATCTGGCCCACGTGACGTCTGCGTCTTTGCTGAAGCATAAATTGTACAACAAGCTGCTCTCTAGCAAGATGATTAACTACAAAGAAAAGTCCAACCCATTAATGGAGTGCTAAATGTTCTGGTTCAATCACATCTTCTATCTAAACAGTCCTCTTCACATGTACACGTTATCAGACCCAGACACATGACTAGTTATTTATGCTGTGGTTTACCCACCACTGCACTGCTGGTGGATTTAGTTTCTATAAAGTGTTGAGATGAAGAAACTGCCATCACATGATTCTACTGAAACGTCCTACATTCATGATGTAATATGAGTGGAGCATCAACTTGCTATATTTTCCTATAAGTACACCTGAAAGTTTAATTTCCCAAACTTTGGTAAGAAAAGGGTAAACATGAAGCATCTTTTGTCTAAAATCACCGAGGACCATCCACGGCACGTTCCCAGAGTTCTGCATGAAAGTGGAGGTTAACGGTTTCGTAGCTTTGCAACGCTGTCGTGGAAGAAATATGAAAGTAGGAAACAGAACTGCATCCATCCAGTTTTAGGGCTCCGATCTGATTCTGATATATGCCAATACCCTCTGATACCAAGTCAGTTGTCCTGAACATGATTTTGATACTGGTCATTACTGCTGCTGTTGCATGTATAAAACGCTCCACAGGTTTGCCTGCATCTGTCTGCTCTGCATACAGATCTTTTCTGTGTGATCGAATTCAATGTCTAGTATTAACAGATTTTATTCCAAGACAAGACTGTAATTTCTTTCATTTCTCAGCTCCAGTCTTTCATTTTCACTTCTAACCTAAAAAAATGAAAACGAACCAGTTTGTGAGAAGGATGTACTACATGTACATCATGTATTATTATCGTATCCACCGACGGGCATAAGTATCAGAGTTTTGAGCAAAGTTTTTACCATAAATTAATGCAAAAGGTTTAAGTATAATTTGTATGATCCATCTATCGACGACAGATACTCACACTGCGGTGGGAAGCTGCATGTTTTTCAGCCAAGTTCAAATCTCTGACAAACTCCTGACATTTCTGGCAGTAAAATCCGATCACTGGTGACAGGAAGCCCTGTCCTGCAGACGGACAACAGAGATGGTCAAACATTCGGCTTTTCCAGGAGGCAGCAGAAGAAAATGAACTTCAAAACAGATTACCATCCTGTTTTAACAGCTCCTCCAGTTCTCTGGCCAATGCTTCCATTTCAGAGACTTTGGCTTGTTTGTTTCTCTTCCTGTCTCCATCATCACCTGCCTGAAACACACATTAGAGTTTGGAAAACAATCTGCTTCAGTCTTCCATGCTTTAGTTCATCCAATCCCTTACCTGTGATGTCTGATGAGATCCATCACTTTTTGCCCGTTCCTCCTTAGTTGCTGCAGAAAGAAAGACCAAAAAAAGAATTATTATAATCTAAAGATGTATTCTCATTTAAAAACACTCAACTGTTAAATGGAACGTAAATCATCTCAGCAGCTGGTGTCAGCTTCACAGCTTCCCGGTGATGTTCTTCAGGTGACCGTAAGGCTGGTTGGTTTTCTACCGTTTCCTTTCTGGGCATTTCTGGACAGTCTGTCTTCAAATTGAAGGCATTTCTTTAAAGTTGTGACTATTATTTTTTATTAGTACCATATCATCATGTATTAGGATCAACACAGACGCTATGTATGGGAAAGAGAAGAGCAGACTCTGCTTCTGAGGAACTCAGGTCCTTTAATGTCTGCAGCGAATTGCTGGAGATGTTCTTCCAGTCTATGGTGGCCAGCACCATCATGTATGCTGCGGTATGCTGGGGGAGCAGCATCAGCTCCAGGGATGCAGCAGGATCAATAAACTGATCCATGAGGCTGGTAAGATCATTGGACACAACCTGGGGACACTGGAGACAGTCAAAGACAGGAGGTCTCTGAACCAACTGGTCTCTATCATGGACCATTCCTCACATCCCCCACACAGTAACCTGGAGGCCAGCCGAGCTCTTTCTCCACCAGACGTTCAGGAATCATTCCTTCCTTTCACAATAACCCTGAGCAACAATTCCTCCATCTCTGCATTTCCCCAAACACACCCACCAACCCATCATCATGGTTCTAGAGGTTTGTAGAGCATTTTTATTCATTTATGTGTTTTTGGGCTTCCCTTATATATATTTATTTTCTATTTCTCTATATGTTCACTTTTGTTCTTATCTGTTCTTTATTTATTTCAATCTGACGGCTGCTGCTGTAACAGGAAAGTTTCCCTCACAGGATTAATAAAGTACCCGTCCGTCTTAAAGACGCACGGCGGAGCTTCAGCAGGTTGTCTCAGCCTATCGACGGCTAATCCAGCGTAATCTTCATCCCAGCTGCACTGTAGGATCTCTTCAGCCAGTAAAAGACAGTCTTTTTTTCTTATTTTATCTATTTCTCTTTTTCTTTTTCTCTCTTCCTCCGATCATGTCTTTTTTTGTTTTTTTTGCTGAATCAGCCACGATGCGAGTCCAAAACGGCCGCTAGCGTGTGACGCAAAGCTCGGCTGCAATGTCACACTGGATCGACAGAGGCTGCCTTGCTGTAGGATGTAAACATGTCGACCCTTTGAGCTTCCACCTCAAACTGGTCCTACACTGCCCCTCATACTGCAGCTTGTGAACGGGCAGCATTCTGCTTCAAACAACATAAAATATGGAAGGTAATAACTAAAGGAGGAGCTCACACAGTTAAAAGCAAATATATCGTCAGCCTAAACGCCCATTTATGCTCTACGCTAAAGACTGATGCGTTTCATTCATCTGTCATTTACGTGGACTATGTGCTCCGTTTTCTGGGCCCTCGAGGTTGCCTACCTGATGGAGCAAACAGTACTACTGGAGACCATGGGGGGTGGTGCTAAGCAGGATAGCTGACCTGAGAATAGCAAAAGAAACAAAGAAGAAGAAGCCGCGACGTATTTAATGGCACCACAGACCACTGCCATCTACCGTTTACATGTCACTGTGAATGAACATCATCGCGATCTCCTCCATGGTCTCCATGTTTGTGATTCTCTGGAAGTGATGTCAGAACACGGAGGTGAACTCTGCACTGCCCCCTAGAGGATAAGTTGGCTAACAGCCATGCTAACGTACAGGACACGACCCCTGTTAACGTGAATAAAGGGAGCAGAAATAGGCATTTTTCTTTTGTATGTGGAAGAATGAAGATTTGTCTGGATGAGATAACAGAAAATATAATTGACCTTTTACACTGAAACCTGCTCAGATCATTACTCTGGGTTTACTGACAAGAAATTTCACTAAACTCATTGGTCAAAGGTTTGAGTAAAAGTATTAAAGTGATTGCATTTTAAACTAAAATCCCTGTTTCATTCATCTAGAAAGACAATGTACATATGAACAGATTTCTGTCATAAACTGTACAACAAACTTGGTGAAGGTAAAAATCTGTAGGTGGAGCAAGGTTGATTCAGTGGAGGCAAGGTTGATTCAGTGGAGGCTCTAACCTTTGATCAGACACTGCAGAGACTCCAGAGCCTTCCGGACGTTGGGGTTATTCAGCGAAGCTACTGCTGTATCTGAACTGAGAGGACACGGATCATTCCCGTCCTTTGGACCTGGTGTCTTCATCTTGCCAGCATCCGAAGATGCTCCCAGAGTTTTTAATATGTTCTTGACTTTCTCACATTCAGCGCTGCTCAGACTGGAGGAGGGAAAGGCCGATGAAACCTTTTGAAGGGTTTGTTTCTGATCGAGCAGACTCCCCAAACTACTAAACAGGGACAAGTTCTGGTGACTCCCGGCACCAGAACTATCCGGGTCCTCCAGCTTGCTAAGTTCTCCAACCTGTGGAAATGATTCGGTCCCATATAAGAAGGACTCCTCGTCCTCGAGCTCGGTGGCTTTCTGGGCCGAGATGTCCTCCATGCTTTTCTCTTGTAGCCAAGAGAAGTCGCTGCCCACTCTTTCATGAGGAAGCAGCATGCTGTCGTTTTCCAGGGACGATGAATGGTCCTGATTGTCATGTTGCTCCCTCGTATGTTCATGCACCACTTTTTTGTCTTCATCTGAGGCCTGTGAAGAAGAATTAACAACTATTAATTACATAATATGCAGCTTCTTTATTATGTTTATAGGCAATGAATACGATTTCTAGGAAGATATAAAAGTTCACACATTACCAGAGCATATGGTCTAATCTGAAACCTGTACACAAGTGTTTATCTGGTGCCTATAGTATTCAAAAAACAATAAATTTACAACATTTCCAGAAATGTCTGGAAAGTCCAGAGCATTTCTTCACTGAGCAACTTCATTATATTTAGAAAATACAGACTAGTCTAGCATCTGCTGCAGAAACACATCCAGTCAGACAGTCATGTTTCCTCTGAAAGAGACTTATTCACGCTTTAAAAACAGAGGACACTGGTTTAATCTCTGTCCATCCTGGCTGAAATTAATCCCTGACCCTCCTTCTCACTCCACAAATAAACTCAAACAAGAGTGAATACCAACAGAAATGTATGAGGGTGCATTGTTTGGTCCACTTTAAACAAATTCTGGTCCACTTCCATGGACAGTCCTGTCCACTTGGAGCAGTGTGAACATACATTCACACTCTGGTTCGAACCAATGAAGCAAACTCTGGTCTAGTTAAAAATGGGGGCTTCGGTTTTCTTCCAGTATGAAAGCAAACAGAGATTCCAGTGAAGCAGAGACAGGAAGTGACGTAGATCAACATGCTGGATATCTGGCGCCTCCTGCTGCTCATACTGGACAGATTCTGGTGAAAACCGAACGGGTTGGATCACCAAAGTAAAACCAGAAACTGCTGCATAAACTTAGTGTTGCTCCATTGTTTACTTGTGATGAAGGAGTCTGCAGAAGGGGAAGGAATGTGAAAGCAAATCAAATGACCAAATCTGTCCGATACCGATACCTGGGGTTTAGGTATCTGCCGATACAGAGTACAGATCTGATACCAGTGTTATTGTATTAAGAGGTCTATAAATTCTATTTCATTCTTCAGCTTCACGTGACATCGACGTGGATCTGACAGACATGAGACTGATAAAGTTTTGCTACAACTAGTGCGTCCAATAACAATACTTTGGGTTAAATATAAGATGAACCAGGAACTGCTAATTTCTTTCTTAACAGATGAATAATAAACAAGCGCAACAAGACAACACAACTAATATCATAAATTAGTTACTGCTGTTATTCGCATAATTTTTGACAGTCATAATATTTATTTATATAATTCATGTTTTATTAACACGTGAAGTCCATGATAGGCCACAGAACTGTTTTAATTACTGAGTAAATAAACTTCGATTAAAGAATTTCTATTAAAAACTATCTTGAAACTGGACGTACGGGGAACGTTTCCCACAAAGAACAGGGGCTGTTAATCCAGGACAGTAAATTCTAAGACGTCTGTTATTGTGGTGGCTTTCTGGCTTTCTTCTGCCGAGTCCTCATGTTTTTTAAAAGCATTTGCCAACGTTTGGTATTGCTGTGGTTCGCTGCACATTTCCTAGGGATGCACGATAACTATCGGCCCGATAACTATCGGGCCGATATTAGGAAATTGTGACGTCATTCCGATCGGTCC
>JBAFTB010000018.1:2827284-2840336 GCA_037177355.1 Melanotaenia trifasciata
GCGTGTGAGAGAGTGTCATTTTATCGTGGGTGTGTTACTGCGCCCCCTAGACTTATGGCTTAAATCTGACACCATACTAAGTGTAACAATAGTAAGGGGTTCACAGTGATTTGAAAGTGCCAGCAGAGTTGTACGTATAAGTTGTAGTACTGTGTACAAGCAAAGAGTTGTATGTATATGTTATGTATAGTAGTGCAAAAGCAGTCAGTAATAGCAGCAGAGGTGTGCAAAGAGGCATAGTGCAAGACAGTCACTAGTGGGTTAGAGGATTTCAGAGTCCAGAGTGTTTTTCTTTGGGGAAGGGGGGATTTTTAGCTGGTGAAAGGAGCTGAAGGTGGAGAGGGGAGAGAGTTCAGCATCCTAACCACCTGGTGGATGAAGCTGTTGGTGAGTCTGGTGGTTTGGGAACGGAGGCTCCTATACCTCCTACAAGAGGGCAGGAGGCTGAACAGGTTGTGTGCAGGGTGGTTGCATCGCTCATGATTGTGATGGCTTTGCGGGTGGTGTATATGTCCTTCAGGGAGTGAAGTGGTGCATCACAGATCCTTCCAATTGTGTACACTATGCGCTGCGGGGCTCCCCTGTTGTAGTTGGTGCAGCTCCCGCCCCACACAGTGATGCAGCTGGAAAGGATGCTCTCAGCGGTTCCTCTGTAGAATGTGGTCATGATGGGGGGTGGGGAATTTGGTGCTGCTCACTCTCTCCACAGCAGCACCATCAATGGTCAGGGTGTTGGGTGTTGTCTCTATGGAAACAATCTTCTTGGTCTTGTTGACATTCAGCAGGAGGTTGTTGTCTCTGCACCGCATGGTCAGAAGATCGACCTCTTTCCTGTAGTGAGTCTCGTCGCCCTTGGTGATGAGACCCACCAGAGTTGTGTCGTCTGCAAACTTCACCCAGTGATTTGTGCTGTAGGTTGTTATGCAGTGGTGTGTCAGCAGGGTGAAGAGCAGGGGACTGAGCACACAGCCTTGGGGAGCCCCTGTGCTCAGTGTGATGCATCTTGAGGTGTGGTTGACAACACGTACTGCTTGTGATCTCTGGCTGAGGAAGTCCAGCAGCCAGTTGCAGAGGGAGGTGCTGAGGTCCAGTTTGCCCAGTTTACAAATGAGTTGTTGTGGTATTATAGGGGCTGTCACCACAACACAGGATTGCAGCAAAAATACAAAAGTATTGTAGCAAACCACCCTTTCATCCCCACTAAGCCAGGGATTAGCCTCCATGAAACCGACCACGTCTGAAGCCAGGTACCAAAGTGGATCAGTTTGAGTTCTCTACCGTGTGCGAAGCGAAGCCGCACAACTCAAGGATATGACGTCAATGTGATCAACACGTGCCGATTCCCAATTCACCCTTCCTCAAGTTTTTTATGCTTTGTAGTCAAGCATTTTTTGAAGAAGCTCAACTTCTTTATTAGTCCAAAAAAATTTTTCTCTTTCGCTTCACAGTGAATCCTCAGCCGTCTTCTCTTCTCTGCTTCCAGCGTGAACTTCCTGCAACACGCAGTGAGTCTTTATCTGCACACGCGTTGCTTTGCTCTAGCTTTGGAGTTTATTCTTTAGCCCCCCCAGCCTGTAGTATGTACTACAGCGGTGTCGTGGGGATGTTGAAGCCTTTCTGCTAGTTTTCACACCGTTTTCACACCTGAACTGGCTTCTGTGCCGTGTGGACATCGCCTTAGTAGTGAATGCTGAACTGAAGTCAATGAACAGCATTCTCATATATGAGTCTTTCTTGTCCAGATGGAAGAGGGCTGGAGAAAAGCCATCCAGCTTACCTCTACCTACTCCTGATTCAGACCACTTTCATTTTCTTTTTACTTTGTTTTCTTTTATTATGTTAGAATAAAGCAAACTGACCTTCTTCTCAATTCCAGTGAAAAACTGGAACATGGTGATGCTGGCTGGAGGCTTGGACATGCCCAGCGTCATGCAGATCCCCTTCAGCTCCTGGAAGATGGGGCTGCCGGACTCCTGAGCTTTCTTCTGAGGCTTGTTCACCAGGATCATCCTCGACGCCTCTAGCTCAGACACTAAAAAGGCTGCAGAACAAAGACGGGTTGGATTTCATCTTCATCACAGACGATGTTCAAGCATCACAAAGTTAAATATAAAAGCTGTTTCTAGAACTGATGAATAGGGACGCACCGATCCGATATTGAAGAAATTTCTAGATTGTGTATCAGTGACAGTGTTTCCGATCCACAGGTGCAGATCTACATAGTGTAACTCGATGCCGTGTGCTTTGAGTGACGTCATGCGCTAACGGCGCACGATGTGGAGGCTCACGTTCGTTTTCAAAGTGGAGCAAAAGCATCAGCCACCTCAGCAACGTTCAGTGTCAGCGTGGAAAACCTGCGCAGTGAAGGTTCAGAGAAGCTTTTACTCTACTGAGCATTTCTCCTGACACCTAGCGGTGTGGAAACACACTGGGACCATCTGATTTTTAACACACTAGTGCAGCTGCTGTTTTATTCAGCAGCTTTTGTAACTGAGTTCTGTGTTTTTCTGCACCTGTTACTGCACCTGACTGGTTTAATGACGACAGTCTGAGAGCAGCTGCTTCCCTGATCTCTGCATCCAATCACTTCCTGTTGTTCTTCCCACCACTTCCTGCTCTGTGGCTTGTGGTTTCTTTTATGTTTTTTTTTTTTTGTATGTTTTGTTTTAAACAGAGAAAGCTGTGGATATAATGAGGAAAGACCCATAAGGAAGAAATACATAAATAAATAGGCATCTCTCTGTAGAATAATGGAATCCAACAAGTTTGGAAATGACCTGATAACCCATATCTCTAGAATCATTGCTGATGTCTTTCCTCCTTGGCATGGTGCTTACACACCTGAATGCTGTAGTGCAGCAAACTGCCTAAAGGAACTAATGTGACCAGTTAAAAAGATGCATACATCTGCAACGGAGTGAAACAGTTAACTCCTGATCTGTAATCAAACTGATAACAAAAAGAATTTAAGTTGTGTTATCAGTCATCTCTAAACTGACTGTTGTCTACTAATCTAAGAGCGATTACTTTAGTCTGCACCTGCTCACACTACAGCTGTGTTTTCCTGGTTCAGGTAAATTCCCTTATTCAGGAAACATCACTCTCATTCTGGGGCTTTTTTCTCCCCGTTTCTCAGCTGTGCTAAAAAGGATTCAACAAAGAAGCCATAACATTACTGTTACTGAGGAGTTTGAGGGCCAAGGCAATGTTATGTCCCACTGTGAGTACAGTGGAGTGAGAGTGACAAAATATAGATTAGCCAAGCCATCATGAGTTGGCCAAACCAACATGACTGCACACAGCTGAGTTCTGTACGGTGTTTCAGGAGCATTTCACTGCTTCTGCCTCTTTGTTCCTGAGCAAATTAAAAGTGTCTCCCTGGGACAATGTTGCAAAGAGAAAACAGAAACACAAGGTGATCAATGTATCAGCGCATTGATTACCACCACCTGATGGTAATGAGCCTCTTCATTCCTGCGGAAGCAACAAGAACGGACCCGAGTTTTTCACACAGTAATTCAGCTTTTTGTTAAATAAGTAATTACATGATGTAAACTGTTGTGTGTCATTTTATGTTCATATGTTTGAGGCAGTTTTAACCCCATTTACACACCTAAAGAGGTCCAAGTTATTTTCTATAGGATGTTATAGTATTTAAAACCATAGAATTGAAAGAGGGTGTACTTTTCCATAACTAAACCTTGTATTAACATATTTCTGTGTAGACTGTATGTTGATAAATGACCTCTGTGGGTAGATCTCTGATGACATTCACCAGTTAATTCTTGAGATAAAGATGTGAGAAACAGGGCTAACATACAGAGGAGCAGCAGACAATCGTCTCTGCGGAGGAATCTCTGGGTGATGTCTCCGCTGGTCAGGACGGCGTAAGGACAAGAAAGCTCTGACAGCAGACCACTCATCTCCAGCTGGAAGCTCTCAGCCTCACTTGGACCTGAAATGGACAAAAGGAAAATAATCCAAGAATTTTGTGTTATTTTAACAAACAATGAAGTTGCTTCAGTCTCACACATGGCTGCAATAAAATCAGCCTCGTCATTAACCTTCACCTGCCTAGAAAAGCAGCCACCATCAATCCAGTTATTTTCTTAACCCTCCATCTGCAGCTACATCCAAGATTAAGCAGCTCTTACTGTTAGTGGCGTGGACATTTTCTTCAAGTTTGCAGTATAGTCTAAGTTCTGAGACGATCCAGGCAATGAGCTTGGTAAACTCAGGTGAACTTGCTCCACCTGCCACAGCAGAGTCGAGAGCTCCTTCCTCCAATACAGGACCCTGGTACCTGGAGACATCCACACACACACACACAAAACAAAGCTAATGCATGTAAAATCTTGTTATATTTTCAGGCACAACTGTCGCCATGTGATTGCCCGTCAGTGCAGCCTTACAGTGGCATAAATCAGAGTCAGCCCGTGATTTACCCAGACTCAGCCAGACCACCCTGCACATCTGCTGGCTCACTGATAAAGGGTAAACTCTGATGGCATTATTCATCTGCTGGATATTGTAGCATAAAAGAAACTAATCGAGCTGTTTGCCACAGCAACACTGGTTCAAGTGTCTAGAAGCTGGATCCCAGACTGGATCCACTGAAGCTATCCCAGTATTCATGGGACGGTGCTGACGCAGCTTGATCCGTCTGTGGCTCAGTTTATTCTAGTACACAGCCACGACCCACCGGGAAAATATCACCCTCAACATTTGCTGCCAATGAAGGCTAGCCGTTTAGCTAAAGTAGACTTTGTGACTAGCTATCTAACGATTCAGAGGCTGATATGATGCTTTGTGCACCTTCTGAACATAAATATAATACAGCAAGAAACATAATGGCTGATTTCTCTTACCCTAAGTCCTCAAGAGAGATAAGAATGTCATTCTCCATCATTTACAATCGAAAATCAAGTGCTGCTGAACAGTTATGGCATCAGCCAGCTCAGCTGGCCTGGTACACGTTCAACGTCTTCGTGCTCCTTCTTCTTCGTTGGTCTAACAGGCGGTCGGAGAGTAAATATGGTTCTTTACCGCCACCTGCTGGCCTGAGTGTGGACAAGCAGGAAACCGTAGACACTTTTTAATAATCAGATTCCTTTAAAACGGATCTTCGTTTAGCTGAGATAGGGTGAAAATGACTGCACTGCCTTTATAGTCTGCTCTCTGATATGTATTTCCTGCCCTGAAGTATTTTTCCCACCAAACTTTATTACATAACGTAATGCATTCAGTTAAAAAAAAAATGGTTTTCTGAATTAATGACTTAGTTTTTACCAAAAAAAAAAAAACATTGGACATTGGGAACCTTGGTGTTCACCTAGACCATAAACTGGACTGAACTCACAACAAAGGCCACTGTACAGGAAGGGTCAAAGCAGGTCTATCTTCTGAGGAGATGAATGGGGCCTCCTGAGGACCTTCTCTGACTCTGTAGTGGATCAGCCATCCTGTACGGTGTGGTCTGCTGGAGCAGCAGCATTACAGAGAGGGAAAGGAAGAAGCTGGACTAAGTCATCAGGAAGTCCAGCTCTGTCCTGGGCTGGTCTCTGGACTCAGTGCAAGAGGTAGGTGACCTCTATGTTGGACCATGACTCCCCTCTTGCAGGACCCCTGTCTGGTCTGGAGAGCAGCTTCAGGGACAGATCGATCCATCCTCCCTGTGGGAAGGAGAGATACCGCAGGTCTTTCCTCCTGCTGCTGCCACATTTTACAATGAACACATGAAACTGTTTTTACATGTTTATATACATGTTTATATCCTGTACATACTCACTCTGCAGACCAGATACTGGATATGTTACTGACTGTGTGCACAATTATTAGGCCAGCTGTAATTATGAGGATTCATTTTATTATTGAACAACTACAGTGCTCTTGATTGATCCAAGAATGTTAATAAACCTCAAACCTGAATACTTAAGAAAGTAAGTGAAGTTTTGGCGTTCTCAGGAGAAAATATGTGTGTAGAATTATTATGTAACTAAATGAAAAATGGAAACTTCCCCACCTTACTTGATTATTTTCATCTGTTAACATCAGAATAACAAACAAACAACTCAAAATTTACAAATAAACATTTCTGATATTTAAAAAAACAAAATGAGTGCCCAGTAAAGCCATCCTTCTTCTCAGTAATGGTCCCGCCTTCTATTCATGGAGTCGGTCAGTTTCTTGATCTGGTGACGATCTACCTTTTGTGCAGCAGCAACCACAGCCTCCCAGACACCTTTCAGACCGGTGTACTATTGTCCTTCACCACGCATCTCCCATTTAAGAAGTTCTCCATAGGGTTTACGTCAGGTGAAGAAGGAGGCCATGTCATTATTTTTTCATCTTTAAAGCCTTTAACTGGCTAGCTACGCAGCGGAGAACTTCATAAACCTGCTGAAAGATGCAGACTTTTTCCTGTATCACTGCTTGAAGAAAGTGTCTTATAAAAGCTGACAGTAGGTGTGGTAGTTCATTTTGAGTCCATCGTCAACCTGAAAAGGTCCAAAAAGCTCATCTTTAGTGATACCAGCCCATACCAGTACCTATCCCTCTGGTCCATCCACTCTCTTCAGTCCCTAAAACCTTTTTAAAATCTATCTTCAGATATTTCTTGGCCCAGTCTTGATGTTTCAGATGTGTCCTGTTGAGTGGTGGTTGGGTTTTAGCCTTCCTTACCTGGGCCATGTGTCTGAGCAGCTTGTACTTCTGGTCCCTCCAGGTAGGCTGCAGTTCTGGAATATGGCAGGGTGGAGGATGATGGGTCCTGGCAGCTTCATGTTTGATTCTTCTCAGATCTTTTTTAATTCAACACATTTTTTGCGGCACTGCTGACTATTTGCAACAAAAGGTTTGCTGGTTCAGTGATTGCGCCTCAGTATCCTGGCTGTTTCAGAAATGCTGCATCCCTCTGAAAGACTTTTTACCATTTTTTATGTGTGTGTGTGTGTGTGTGTGTGTGTGTGTGTGTGTGTGTGTGTGTGTGTGTGTGTGTGTTCAGGTTAATATCACCTGTATGCTTCTGCTTCCTGCACCTGTACTGTTGCAACAAAGTAGTTTCTCCACTGAGGGACTGATAAAGGTTTTTATATTTTTTCTTAATACACCTGATTCAAATGAATGAGTCACGGACAGACATGTGCAGAACTAGACAACAAGCTGTTAGAAAACCTTTTTATCTGAATCAGATGTGCAGCAGCAGGGAAACCTCTAAAACCTGCAGGACGGTGGCCCTTGAGGACCGGAGTTGCTGATCCCTCCCAGTCACCTGGTTTTCCATCATCAGTACTGTTGTGTCTGTTTTACTGAAAGTCTTGATATAAAACCAAAAACTACAGAAAATTAAACGTATTTCAGCATCGTGTATTCCCATGCTGGATGAACGTAAACATTTCGTAAATCTAACGTGTCATATAAGTTGACTAGTAAACATCTGTAAGACATACAAATATAAACATAATATTTACAGTCACATGGTTTCCAAGGCCAAACTGATGAAATAATCCAGCAACACGCTGAATTCTCTGCAGCATTGCTGCACTTCTCTGCTACGACCTGCAGGGGGCAACACCTGGACAGCATGCTCACTGACAGATTTTCTACAACTAAATTTAACGTGTCACTTCAGCATATTCTATTAATCTTAATCTATGAAACTATCTTTATCTAAGATGGTCGATGATCACGTCAACATGGGCCACATACAGAACCGTGTAATAACAATAACGTTGAAAAGGGCGTTTAGCTCAGCCTAGAAGGCAAAGGGCGAGTGCTTTGGCTCCACCTAGTGTCTATTTGTGCACGCCCCTGGTAGGAGGTCGATCTTTGATCCTGACTGGTTTAAAAGTGGTTTTACTTTTATACGACCTATTGAACTGAGAAGACTTTATATAGTTTGAGGATTTTCTTGATAAGTTAAATTTTTCTATTTCAAGGAAAAATCTGCAAAGCTATTCCTGTTCCCTTGTTTCCTCCTTCTCTTTCTACTTGTGCTATTCCTATAAAGCTAAAGTCCATCTATCCATCCATTGTCTGCCATTTATCCAGAGTCGGGTCGCAGGGGCAGCCATGTAAGCAGGGAAACCCAGACTTCCCTCTCCCCGGCCACAGTCACCAGCTCATCCAGAGGGATCCTGGGATGTTCCCAGGCCAGCCGAGAGATGAAGCAGCGGCTCTACTCTGAGCCCCTCCCGGATCACCAAGCTTCTCACCCTATCTCTAAGGGAGATCCCGACCACCCTGCGGAGAAAACTCATTTCATCCGCTTGTATTTGCGATCTTGTTCTTTCAGTCACTACCCACAGCTCGTGACCATAGGTGAGGGTAGGAACGTAGATCAAATGGCAAATACAGAGCTTTGCCTTTTGGCTCAGCTCCTTCTTCACAATGACAGACCGATGCAGAGTCCACATGACTGCAGATGCCACACCCATCTGCCTGTCGATCTCACGCTACATCCTTCCCTCACTCACTGAACAAGACCCCGAGATACTTGAACTCCTCCACTTGGGGAAGGACCACATTGCCGACCCAGAGAAAGCACTCCACCCTTTTCTGGCTGAGGACCATGGTCTTGGATTTGGAGGTGCTGATTCTCATCCCAGCTGCTTCACACTTGGCTCATCACCCTCCTGCAGGTGAGGCGCATGTCACCCTTTCGGGCTGAGCCCGACCAGGCCGACCAGGCCCCATGGACCAGGCCCGGCCACCAAGCGCTCGTGCCCCACCTCCAGGCCTAGCTCCAGAGGGGGCCCCGGTGACCCACGTCTAGGCAAAGAAAACCTGGGTCCATTATTTGTTGTCATCATAGGGGTGCTTTGAGCCACGCTTCATCTGGTCCCTCCCCTAGACACCTGTTTGCTGTGGGTGACCCTATCAGGGTCATAAAGCCCCTGGGCGACAACATAGCCACTAGGATCTTCAGGACCCTAAAACTCCTCCACCACGGGAAGATGGTGGCTCAGGGAGGAGCTAAAGCTAAAGTAACATAAAATACTATCTGTTAGTAACTTCCCAGCAAAAGAGATTCAACTTTGGGGTTGAACCAGGGACTCCTTCACAATGTGAAACCATTGATCTTTCTGTAACTGTCCTCCTGTGAGCAAATATTGGTCAAACATGTTATTTCCATGCTTACTACATAATTTATTTTATGTGCAGTCTAGACATGAACATCTTTGACACTGTCATTATTATTCTAGCTTAATCCACTCCTGCAAACGGAAAGGTGAAACACCTCCATTAAACTGTTTCACCAATAGCTTTGTTTGCTATTTTAAATCTTCATAAACAAAGAAAAGTAGTTTCAAACCTTATATTCATGTGTATGCCTCAGCCCCAGTGTCTCTCTGTGCTGTTTTGTTTTAAACTGTTCTGGATTTCTTGCAGGTATTTTCTGCCATCTATGATCTGATGAACTCTTCTGGACACGATAACAAAGATGGCTGCTCTTTTTATTTTACCCTAACTGTGCTCTACTTATATTGTTGAATAAAGTTGGGGGCGGGGGTTAACTGTAATGAGAGCCTTGATAGCCCATCTGATGGAGGTGGACGATCATTTAATCTTTCACCTGTGCTGAACAGGCATTATTGTTATTATTAGTGATCATTACAGAAAAAATGTGCGTGTCTTTGTCAGGCTCTCTTTGTACATTTAGAATGGACCTGGAGATCAGTTTTACTCAGCTTTCCGACATTCTCTTTTTTTCTGACTGAGATGGATTTTTTTTTCTTTTTACCTGAAATAACATTGTTTTGATGGGTGCAATGGTGTCATTTATCTTGAAATGAACAAAAGTACAAGTTTGTTAACAGGCTGAGGCCACAAGAGAGGGGGTTGTGGAAGAGAAAGCCTGAACATTTTACTGCTTTCTTCACTTATATGTCGATTTGAATCGATCTTTGTACATAAATTTACCCTCAAAGGACACAAAAATGGTCGGAGAGCCACATCCACTTTTAGAAATGCTTAGATCTCCTGTGGTGTGTGAATGAGTCCAGTTAAAATCCAGATCCGGGAATGATCGATGTGAAGGTTAAAACCACCAACAACTAGAAGAAGACTTGATTATATTTTCGAGGCCTGTATATATGTATTAGCTCAGAGTCTGACCGGGTCTGTTTGTTCGGAACCAGTTTTCTTGGTCCATGACAGGAAGTGCGGAGACGTTTTAGAAACATGGCACGCGGGTCCCACACAAACGTCACTTCCGCCACCTCCACACCAAAACAAGATGGCGGCAGTCGTAGAAAGAGTAGATGGATGTGTTGGGTCGCTGGATTCGGACGCGGTATCGCTCAGACAGTCCACCCCACCGCCGGACCAGCAGCACCAGAACAACCCGCTGCTGGGTCTGCCCATCGTTGCCATAGAGACCATCCTGAACTTCCTGTCCTACGATGAGATCAGCCTGCTGCGCGCGGTAAGGACAACAGAGGCGGACACGGCTAACGTTAGCAGGGTGCACGAGCCTGACACAGATGCGTGTTACAGCTGAGTGGACATGGTCTTACACGCACACACACACACGCACAGCGTCCTGCAAACACACCGAATTCGTGAAAACTGCTGCAAACGCGCGTGAGGACGGAGGGTGGATGTTTCTCATCAGCTGTCAATACAGGAGATGCTGATCAGTGTCCCCCTGCAGACAGACAGGTGTGTTCTCTTGCAGACAAACTGGTATGTCCTCCTGCAGAAAGACGAGTTTGTCCTCCTGCAGACAGACAGGTATGTCCTCTTGCAGACACACAGGTTTGTCCTCTTGCAGACAGACAGGTGTGTCCTCCAGCAGACTGACAGGTGTCCTCCTGCAGAAAGACGGGTTTGTCCTCCTGCAGACAGACAGGTGTGTCCTCCTGCAGAAAGACAGGTTTGTCCTCCTGCAGATGGACAGGGGTGTCCTCTTGCAAACACACAGGTTTGTCCTCTTGCAGACAGACAGGTGTGTCCTCCAGCAGATGGACAGAGAAATGTGTCCTCCTGCAGACAGAGAGGTGTGTCCTCTTTTTGACACACAGACAGGTGTGTCCTCCTGCAGACAGGCCAGTGTGATCCTGCAGAGAGACGTGTGTCCTCCTGCAGACTAACTGGTATGTCTTCCTGCAGAAAGACAGGTTTGTCCTCCTGCAGACTGACAAGTGTGTTCTCCTGCTGACACACAGACAGGTGTGTCCTCCTGCAGACTAACTGGTATGTCTTTCTGCAGAAAGACAGGTTTGTCCTCCTGCAGACAGAGAGGTATGTCCTCTTGCTGACACACAGACAGGTGTGTCCTCCTGCAGACAAACTGGTATGTCTTCCTGCAGAAAGACAGGTTTGTCCTCCTGCAGACAGACAGGCGTGTCCTCCTGCTGACACACAGATAGGCGTGTCCTCCTGCAGACAGGTGTGTCCCCCTGCTGACATACAGACAGGTGTGTCCTCCTGCAGACAGACAGGTGTGTCCTCCTACAGACAGGTGTGTCCCCTTGCAGGCAGACAAGTGTGTCCTCCTGCAGACAGTGAGGGGTGTCCTCATGTTGACTGAAAGGTGTGTCCTCTTGCAGACACACAGGTTTGTCCTCTTGCAGACAGACAGGTGTGTCCTCCTGCAGATGGACAGAGAAATGTGTCCTCCTGCAGACGGGTTTGTCCTCCTGCAGAAAGACAGGTTTGTCCTCCTGCAGACAGAGAGGGATGTCCTCATGTTGACTGAAAGGTGTGTCCTCTTGCAGACACACAGGTTTGTCTGCTTGCAGACAGACAGGTGTGTCCTCCTGCAGATGGACAGAGAAATGTGTCCTCCTGCAGACGGGTTTGTCCTCCTGCAGACAGACAATGGTGTGTCCTCTTGCAGACAGACAATGGTGTGATCCTGCAGAGAGACAGGTGTTCTCCTGCAGACAGACATGTGTATCCTTCTGCAGACAGACATGTGTATCCTTCTGCAGACAGACAGGTGTGTCCTCCTGCATACAGACATGTCTATCTTCCTGCAGCCAGACAATGGTGTGTCCTCTTCCAGACAGACGGTTGTGATCCTGCAGAGCGACAGGTGTCCTCCTGCAGACAGAAGGAGACGGTGGGAGGGGCCCTAATCTTCCAACAGGTGACTGACAGAGAAGTTAATCAGGGATCAGATGATGCAGGCCCTACAGAGCAGCCATGATGGAAATATTTACTGGACATCAGGAACATCTGACTTTGCAGGGAAACATTATTTATATGGAGTTATGTGTTTGACGTGTCCTCACAATGTCATATAGTCATTAAAATATGTTGCTGCATCACTACGCGTGACTAGCAGATAAAAACCGCTTAGGTTGCTTAGTCAAAGCTGCTGGCAAAGTTTCCGGATCCCAGCAGGAGGGTCTTTTGGCCATTTTTAATAAATATGTGGTGAGGAAAGCTCGTTCTATATTAGACTGCCCGAGCCACCCTCTCCAAAATGAGTTCATTTTATTACCTTCTGGCCGACGCTTCAAGGCCACTTTGGGGAGGACAAAGAGACTTAAAGTGTCATTTGTCCCTCCTGCTGTTCAGTTACTTAACAGTAATGGCCTGAGGTGACAGAGATGTTCTATTTTGTTTTTAGCTGTGACTCTATTTAACTTATTTAAGCTCATTTAATGTTTTTTAAGCTCATTTAATGTTTTAAATTGTGAGAATCTCTCTTTTTGACATAGGCCTATGCCTTCGGTTCTGATTTTGTTTGCTGATGTTTTGATGTGACGTCTGTCCTATGTGTGTGTTTTGGCTGCGAAATTAATTTCCCTTTGGGGACAATAAAGACGTTGAATTGAATTGAATAACTGCAGGAGTGTGCGTGGATTCAAAAAGACACACAGAAATGAGTTAATGTTGCTATGATGACGATGTCTTCAGAGCGTGAAGGTTAACGTTTCTATGATGACAGTGTATTCAGAGCTTGATAGTTAACGTTGCTATGACGACAGTGTCTTCAGAGCTTGATGGTTAACGTTTCTATGGCGACAGTGTATTCAGAGCTTGATGGTTAACGTTGCTATGACGACAGTGTCTTCAGAGCTTGATGGTTAACGTTTCTA
>JBAFTB010000018.1:2872660-2888379 GCA_037177355.1 Melanotaenia trifasciata
AGGTTATTTTTAGAGAAGTAATCAGGTTATTTTCAGAGAAGTAATCAGGTTATTATCAGAGAAGTAATCAGGTTATTGTCAGAGAAGTAATCAGGTTATTGTCAGAGAAATGCATTTGCTGCATATTACCACTCACATTATCAGCTGACGCTAAGATCACGGCACTCATATTAGCAGCTAATGCTAATGGCCAGTATTACGTTCAATAAGAGGTGATGTCACCACTCACAGAGTTTATAATAAATCCTATATGCTTATTTAAAGTCACATTTAATCTATAAGAGGGTTACACTTTTATGAAACAGTAAACAGTCTGAAGCTTTTTATCTGCTTTACATGACGACATGTCATAGCTGCGCCTGCTCTGTGTCCACGCCAGTCGACACACACACACACGGGTTTCCATCGGAGGACAGAGTGCACGCGTCGGTAAACATGTCAACCAGCTGGAAATCAGACAGAAATATGAGTTTTCTAGATTCTCTCAGGCAGGTGGAGATGGAAGCATGTTGCTCCAGTGAGGAGCAGATGGAGGAATTCTCCTGCTCCGGTGTTAGTGCTCTGATGGTGTCACGGTCGTCATGGGAACGCGCACAGCTGATCAAGCTGAAGCTGCCGTCATTGAAGGAATTTCTAAGTTGTATTACGAGTTTAGATGATCAAGTATTCTTTGAGCTGTATTTACATCAACACGGTATCTGAGATCTGAACTTAAAGAATATTTAGAGCAACTCAAAACGGTTTAATCAGGATATTTAAAACCTTCTTTTCTCTCCTGTTGGTTTTTAATTTTTATTTTATTATTATTTTTTCTGTTTCCCCATGACATAATTTCTTGCTCTGAATCTGGGGAATCACTGTGTTGTCATGGTATTTCATAGATGCGTCAGAACAGATTATTACGTATTTTGATTGTCGAGTAAATGTACTCAGTGTTTCATATTTAAAAAACAAAATTTATCTGAAAACATTTTTACTATTCAAGAAAAATATGTGGCGTTACATAATTAGCTGTAAATGAATCAATATTGAATCAATTCAGGAAATTATTGACGATATCCAGCCATCTTTAACTACGAATACTTCATAAAATTGTGGTTGAATGTAGATATAATACTAGTATTAATGTGTAGCATATATACAAAGTAATGTAATTCAGGCCAAAGCTAAAAAAGCTGTTGTTATGACACCGACCCAAATCGATATCGGATCAGAACGGAACGAATTGATTCTTGAGATTTGAATCGATACCCGGCTCTAATCAGGTTATTATCAGAGAAATAATCAGGTTATTATATCTGTCATCCTCGATGACACCTTGTTCATTTTTCTCTCAGAGCAGGGAAAGCCAACATGGATGATTTAATCCATTAGTTTGGAGGGAATAACGTCCATACTTCCCACTCTAACATGGTTTTCCGAATCCATGTGCACTGTGGCCTCCACAGCCAATCGTGTTTTAATCAGTGGTTTGGTTTACATCAGCACGCTGCATGTCGGAAGCGTACCACAAGTGCCTTGTCGCAGCTTTCTGCTAAACATGCGCATCAAGAATGCTTCGAGAACGCATCAAGCTCTGCAGTTCAGACAGGAAATCAGACACGGAAGCATCGTAAAAGCTTCCGGTGAATTTAAAAATAAAAGCCTCATGCAGATCTGCGATCGCTGAACTATGTAAACGTTACGTCATTAATCAGTCAAGGGTTTTTTTTTTCATCATGGACGATGACACATTTATCTGGGATTTCATGATGTGGTGAATCCAGCTACGTGGGCTGCCTTCGCGGCCGCTCCGCATCAGACACACTCCTGATGTGAGTTGACGTGAAGCAACTCAAGCAGCAACACGTAGATGCAACTTTCTGTCCAAATTCACTCTGAAGCACTGCTGACATTGTGGAGGAGGCTTGGTCTCAGGGATGGGCAGCTGCAGAGGTCAAAATTAATTCAACCATCATCCAGCTTTTCTTGTCGTTTTTGTTTTCCGTTTATTTTACCGGGTGAGAGGTTTGAGAAACAGTTCTGCTCTACAAACATGACCTGGATCAGGCACCGTGGTGGTGGCAGATCTCACCCACATATGAACAAATTCCACCATATTCCAGCTGTTTCATTGTGGAGCTCCGTGATTCTGTATTTGGTTTCCACATCATGGGAATCCTGGGTGTGTGTGATCAGCATGAAAACCCTCATCCTGATGTGTTTGTGTCTTCCAGGTGAGGAAGATAGCAGCGGAGTACTACGAGGACCTTCCTCAGTACACGTCCTGGATCAAGGTTCTGTACGACTTCATCATGGACGACTCTCTGAGCCCGTATTCCCGGATCAAAAGGAAGCTGAAGGGAGACGTGAAACAGGAGTAGCTTCTCTGGAAGCTTGTGTGGACCAAAGCTGGCGCCCTGCTCCCCCATTAACACCTCCTGCACATTGACGCTGGTTCAGACCGGTTCTGTTGGACTGAGAATGTTTGTTACTGAAAAGGTTGTTGGACTGATGTTCAGTTAAACTCCAGCAGGTTATTTTCAGTGTTGTCTTGCTGAGAAAATTTGCACACATCCTTTTTTGTGGTAAAATGTAGCTAGACTAGGAGAAATTCAGATGCCTTAAACCCAACATGAAGTTTAGGATTAAATCACCTTCCAAACCAAATAAGATGGACATGTTCAGTTTTTCATTTTCTGCCAGATGTTCTGATGATTAACACACAGAAGCTGTCTGATCCAATCAGACGTTGATCGCTGCTTCCTGCTCGTCCTCCTGGCTAACAGGCATTATTCAGCTTTTAACACAGCTCCTCTATTATTTCACCACGTTGCCAGATCTGCTTTTATTCAGCTCCCATCGTTTGGTGCTACATAATAAGCTGAAGAATAAACAGAATTCATGTAACTTTAAATAACGGGAATAATAACAGTGCCTGACAAAGAAAATGTTTGTTTTAATATTCGTGGTGATGATCAACTATGTTTTTATGCTTGATACATAACACAAGCTCACCTCAGATAAACGTCATTCCTCTGTGTTTGTGAGCTCGGCCTCAGGAGGCTGCCCTGTGACATAAAACAACCGCACCTGAAGGAGAACGCGACTTCCGTTCAAGTTGGAGATCATGCGTGTCCACCTGGAGCGGTGAGGTTCCCAGCATCTGTTGCCATGGTGAGGCAGCCTGGTAAGAAGAAGCTTTGTGATGCTGAAAATCCCAGGCTGAACCTGAAGTCACCTGGATAAGTTCCCGCCTCACGGTGCACTCCTCTGATTGGCTCTCCTGCTATGAAAACGGCTGAGATGTTGACTGACTGCCACTGATTTATTTCCCTCCTGTAAATTGACTGAAAAATAAAAGTACTTTTTATTGTCACAGACAGCTTTTAAATCTTTATTTCTTAAACTCATTTTATTTTCAACATTACTGAATTATTTATAAGTGGTTCTATATAAAATATGCATATTAAAAAGATTTACATTACTGGCAAATGTTACATCAGCTATATTCCAGCTACACCCTGCTCCTGCTGCACTTTCAGATAGATCATTCAAATAGATGTTCTTTTCATTCAGTCTTGATTGTGGAATAAAAAATGTTGCAAAGCCCAAAATAAATGTTCTATTTGAGAAATTTGATGCTGGTTTAAAATTTGTTTCATAGAAAGGGAGAAGTGTTTTTATAATGGTTTCACTATTATAAGCACTGGAAAAAATGGCACCACGTTATGATGGATAGTCAAAATGACTAATTTTACTATTTTTCTTTCAAATAAAGCCATGACATTAGAGAATGCATGATTATATTCTGTTATGGTCGAGATATTTAAAAAGTGGTATTAATGGAAGTCAATGGGAATTTGTTGCCTGATGAAGTAGTACAGCATTAATCTTACTCTGCCAAAAAAACTAAAAATGCAGCTAAATCAATTTTGCTATTCATTTTTAGTACATCTAAGACTGATCTTTACATTAGGTCCCCAACCACTAAAAATTTATTATATGGAAAAAAAAATTAAATGTTTCTGCTTTTAGTTTCATGAAAACAGCGACTTTTGTTGGAAAATTGGCTTTTAAAGGGTTAAAAATAATTCAAATGATCTAATATTTGGTATTTTTGATTAGGTCTGAAGATGATTAAAACATCTGAGCAAAAAAAAGTGGTAAAAAATATTATTCCGTAATTGTTTAATAGCAGTTTTTTAAGAGGGGACTTTTTTGTCCTCCGATGACCTGAAAGGATAGTAAATTTGTCCCCAGTGACATGTTGACCTCTAAATAAAATTGAAATTGGAATATGAAAGTTCTTTAAAACACTTTCTTACAAAAAAATCCTACCGTTTGGTGCAACACACCAAAAATGGTGGCCAAAAGTTGAGCGAAAAATAACCAAAAGGGACAAAAAAGTCCCTGATTACCCATGAGGGTTAATACAAGTGACCCAGTCACTTCAAACCAAAGCTGAATTGAAGCAGACGACCACCCAAACAAGACACAACTCTTCCTGATTTTCTTAAAGCTGATTCACAGTCAAGTGATCGACCACTTTGTGGAATTGAAAAAAGGCCGAATGCTTTAATGTTCAAAAATTAAACCATAAGTAATCCTGTAATCTCTTGTAAGGCAGTCCATGTAAGTAATCTCTAAGCTGAACTTACTGTCACAAGATGGTTCATCTTAAGATTTCATTGTGTTTTATGGTTTTCTTTTTTGCCATGTTTTTTTTTGTTTTACTTGGATTCATTTGGAATTTAGTTGCATGCTTTTTAAAAAAAACATACTGTGATTATTTTACTGGTTCCACCTTTGACCTGATTGCAGTATTGACTGCTGGTGTTGGACTATTGATTGACGGCTCAGATAGCCAATGGAATTTAAGAGGTTTGAAGCAGTGAGCCAGTCTGCAGTAGGCAGAAATTGGTCTCATGTTGTCTCCATAAATATAAGATGGCAAGATGTAGGATTTCTAGGAAGTGCCTGGGGGTGATGTGAGAAGCAGCGGGCCCAGTGCCCAAGGAGAGTGCAAGGGGCAGAGTGCCCAGATAGCCCGAGTGGGGGGCAAGAGAGCAGAGCATCTGAAAGTGTGTGTTTTAGGCTGCCATGGAAGGAGAGCGGTGACCCAGGGGCCGCATCCAACACAGAGGCAGAGGATGACATGGCCAGGGGTGAAAGAGGGCAGCAGCAATGAGCACAAATAGCCATGGCGGTGGAAGGCTGTGTACAGGCAGGGTAGGGTGTGGGTACCACTTCTCCACATATTGTGTTGCTTTAAGAGAGACAGATCCACTTATAGGATCCCCTTACAGTAACACCTCAATGGTGTCGTGTGGTGGAGCCAGGCCGAGGCACCAGTACCATGAATTCCCGATATATTCTCCCGGCTTCAGTGACGACACGCGGCTAGAGGACTGTAACCGTTCTGGTTACTGTGAGACTTTTCTGGACTCTATTTCACCAATAAACATAGTTAAAATGCTCAGCTAGCCTCCTCTTGGTGTTGGTGCTCTCCACTCGATCCTTTTTAACCTATGGTTGTTTTTAATTTTCAAGCAAGCTGGTGTGACCCACCCAGCCCAGGGGTCACATTACTTATGTTGTTGTGTGTAGAAGTTATAGCGGTCCAGTCATAGGGATTAATCTTGGTCATTGGCAGTTAACCCACATGATACAAAAGGTCTTAAGCTCCCTGGATACGATAGTATCCTGGTACATATGTAAACACATGGACTGAGCTAACCAGGATGTCTCTCTCTTTCCCTGCTACTACCTGGTCTAACACTGGGCCGGGAATGCAAGCAGCTGCGGATAATTGTGTGTGTCGCTCCTGCTAGACCAGCTTACGGCTGTATACCTGGTGGTGGTAAAACTGTTAGACTAAACTTGTTTTTAGCATTAACTGCACCCCAACTCTTTACCAACCTGGCACCCCTGTTCCCTGAGGACACCTGGGGATACGATTGCATGTTGAAATTAACCAGGATGGCAACCCCTCCCAACTGTGCCACCTTGGCTGTCTTATTTCCACCAGTGTTGAGTAAGACTCGGGCAGGTCCCTTTACTCCGTTCAGGGGCCATTGGGAATATGTTTGTTTTAATTTCACTGATGGAGCCTCGGGAAGAGGCGTCCACTTAGGCCAAATAGATTGGTCATGGTGTAACAGGGTAGTGTTGAATGCACACTCGAGCATTGGCTCTTGGACACGAGGTGGACTGTATTTTTATTGTGGAGGACGGACAGTGGTCTCATGTCCATAGAGGGTACACGGGTGTTTGTGCCATGGTACGTCTCTCTGCCCCTCTTACTATTTTTGGAGGGTCTCCGGTTAAAGTGCATCAGAATCAAGCTAGCACGTTGACTTTGAGGTGGCGGAGACATGTGTTGTCTAAACGGAGTACAACATGTTTTGACCCTACTCTTAACAGTCCTACTTATATGGATGCCATTGGGATTCCTAAGGGAGTTCCCAATGAGTATAAATTGGCCGACCAAATTGCGTTGGGGTTAGAGAATATTCCTATTCTGTCGGCGTTATTCCCGGTTACACCCAATACGAATGTGGACTGCATCAACTATGTTCATTATAATGTACAACGATTGGCCAACCTTACCAGAGATGCAGTAAAAGGACTCTTGGAGCAGTTGACTCCTACTTCTCTGATGGCGGTTTAAAATAGGATGGCTTTGAACATGCTATTGGCAGACAAGGGGGCAGTCAGTTCAATGTTTGGACGTATGTGCTGCATGTTCATTCACAATAATACTGCCCCGGATGGGATGGTTACTAGAGCCCTGAAGGTATTATGGACCCTCTCAGATTGAATGAAGGAGCACTCAAAGGTTGAGAGCCCTTTTGAGGATGGGTTGACAGGAAAGTTTGGCAAATGGAAGGGATTGATTATGTCTATTGTATTGCCGTTGACCACGGTGGTGGTCATTGTGGTTACTTGTGGTTGTTGCTGTACCTATGTATTAGGGTTCAACTGATTGCTACGGCAGTAGCTTGGGTGGATTGTGCTGATAAAATTGTCTTTGCTAGCTCTGGTTGGACAAACGATGGAGCTTTCTAGGGAGGAGTCAGATCTTAGGTGGTGATCTCTGGAAGAGATCAAAAGGGGAAATTGTGAGGATGAGGAAACAATTAGACAGGTGACACGTATGGGAGTCAGGTAACGGAAGGGTATAATCATATATAATAGTTTATGAGTGGTGTAGTGAAGGTTGTTTTCGTGATGGGGAAGTTAAACACTGAGACGACGAGCTCCAAAACCGGCTCCAAAAGGGTTCGCCCCGTGGATTCCCCTGAAGCGACCAGTCCAGTTTCTCCAACCAGCAGCGATACAACGGATATCTTAATCTCCATCGACAAAAAGCTATCCAGTCTCGATGCCCGGCTCTCCCTGCTGGAAGTTCTTCATCGTGAATTTCAGTCATTAAAAGAAAGTTTGGAATATAGCCAAAAGCAGGTGGAAGTTCTTGCTACGGAGAAGAATGCCCTCAAAGACTCGGTGAAAACCCTTACTGAAGGAGCAAGCCGACTATCAGTGGAAAATAAAAATAATTAAAGAATTAGTCCTAGATCTACAGGCTCGTAGTATTTTTCCCTTTTCCTCTATCTCCGGTTCGGCACTGACATATAAAGACTAAAGAAAATAAGATTACAATAAAAATAATAAAAATATCAAAGGCAGCCATGTATATAACATGTCTCCCTTGGTAGAGCAAATCTGGCAAAATATGGCACACAGACCATCGTTCTGTATGTTAGGATGCTGGACAGGGTTAAAAAAAAAAAGAAAAGTAGGGGGACAGCTGCAGAAGCAAATACTTTTCTCTCAGCTTTGAAGCTCCAAAACAGGACAGACAGCAGACACATACACTCAGAGATACAGAGAGTGACTTTTGACACAGGTCTTTTGTTTAATATTCAAATAGAACAGCACACACACACATATACAGTGTCTGAGCCAGACTGGACCGGTTTCTAGGGTAGAGAGTGGAAGTATAAAATAAGATAGCACTTCTGGAGTGATTAGACTCTGCTTGGATC
Source organism: Melanotaenia trifasciata (assembly GCA_037177355.1). Classification (NCBI taxonomy): domain Eukaryota; kingdom Metazoa; phylum Chordata; class Actinopteri; order Atheriniformes; family Melanotaeniidae; genus Melanotaenia; species Melanotaenia trifasciata. Next base: position 2,880,691 of record JBAFTB010000018.1, read on the forward strand.
TTGTAGCGCTTGTTTTTGCTTCTAGTTAGTCTCCAGACATATCTGCAGGGAATTGCTCATGTAATCTCTTACTTCTAAATAAATGTGTACCAGGGTTCAGCGATTCTTTTCATCAAACAAACTCAGGGGAATCAAACACTAGTTACAGATGTAGGAAGCTGAAACCTCAACAGAAACAGCAGGAGCTTATTAATAATTAACTTTTTTCTAGTCCAGTCATGTTTTTATAATTTTTCCGGCCCCTGCAGCCAAAGCCATTTTATTTTTAAATCACTTTTGTATGTTGCTGGGATTTTTCTGCCCACCAACCAGCGACCTTAAGCTTTATGATAGGTGAGACTGAAGGGGGCGGAGCCACTGCCAACCCAACATTTCAACCTGAAGCTTCCAGAACATCAGTCAGCGATCCGTCCACCTGAACCACATGGTACAGTCCCAGCTCTGTCCACTGGGACAGACTGCGTCTATCTACCGTCTGACCTCAGGTCAGACGAGAACTTTGTGAGTCATCAGGGACCGACTCTGAAAGTCAACGTGACTGCAAGGAAGGAAGATCTCGTTGTCTTTGCCTTCGTCATTGCGGATCAATGCCGAGGAGCAGGGCCGGCTCTAGGCCAGCAGGTGCCCTGGGCAAAAAAACCCATGCAGCAACATGCTTACTGAAACTGAAGCTACATAACACACACATTTTATAACTAATGTACAAATTCTTGTCTCTTTATTAACAAACAAAACAAAGTAAAAAAAAAAACACTAAACTAAACAAACTGCGACAAAAATGCTAAATAGCACAAAAAAAATGAAAATAAATAACGTTTAGTGCAAAAGTCAAGGGCAAATCCTAAAACAATGTCAAACGCTGCAATCAAAAAACACATTAAACTATAACAACTGCTTCATTTATGATAAACAAAATAATGCCACTGTGTACAACAAAAAATCAATCAAGCAATCAAATAAAATTTTTTGGATGTTTTATGTAAGTTGTAACACAAAGCTTAGTTATTAGATAATCCCTCATGTCCTTTCAGCCACCAGAGAAACAGTCTGTCTGGATTCAATCATCTTTATGACGTTTCTGCATTCAGTGTTCTTCATGTGGATCTGCTGCCACAGATCCAAATATCATTTAATACTTAATAAATTTAATAGTAATTTAATTTAATAGTAGATAAAAACATTATAAAACATAATAGTCCTGCAGTCATTATTCTTTGCCGAGTTAACTGACATTCCTCTCTGGGAGCCTCTGGTGCAGACCATGAGGCTGAGGCCTCCTCTCTAGCAGCTTATACAGGGGCCTGTTGTGGCTGCAAATGTTTTCTCAACTCATCTGGACAAGTACAAGTTTAACGTATTACTTTAGATTTTGTAGCAGTAGCATTAAATAGCTTTAGCCTACCCTTACAATAAACAGACAGCTGCATAAATACTGCTTTGCAAATACAATTAGAACATTTTTATGTCGTATCAAACCTTGACTTTATGTCATTTTGACATTATGACATGCATGCTTTTTATTGCATAATGTACTTTATTATGTTGTTCAGATATTGTTACGGTAAAATAGCATCTATGCTAGCTAGAATTAGCCCACTGTCAATGTAAGAATGAAAGCTTAACCCACGCTGCCTTAATGTTTAGTAAGTCAGACATAACTCTGCTCTGGGCTCCTTTTTCCTCCTTCCTTCATTTTCTGTAAGCAGCTTCTGACGGCTTGGACTGTCTTTTCATTATAAACTTTTTTAATGATTTTCTTGTTGGCAACACACAACAAGGTGACGTCGTCCATACAAACCTGGATGTGCCACTCCCCTCCCTCCACTCTCTCACCTGCTGTTACACCTGCACCAGGCTCTGCCACGGACACACCCACTCCTGCCAGGCTTCACTCCAGAGTCAATCTCCGGAGTTCTGATTAATCACACCTGCATCCAATTCTCTACCCGGCTTCATATACCCCTGCTCCACTCACACTTTGTCAGACCTCGTATCAGCAATGGTGGCCCTTTCATCTTCCTCCTTTGTGGCTCCAACTCACCTGGCTGTTGTCTGGACTTCCAAGTTTATTCCCTCCTTTGCCTCCATCGTAAGCTGCCTGTTGATCTCCAAGCTTGTTGTTAAAATACCTGATTGAACCTGATCAATCTCTAAGAGGTCCTTTGTTACACCTGCCAGCAGCAGGTCCAGCGAGGAGGGCGTCATCACAGAATATTGTAGCTTCTTTTAATTTTTATAAATTGTTTAGTCTAGTTATTTTCTAAGAAATGGAATAGAAATCAAATTAGTGTAAAAAAAATAAATTTTATATAATCATTTTAATTTTATTTATTTCACGGCCCCCTTCCAACAGATGGTGCCCTAGGCAATCAGAACACTCTACACTTATCAGTATATATATATATATATATATATATATATATATATATATATATATATAAGAAATATTTCATGTTTAAAATATTTTCAGTGTTTGTAAACTGTTTACTTGGGGTTTATATGTTATTTGTTAGGGGACATTATGAATTTATTTACGTGGACGGGGGTTCTGTAAAGAGGCGACTCATTTCTAACATTATTTTTATTAATATCTTTTGAAATGAAGAACTTGTAATTGATGAAAGTGCCAGCTGTTGTGTTGGTGTTGGACTTTTTTTCTCTTTTAAATCATTCATTTACTCTAGAATGAATGAAATATGGGCTAAAACAAGATCCCTCTCTGCTCTACAAACATATGTAGACCACCTTTCCTTGAGCAAAGATTAAAAATACACACCCTCCCCCCCTCCTCTTTGACCCCCACCCTACCTACTAATTTCCATCTTGCCCTTTAATCAAAGCCATTAAAGCAGCTTCATCTTGTGTACCACACTCATGGTGAAACTGAGGTGCATCTTCCATGCAGGTATGTAAAAGTTGTTCTTATTGCTGAAATTATGTCACAAGTCCTGTTATATGTTGTATCATTACAAAGACTTCAGCTGTTTCCGCCTATTTCCTGAGCATTCTTCTAATCAAGCTTTAGTTTAAATTTCATTTGTCCAACCCATGGATGAAGCAATTGGCGAAGGCAAAGCTCTCCATTCATTAGATTCTTTTAATGTGCATGAAAGCAGTTGTGCAAATAAACAAGCTGTTACACAGAAAAGAGGAATCCCTGAGTCTGTGCTGTAAACCAGCAGGGACCACATTTCTAACTTGTGCCTTTTATCATATTAATCCCACGCAACGTCATTTTGCAGGTCCCAGAAAAGGACTTATAAATTGCCTCTAATAGGCTTCAAATCAAGCACTAATTAAAACTGCATTAACCTTAATGAATCAGAAAAATTGAGACCCAATATATTGGAGTTGTGTTTATACAAGAGCTGGTTTCAATAATACATGACGTAAGCGGCTGTGTGGGATGAGCCCATTCCAACTAATGCGAACCTTCTGTGAGTGTGTATATCTAAACGTGTGTGTGTGTGTGTGCATCAGTGCGGTGTGTTTTTGGCCCTCGTCATCATTACCGGCCTTGTTAGAGGTTAACTTTAGCAACATTCAGACGTCTTTAGCACCGTGGAAGCAGACGGAGCCGCATGGTGCCAATCAGCGTCACAGGTGTTCATAATTGTCTGTCTAATTGCTTCATTACTGCTGAGGAGGCCTGAGCCCCCTTCTGCGCCGCCACCACATCTGGATTTTGGGAAGCCCTCTCCAGCTCCAATGAGAAGCCTCTCCTGAGTTTTAACATGTATCTGCTTGTTGCCGTGATTTCCCAGGAGCTCATCATTTATTTGTACGCCGTTTCTGCCTCAAACTCCTTTAATGGAAATTCCCATGGCTGAAAGGGGGGGTTGGTAGGGTGGAGCGCTTATGGCAATTTGTTGACGGGGAGCTCTCATTTGTTTTGAATCAGTGGGAAAAGATGGGGGAGAAAAAAAAAAACACATGCAAATGATGTCAGTGCCATTGTCGCTCCAGTTCAGTACAAGGAGGTTTTTCCTCCCGCTGTCTGTGTTTTTCTGTTCCGTCCCAGTCACTCATACGGTTAGAAGACCCTTGAGATTTCCCTCAAGAGACCTGCTGTCCTAATGAATCAAGCCTCTCCAATGTGGGAAGGACCTAAGAGAGAGAGAGAGAAAGAGAGAGGAGGGGGGAGACTTGGATTCCTTATTACTTCATCAACCTGCCAAATTCACCAAATAACCCTCCTCACTGTTATGTCAAGTTACTGACTAAAATTAAATGACAAAAAAAGGTACATCTTTAAGTTGTGAAACTCACCTCATGTCATTCTGAATACTCACTGCCTTGATTTGCAAAACTTCTCTCAACAAGGAAATGGGCAGTAGTCCAGGCTGAGGTCATCTGCGTAAATGAGACATGTAACATGCCATTTACAGAAAGTAACATCTAAAATCTCCCCTCTCTCCATCAAAGGAGTTCCAGTATGCCTGCGTGAAACTGTACGAGAGGAGGGCCGAGGCTCGACCTTAAACCTCCAGCCACCTTTGCCCACCCACACAGGCTGTGTTTTGTATCCATGCTCACGTCAAGCCTGGGCCTGCACGTGCCAATTAAGTCTCAGCCATATGGATTTCAACTGTGGGCTTTTGGCAGATGTTTGTCCAACCCATCACTCAATTTGGCACATGAGGGATATGGTGTCACCTTTTGGGAGTTTTGGAGATTTCTGTCAGATTTTGATTATCAGTCCTCATCAAGGGAGTGGCGTTTTCCCAGAGGTAAAATTGTAGCCCAATGTGGCTGTTATTTATACCTAAAAGTGGTCTTAGTAGTTTGCGGTGCTGCCATTCAGTCATTGGAGTCTATGCCAGTGATTCCATACATATTGTGAATTATATTCATTATATTTCTGTTAATGAAAAGACAAAACATTTAAGCAGAAGAGTCTGTCAGATGTCGATGGGCATGTCAGTACTTGATTCTCCCTGACAACCAAGCTACAGGCTGCTGCATCTCCAGTCAGGCATGCTGAAGTCCTCGGGGAGAGCTTGCTGGTGTTTCATGTAATGTCAGCACTAAACACATCGTGCCAGTCCTGATTTGCATCTCGCTATACCACTCATGCTCTGTGATTGCACAGGAATCCAGCTTCTATGATGTAATTATGGCGTAGCAGCTCACATCGAGCATCTTATGCATCAAATTTAGTTGCCTGTAATTTCTCGCTCTTACCGGCTGTATTGTGTCCACCTTCTCCCTAACTTGTGGAGTCAACATATCCTAACATTGTTTATTATTGACTCCACGGTGAGTATTTCAAATCCAAGTAGTGAAATATTTCATGTTCTTTGCAGCTTATGTGCAATAGAGTTGGCAGCAGCACAATAGCAATTGGAAGTGATTTATTTTCTTAAAGCAATTAAATGCCTACTTGATCACTTTTTCTTTCTTTTTTTTTCTGAGAAAAAGTGAGAATGTGGCAAGCAAATTAAAGGAGCACTCCATGACTAAACCTATCCCTCGGATTGGTGGAGGCATCACGAGCGAAACAGGAGCCAAACCTTCTTAATCTACGTGGCTACATTTGGGAGTTTGTGAGGAAACAATTCAGAAATGTGTTTTCTATTTCTGTTTGCGTCCGATTATTAATTTCAATTTATGTAACTCCACTTACTCCCACAGTTTAATTAATGATGCTTGTTATCAGCTGTGTTTAAGAGGTAATGGACAATACTGAATTTTGAGTGTTTACAGCGCTGGAGAAAAATCCTGCTGTACCTCTTTGTAATGGCCTGCCAGCAAACAAGAGATTAACAATGTTTGTCACTCTTCCTGCAGCTGCGTTATAATGCAAAGCAAGAAGGGGAGGGGGGTGGGACAGCATTAAGCACATAACTTTGAAATGGTGACTTGAAATAGCCACCATGGTCAGAAGAACTGGCATGGCCTTCCATCACCTAATCCATACCATAATTCCTGATCTAATTAGAGGAAAGCTCAACGTTAGGCCGACCATAGAAGCAGGGACAACACAGACACATCATGTGCCCAGAAAAAGTAGGACATAAGAAGTCAGTGGAATAGAAAGAGAGAGGAAGCATAAAAAGTGAACACAACAGGTAAACAAGACTGGCTGTGTTCACATCCTTAACCTACTCTATTTAATTACTGACTGTACAAACTGTGGAAATACACACGACTTTGAGAAAGTTTGTATTTTACCAATCTGTTCAAGAATGAGAAGTAAATATATTTTAATAATAACTCATTTCAGCTGGGTAGTAGGGAGAATTTTCTATTTTTGCCATGGGTATTGTGGCAAAATAGGCGAAACAATCTGGTCCACCAAAATATTCCAGATAATTTTATCCACAAAATCATTGAAGTGAGGAATTAATGGACATAGCGTCACAAGGCAGCTTTGTAGAGAAGCTTCAATACTTTGCTAGACCTGCTCGAATCTAGAGCTTAGTATTCATTGTGGGAAAAGATATGCTACCTTTTTATTTCTGAATTTAAAAAATTTATTATTTTTGGTGTTTATTTTTTTCTTATTTATTTTTTAAACGTCTTTAGTAATATAGAGTTATGTCATAAAGCTTTGGCCCCAGTTTTGTTTGTATTACATGCATGCACAAGGATGCTAAATTAAATGTAAACATGACTTTTATTCATTTGCACAAAAACTCAGCAGAGCACCATTAATTCAGGTCCTTAAATTGATCATGTGTGTGAAACTATATAAAATATAATAAAAGTGCAAAATGGGATACCATAAACAAGTCTCAATATTAAAAATATACATCAACATGAAACGTTAGTCACTTTGAAGATTGGTCATGTACCTTATGGATAAATTTCCAAGCAAACCTCTGTATGACTTTTTGACTCATTTTCCACTCGTAAATTGGCATTCAGTTTAAAACCCCAAACATGGACAACATCTTATTGGCTTTGTTGTGGTCATTGTTTCAGGACCTTTGTCATCTATAGCAGGCACCACTGCTGATTTTATCAACATTGTCAATTAGTTCTCCACTTTGTTTCTACATCTCTCTATTAATTTGATTGTTTGACTTAAATAACAGAGTAAGAGTAAAATTTAAGATCAGAATAAGTATTGTTTTACTTTCTCATGTGCTGAATACAAATTATTAATGTGCAAATTCAATATAAACATTTGTACTCAACATGTGGACAGAGCTTCACAGGTTTGTCTCACAAGATGTAACGAATAAATACATTTTCATTATTATTTGTGTGCTCAGTGTTTTACTGAATAAAACAATAAAAGCTCAAAAATGAACAGATGTTGAGGAAGTTCTGACCATTTCTTCAGTTCATAAACACACATATTTTAAAAACAGTCATAAAGTAGGACCAGATTTCTGGACATTAGCAAGCTACAATGGAGAAGTCAGGGTTAAACATTTTAAAAGAGCAACAACCAATGGAAAAAGATCTTCTAACCATTGGTTCAGCTTTATCTGTTGCAGTCCAGCCAATAACATAGCAGCAATTTAAGGTCAAAGATAACACAACTTTGTAGTGGGAAAAATACTATGTATCTATGCATCTCCATTACTCTGAATCTGCAGGAAGTCGAAAAGGATACTGTAGGTAAGGCTATTTATTTGTTTAATATATGCAAAAACAGGTGTCCATCTATCTATCTATCTATCTATCTATCTATCTATCTATCTATCTATCTATCTATCTATCTATCTATCTATCTAT
>JBAFTB010000018.1:2888479-2898521 GCA_037177355.1 Melanotaenia trifasciata
CATACATTTATACATACATACATATATACATACACGCATACATTCATACATACATACATACATACATACATAAAGTGCTGGGCAACGATTAAAATTTTTAATCGCATGACATCGCATTGTTACGTGCAAAATCTCTTTCCTTTAAAAGAAGGCATACAGCTATATAAAGAAAATGCAGTAAATTTTGGTTTACAAACGCTACATCTGGTTCTCCAACCTGCGATCTTGGTCCGAGGTGGTCTGTCGCCCCAAGAAAGACTCCAGTGCTTGCCTCGTTTTATCCAAACATTCACATTTATCCAAACTCCGCTGCCCGGCTGTGGCTGCCTGGACTGCTGGCTCAGCATTGATTAACACATCGCCGGCTCAGACCAAGGCAGTCAGGTCCTGATAGTCATTCCAGAGCTGCTCTGCAGCGAGGCGTCAAAAGCTCCTGAAAGCTGCGGTGAAGAGACACGGCAAGATTCTCCCTGGTCATGGCCGGGTGGGGGTCTCCACTCAAGCTAGAGCCTCCCTCTCTTCTCTTGCGTCCACCGCTACAGGGGTCGCCATCTCTCCTCCTGCAGCTGCATCCATGGAGCCAGCCCTGGTATGCTCATTGTGGAGGATTCCATCATCTGACACGTCCACGTGAACAGGTGCCGCACATCTTGCCACTCAGGTGCAGTAGTCACAGACATCAGCAACTCCGCCCACCAACTCGCTCATCAACACCCCTCAGCTCCCACCATTATAATACATGTAGACACAAATGATCTTAAGTTCCAACAGTCAGAGACGCTAAAGATGGGTGTAACCCTAACCCTAACCCCTTGCGGTGTTTGTCCACTATATGGAGCTCTGACTCTATTCAATCCCACAATCATCCCCATGTCTTTGTAGCAGGGGTAGCTAGTAGTTAGCCAGGCAAACCCAGCCTGCTCACAACAAAGGACACACCCTGGACCTGGTCCTAACCTATGGCCTGTGTCCGCTGTTGTTGACGTGGCTGTGTCAGACCACTACTGTGTGTTTTTTAACATCGATTTTAGCCAATAGGAGGTCCGGTGAGAACTGTGAGGAAACCATATATTACCGCTTAAGTGGCTGCACATTTTTTTGACATTTTACATCAAACTCCTGCTCAGATTTTTACCTGCTTCATCTGATTTTATTGCAGATAATTTTAACAAAAGATTAAAGTCAGCATTGACTCAGCAGCTCCACTCAAAACTAAAACTTTAAAAAGATCATCCAGAACACTGTGGAGAAATGAGGAAATTGGAAAGCTAAAAAGAAATTGCAGGAGTGCAGAGAGGCAATGGAGAAAAACTAACAGTCTATCATGAAATTTTACCTGAACTCAAAATCTACAATAATTCACTTAAACAGGCCAGAACACTCCACTTCTCAAACCTCATCACAGATAACAAAAACCCCAAATTTCTTTTTAAAACCATTGATCTTTTAATAAATGCTGATTCTAACAAGTCCTCCATGACAGCATCAGATGCTGCTTGTGAGGACTTTGCAGACCACTTCAGAAATAAAATCAATACTATCAGATCCAATCTTATCCCAATATATTTTTGATTTTAACAAACCTGAAGCTCTGGTTTTGCCTGAGGAAACACTGGAGAGTTTGTCCTGGTTGATGCAAAGATGCTGGTACAGTTTATTTCCAACTAAACCCAACAACCTGCCTTTTAGACCCAATTCCCACACTACATTTAAAACATTTCATGGTTTCTATGAACTTTTAAATATTGTGAATTACTCTATCCAGACGGGTGTCTTCCCATTTGTCTGCGGTGGTGAGGGCCCTTCTGACGAAGAGGAATTTACTTCCCACTGTTTTTAATAAACACCGACCTGTATCCAAACTACCATTGAAAAAATATGTTTTTATTCATTTAAATGACTTCGTGGATAAAACAATATTTTAGAAAAATATAAATCTGGTTTTAGGAAGAACCACAGTACCGAGACGGCTCTTTGAAAGATGGCAAATGACCTCAGGTGTAACTTTAATGCACGTGTGGCAAGCTCGGGGGAGTCAGGGTTATATAAACCCGGGGGGCTTACAGGCTAAAGGCCAGTAAATAATATGGTGAAGTTTCAGATATTGCCACCCCGGGACTTTCACTGTGGGGGATAATAACAGAAAACTCCAACAAGGCACACAGGTTTGTTATACTAAGGAGGCATGAGACCAGTGTCCAAATAATTAAACAATCTTTATTGTTTAAAATAAACAAAACGAGCCTAAAAGAAACCCACGGTTGAACAATAAAAGATGGCTGAAGCTTATCAGTAGGGAGGTGGGCCAAACAAAGTGAAGGGAGCCAAACCAAAGCCACCCCAAACGCATGCAAGACAAACACACTTCGCACTTCAATTCCACAGCACAGACAAACGTGCTTGACATGCAAATGAGGGGAGGATCAAACTAGGAAGAAGGACCCACACCGCAGAGGCACCACCAGCTCCAGGCTTTCTGGCCATTAAAAGAAAGAATAAAATACAATTACAAGAACCGTGGAGTTTGGTCACAAAATAAAAAAAAGGGACAACAAACAAACATAAAACTGCTGCAACATAAAACATCCACACTGGAGGCCACCCGCCAGTACCAGTCCTCATTGCGGGCCGCGTCCAGGGCCTCCAGTGGAGCAACAGAGCATAAAAGGCGTCCCAAAACAATTAAAAGAATTAAAGGTTAAAATAAGCAAAACAATGGCAGCAAAGCAGGACAGTGGTCTGTCAGTGTGGGGGATGGCTGTAAAGCTCCTACTCCACACACCACCGCGATCGCTGTCAGTCATCTGAAAGATGGCGGTGTCGTTAAAATGCCGTTGGATAAATCCTCCTAAAACAAAAAAACAAATAGCCATGAACATCCGATGTAGCCATGAAAAGTGCCCACCAGCCGTGGATTGACCTACCTGGATGACCGGAGCTCGTCACACAAAGAAGCAGTTCCAGAGCGAGAGGCAGCACAACATGCAGGTTTCCCTACAGGAGCACAGTCTGTTAACACCTACTCCATCAGAAAACCCGATACAGGGGAAGTAAAGTTAACATACCACAGCAGTCTTAGGGTGAGAGCCAGTACCACGCGCAGCAACAACAATCTCCAAATCAGCCAGAAGTCAGGCGACCTGTCAGCCAGACGAACCTTGCCCAAAACTGGCTCTTCGCCTGCTTAAATACGTCGCTCCCCTCCGCTGATTGGTCAATACTGCAATCACTCACCTCATACTGCCACAATCGGAAACTTTCAGTTCTGGTTCTACTGGATCTAAGTGCTGCCTTTGATGCAGTAGATCACCACATTTTACTAAACAGACTCAGAAGTCTGGTGGGCCTCTAAGGTACTGTTCTTAAATGGTTTTACTCCTATCTCACAGATCAGCAGTTTTATGTAAGTATGGATACCTGCTCCTCAGGAATCCATGAAATAAAATGTGGGGTTCCCCAAGTATCGATTCTATGCCCACTTCTTTTTAATCTGTCCGTGTTGTCTCTTGAGGATATTATAAGGCGACATGGCATTGATTTTCACAGCTATGCTGATGATACACAGCTTTACATGGCTGTGTCTCCTGATGACCTGGAGCCAGTTAACGTCCTTTTAAACTTGATTTTAGATATAAAGTCATGGATGGCAGAGAACTTCTTACAGCTCAATCAGGACTAAACTGAAGTTTAAATTATCAGTCCTGAAGACAAGAGAGAGGTCATTTTATCAGAATATTAAAAGTTTAAATGTTCTCAGTGTGTGAGAAATCTGGGTGTTCTATTCTTTTTGACTCTGAGCTAGCTTGTATTCTACACTTTAGAAATGTCACAAAAACTCGATTTTATCATCTTAAAAACATCGCCAGAGTTTTTAGTCGCCCACTTCTCTCTCTTACCAGCATTGAGGTGCTGATGCTTTTATTTCTAGTAGAATAGATTACTGTAACACCCTGCTCTCTGGTCTTCCCAAAAAGTCTATTTCTAACCTACCAGAACTCAGCAGCCAAGTTCTGACGAGGACCAGAGGGTGGGATCACAAAACACCAGGTTTAAAATCACTGCATTTGCTCTCCATGCATTTCAGGATGATACTAAGCTTCTTTTACTGGTTTATAAATGTCTTAATGGTCTTGGACCTTCTTATTTATCAGAACTGCTTTTAGATTATGAACCCTCATGCACCCTGAGGTCCTCTGATACCGGCCTCTTGGTTGTTCCCAGAATCAGAACCAAGACTTCTGGTGAGGCCTCGTTCCACCACCACGGGCCTGGATTGTGGACCAGCCTGCCAGAGAACCTCAGGGCTGCAGAAGCTGTTGCTGTTTTTAAAAACAGGCTCAGGACCTTTCTTTTTTGTATGTGTGAGATTGTGTGAGCGGCCTGTATCGAGGACTTGGCTTGATGGCTGGCCTCTAGTGCAGATGTTTTATGTTACAGCAGTTTATTTACTTTGTTTGTTGCCTTTTTTATTGTGTTTAACCTCACTGTTTCTAACAATTGTATTTCTTTTTATTTTAGTGGTCTGAGAGCTTGGAGTGGTGGTGCCTCTGCGGTGCGGGTCCCCTTCCTGGTTTGATCCTCCCCTCATCTGCATGCCGATAACGTTTGCCTGTGCTGTGGGACTGAAGTGCGGTGTGAAGTGTGTTTGTCTTGCACGTGTGCTTGGGTTGGCCTTTGTTTGGATTCCCTCACCTCATTTAGCCCACCTATCTCCTGGTAAGCCTCAGCCATCTTTCATTTTTGAACCGTGGGTTTTGTTTTGTTTATTTTAAATAAAGATTGTTTAATTAATTGGACGCTTGTCTCATGCCTCGTTAGTATAACAGACCTGGTTGCCTTGTTGGAGTTCTGTTATTATTCCCTGGGTGAAAGTCCCAGGGTGGCGTTGTAAGCAACTTTAAAATATTATTTACTTACTCCCCCAAGCTTGCCACATTTAGTACATTTTCCACACATTTCTCACGTCTTTTACACCAAAGTCGCCAACAACCAAAGTCTGGGGCCCAGCCGTCTTTTACTTTCTGAGTTGTGCTTTGGTCTCACCATGGCGTGTAGGGAGATTTCATACCGGCCATCAGATGTAGATCCAGAATCCTGCAGCAATGGAAAAAACCTGGTCTGTAGCTGCATGTCTGCTTGTTGAGGAGAAGACTTGTTGTTAGTTTTCCTTCTGACAGCTGGCCATGACTGTCTTGCTAAGGAGAGGGGTTGCGGAGTAGGCTCTGCGTGACACATTTCTTTAAAAACCAAAGGGATATCTGATTTGTTCTTTACAGCCCGATCATAGAATATCGGGGCAATTTTTGCGTGTCTTATGTGTATAAAGACATCGCAAAAATCACAAGAAACTGCTTTGCCGTTTGTTCTTACCACCTTTCCACAGATGGGGCAGCTGTCGCTGCTACTGCTGGTTTTAAACCGGTGTTTCACTGTTTGCAGGTTGTTTGGGCCCAGACAATGATGGATATATCGAGAAAGCAGAAGGCAAAAACACAATATTGGTCCAAAGGCATCGGTATATGTTGCGTCCCCCTCAAACTTGTTTTGATCATAACTTTGGACTGCAGAATGATAAAAGCAACACTTTCAGATCCAAAATGCTTGTCAGAATTCAGTCCAACTGAAGTGTGACAATCTTTGTCTAAATGCGCAATTTTCATGAAAACAAATAATCAGAGCACCCCTCACAAAACTTTAAACAGAATTCAAAAATACTCAAAAACACAACATAGGCTGCCACTGCTACCAGTACTCCAAGCACACCTGACGCCATCTTCCTACGCCCAAAAAGGCTTGAACGTGTTATTGGGATTGAACAAACTGGATCAGGCTATTTTAAGTGTTATTTATCTGATAGTGTGTTTATGTAAATGATGAGTCTTCTTCACACACCACAGTAAGTCATGGAGTTCCTCAAGGTTCTGTACTTGGACCAATTATTTTCTCATTATAAATGCTTCCCTGAGGTACTATCATTAGACAGTATGGTATAAACTTTCACTGCTATGCAGATGACACTCAGATTTACTTCTCCATGAATCCTGATGAAACCAATCAGTGTGTTAGATTACAAAGATGTCTTAAAAACATGAAGACCTGAATGACTCTGAATTTTCTCCTTATAAACTCAGACTGAGGTTGTTGTCTTTGGACCTGAGAACTGTCCTGCTATGTAATTAATCTGGATTACATTAATTTGGCTTCCAGTACTACAAAGAGGAACCTTGGATTTATGTTTGACCAGTTTTGTCCTTTGGCTCGCATAGATAACAGATTTCTAGAACCTTCTCCCACCTACGTAATAGCCATCCCTTACTGATGCTGCCTCAGCCTTAGACTGCAGAGGGATGCCCCTTGATGCACTGGGCTCTTCCTCTTCATCTCTCTGCTCCTCATCCTCCATGTAGAAGCGTGACAGTATCGCCATCATTAACGTGTCTCCTCAGCAGGTCTTCCGGGATAAAAGCTGCAGGGTCTGCTGGTCTCACTTTCCTATCCCCTACACCCCAACTGGTCCGGGCAGATGGCCGCCCTCCCCTTCTGGTTCTGATCTGTTTGAGGTTTTTTCTTCCTGTTAAAATGATGTTTTTCCTTTCCACCTCTTGCAGCTCAGAATGGGGGATTGGATCAAAGTCAAGATTTGATGCAATCTGCTGGTTTTCCTAAACAACGCTGTTATTGATTATGAATTGTCTGGAATTGATTTGTCTGTAAAGCCCTGAGATAATGTGATACAAATAAAGCTGAATTGGGCTGAATTATGGGTATCTCTAGGCGTCTATGGGAGTCTCTGGGCGTCTAATTGAGTCTCTGGGAGTCTACGGGGATCTCTGGGCATCTACGGGAGTCTCTGGAGTCTACGGGAGTCTCTGGAGTCTACAAGTGTGTGTGTGTGTGTGTGTGTGATTGTCTGCTGATCCAGTAAGATGCTGTCAGAGTTTATGTCATACACTTTTTATTAGAAACCATAACCATGTGACTGAACTAAAATGAAACAGTCTTCCATCATCTGCTGAGGGACAGTCTGAGCTCCTCGTACATCATCTGGTCCTGCAGAACAAACAGAAACCGTCACTACAGGAACTTCCTCCACAGTGACTCAATCATGGTTTGGTGGGGTCGGACTTGGAGGTCTTCAGTCACTGATAGAAGATGGGACTTTCTCACCTTTTTAGAGACTGATGGACGAATGGTCCTGAAGGCGTCCTCAAAGTTGTCTTTGCTCACCCTGATGTCAGCAATGGACCCAGATGGATGTTGGTGACCTGAGAGGAACAATGAGAGCCATCATCAGTTAGTGTAGTGATGATCAGACTGAACCAGATGTTCATGTGTCGGCTCTGTCCCATACCCTCACGGTGGGACTTCAGGTGGGCTTTCAGAGCATTAACAGATGCTTCCCTCACCAACGCCGTCAGGTCGGCGCCACTGCAAACACAAACAAAAGTAAAAGCTCTCAGATTGTTCTGGCTGCTGCTGGAGTTTAAACCAGGAGAAAGAACAGCTGCTGCTTCCAGCTGCTACTTACGAGAAGGAACTACAGCGTTCATCGAAGGCGATCTGCTGGAGACTGACGTCCTGTTCCAGCTGAGGTTTGCTTCCCCCCTGAAACACAGATCTGAGGTCAGATTCGAATATCTACACTTCCCTCGGTTCAGAGATGGTCTTACACACCGAAACCCAACATGGCATCCCAGTGGGCCGGGTCTACTGGGCGTTCAATAGTTCCAGAAAAGAGGCTTCTGCTGGTCTCTCACGCAAAGATCTTATTCATAAAACACGAAGGTCTAAGAAGTAACAAAAGTCTTCTTGTCAGAGAAGAATAAAACTAATGATGAAGAAAAGGAAGAATACTTCTTTGTTCAGATTTCAGAAACCAACATTCTGAGTTGAGGCAATTCACAGGGAACGATGGCATGAAGCTTCACGTCTTTACGTCCAAAACCTGAATTAAAACATCTGATCCTGATGAGACAGAAGCACTCCAGGGTCCTCCTTTAGGAACCTTCTTTTCTTCTGGGAACCTTCTTCAGGATCCTCCTTTAGGAACCTTCTTTTCTCTGGTAACCTTCTTCAGGATCCTCCTCTAGGAACCTTCTTTTCTTCTGGGAACCTTCTTCAGGATCCTCCTCTAGGAACCTTCTTTACTCCGGGACCTTCTCCAGGATCCTCCTTTAGGAAACTTCTTTTCTCTGGGACCAGCAACCAGGTCTGTTAAATACCTGTCCTCTGCTTCAACCACAGGAACCAGGAACTCAACTGGTTCCAGGGGAGAAATTTCATCCCTTGTAAAGAGGAGATCTTTAAGCTGTGTTCACATTAAATACAAACGGTGCAGGGCCACTTTTAAAGTCAACTGAAGAGTTGACGTGTTGTCAGGCATTGCGAATGGATGTGAATCTGTGAGCTAAAAATCCGTCATGTCGCCTGTCGGGTTGATGATACGCAGAGTGTCACAGAGTGAGAACTGGTGGATTTACCCAGATCTAAAAATGGCAGGAAGGTAGTGATCTGTGGGAAACATTGAGAAAAATTAGCAGAGCTGCAGGACGACTTGTGTAGTAATGAAAATATATTTGGATTTCAGTACATAACCAACTTAACTTTAGGGCTGTGCATCTTCACTGGTTCGATTCAGTTATCTTGTCAACAATTGGATTCAGCGATGCATCACTATGTGCTGCATCCTCGGTTTTCTTTATCACTGCACATTGCTACTTTCCCTCATTAATGAATGAAAGCAGTCAGATAATTATGAACTTCCTGTTTATAATTATATCAGAAATCAGTCTGAATGTCCTGATATGGACAAAAATCATAAACAATGATATTTTTTATATTTTCTGATTGCCAAAAAATAAAGAAATATCACTGTAATGTGACGTAGTTATCAAAAGTTCTTGCAGTGAAGCAGTGTGTTTTGTCTCTTCAGTCTTTTCATAATCAGTTCAGACAGAACATGGAAGTTATGAAGACGTTTTTCATGTTCTCCTTTATGACCAAAAAATATTTGCCTGTAAATATTCCAGCCCACTATAATATTGTTGATGGACAAAGTTGTCTACATCCCTTTAGTCCATTTCCGCATGCTAACAGATAGCTTGCCAATGGCATTTTCCATTGACATTAGCCTAAAGCTAATTTACTTGATTTTATACACTTTCATGTGTAATCTAAAATTTCACAGAGACTTAATGTATTTCCAGTGAGATACTGAGGTATTTTCTGTATGTTTGCTTAGTTTTACAGTTTTCCTACATGAATGTTTTAAAACGGATTCAGCCTTGGATCTTCCGAGCTGTTACAGCAGCTACAACACACTGCACACAGCGGCAGCAGAATGTTTACATTACATTATTACAAGCCATTATTTTGTTGCTGCATCGAGGCAGAATTGTCCACATCCGCATCACGATACATCATAGAAACGAACAAATTCAGCACCTTTGCTTAGCATTAGCTTCCTCCACCAGTTAGCTGGTTTTTTGAATTGACAGGTTCATGTGACACAACATGGACTTGTCAAAGGGAAAGGAGCACCCCTTAGTGTGAAAGGGGTGTTCCTTTCACACTAAGGAACCAGGCAATACTTGAGGATTACGTGGTAATCAGATTACCTGAGTGATGGTGAGCAGGATGGAATGACGGTCTTCTGGACCTGGCAGGCCCACATACAAGGTTTTATCCAGACGGCCTGGTCTCAGTATGGCCGGGTCGATGATGTCTGAAGGAGGAACAACAGATAACCGTTTAGATCAGAAATCATTCTTACAACTTGAAACATGGAGGTGCTACACCCTGACTGGAACAGGCCTAACCAGACCAGGACCATTACCTGGTCTGTTGGTTGCAGCCATGATGAAGACCTGTCGTCGGGTCTCTAAGCCGTCCATCTCTGTTAGCAGCTGGTTGACGACCCGAACGCTGGCTCCTGACTAAACAGATACACAAGAAGCTGAAGCAGAAAACCAGTCTGTAGCAGCTTTTAATCCCAGTATAAACCAGTGTGTAGCAGCTTTTAATCCCAGTATAAACCAGTCTG
>JBAFTB010000018.1:2923219-2942714 GCA_037177355.1 Melanotaenia trifasciata
ACCATGACTGAACCAAAATTGGACCCAGGCTGGAACCAGACTGGACCATGACTGAACCAAGACTGGACCCAGGCTGGGACCAGACTGGACCATGACTGAACCAAAATTGGACCCAGGCTGGAACCAGACTGGACCTAGGCTGGAACCAAACTGGACCATGACTGAACCAAGACTAGACTCAGGCTGGAACCAGACTGGACCATGACTGAACCAAAATTGGACCCAGGCTGGAACCAGACTGGACCATGACTGAACCAAGACTGGACCCAGGCTGGAACCAGACTGGACCATGACTGAACCAAGACTGGACCCAGACTGGACTCAGACTGGAATCAATCTGGTTCCAGTCTGGTTCCAGTCTGAGTCCAGTCTGCATCATTCTGCTACAGGAGTGGTTAGAGCTTCTCCAGAGAAGAGAGCAGCCTGTAAAACCGATGAGGGCCCCAGAAAAGAAGACAAGACCAGGACCAAAGGACACCCAGGAGAAGACAAAGAAAGAGTTGGTTACAACAGAGGTAGGATGGAGGGTGGGGGAAACCAGCAGGATTATAAACTGGGATGAAAATATTACATTTCCACAAATTTACATTATAAAAGAAATGATGTCGGTGAAAAATGGAGGGATCATGTGGAGGACCAGCCCAATAAATACTAACAAACTTTTATATGACAAACTCGGGGAATAGAGTCACATGGAATCTGTTTCTGTTCTCAGGGACCTTCCTGTTTGGAAAGAAGACCTGCATTTAACGCCAAACCTCGACAACATCACCACATCAGTGTAGATAAGTCCATTATGGAAATGCAGAAGACGTACCCGGACCTGGCGATCAGGGGCCGCCCGCTGGTACCAGACCAGCCTCACAAAGCTGCCGCTGCCATGGCCTGCAGTAAAGTCCTGAGTGATGCAGAGCATCCTGGGAAAAATTGTGTCAGACAGAGTAAAGCTCCAGCCAGCCTCTGCCGAGATGAAGACACTGAAGCAGATGAAGTGTTTGCTGGTTGTAATGACCGGAGCAGTGGACGGACCGCCGCCCGCTGCCCTTGCAGCAGTGGCTCTGATGGAGGAGGGGTGGATGAAGAACTCAGTGGACCTCAAGCCATTTCCCTGCACATGACACTCAGAGCCACGACCGAGGCAGAGCTCGGTCTGAAGTCTGGAAAACCTCAATCCAGATCAGGACCTGCTGCTGAGACACAGCAACAGTCTGGTAACTATACACAGACTTTCCTGCAACCCTCAGCTCAACCTAAACCAAACCCCGCCCCCTCAGCCCTTTAAGCCCGGCCTTCATATTTATGTTGTAATTCCTTAACATTAAAGGAAGAAGCTGCTGTATGATGCAGAAATGTTCACAGCTAAGTTAAAACGTTTCAGCTGACAGGTTTGCCCAGTTAATGTCTCATAACATTATGGAGTTAAGTTACTTCCCATCCCATACCGTACCATTAGCTGACCCCTGAGTACAAAGGAAATTATGTGAAATTCTTTTATAATGTTAACTTATATTATGAAAGTTTGCTTTAAAGCTGTTAATATGCTATAAGTTATCAGTATGTTATGTTTAATGTATTCCATGTGAAGTTAAGTTTATTTTCTTGTTTTTTGGGGTGTGTTTTTCAGACAGAAGAAATGAGGGAGCACTCTCTTTGGGCTCGTTGGATGACGCGAAGGATCTGGAAGAGCTGGCTAAGAGGATGAAAACAGCTAGTGTTCAGGGAAATAAAGGACAGGGAAAGGGAAGAGAGGATGATGAGAGACGGCAGGAAGACATGAGTATAGATAAGAGGCAAAAAGAGAGAAAAATTAGTTCTGAGAGGAGCAGTAGAGGGAAATCTCAGGATGGAGGTGATGGAGTCTGCACCGATGATGGAGAAGGAAACTGACTGGATTTGGAGATTGGGGGGGGGGGCCGCATCACATGGAAATTATTATATAAATATTATAATATTTTATATCATCATCTTATGAAGAATGCAAACCAAACACTGGAGAATGATGTTTTATGCACATGGGAACAGATGGACATGTACATCATGTGCTGCATTCACATTTGAGGTTTACCCAGATAAAGGATATTTAGCACTGCATCCGTGTGTGCTCACACACATGAGGCTGGTGTGTGAGAGCTTGTTAGAGCAGCTGGTTCAGAGTGGAGATCAGTTCCAGCTTGGTCATGTGTGGACCCGTGACGGATTTTAGCCCAGACTGAATCTCATACGTCCACTTAGAAGACAGAAAGAAGCTGCTACAGTCCCAGCTCTGTTCACTCTGCTGCTGTTCATGCTGAAGATCTCAGGGATATCCGCATGTTCCTTACAAGCAACATTTCTCAGGGATTCTTTTCTTAATCAGGGTTCTCTGTTCTGTTTGTGCCTTTTCAACAGGAAGTCTGCCTGGATGACAACGCTCGTCTCTGAATGGTCGGATGTGGATAATATGGTGTAATGTGATGAGATAATCACGTGGTTTTGGTTTTAACTGCGAGAATATTTGACCTTGTTAATGATGGCTGTGCCTAAATAATAATTTCTTTACCATTTAAATTCACTTTGGAATGGTACTGAATCTGAAATGTTTCCTGATGTTTTATCTAAATGATACAATAAACTTTTCTCAACAGAAACCCTGACTGTCTCTTCGCTGGGACTCACACCTCTGTTACTAGCATCACATATAAAAAGATTGTTATCCCAAATTGGTCTCATAGGAACCAGTTTTCAGCTATAAATAAGGAATAATTTCATATTTAACAGATAACTTAAGGGCTTTAACACATCTTCCCAGGAGTGGACATCCCAGAGGTCTCCTTCTCAGACTCTCCAAGCCTCACAGTCCAGATGGAAAAAGACTGAACCAGTGTGGCTTGTTGGGAAGTTTGCAGGAGAATAAAGAACATGGCAGCTCGGGTTAAGGCTCATATATGCTTGAAGCAAAAAACGGATACGCAAACAGACGGGCGGGGCGATGTGAATCCAGGGCGGGGCGATGTGAATCCAGGACGGGATGATGTGAAGCCAGGACGGGATGATGTGAAGCCAGGACGGGGCGATGTGAAACCAGGATGGGGGTGATGTGAAACCAGGACGGGATGATGTGAAGCCAGGACGGGGCGATGTGAATCCAGGACGGGGCGATGTGAAACCAGGACGGGGCGATGTGAATCCAGGACGGGGTGATGTGCAGAGATGCTACAGAAAAAGCTGCTTCAGTCTGCTGTAAACATGTCGGGTCATATCAAACAGCTTCTTTTCTTCTTTGATCAACAACACCAACAACCTGCTTCTGTTTTCATCTGGCTTTATTTAAACAGTTTCTTCATACAAATTCACAACATAATGTGGCGTTCAGGATCTTCAGGAAGCACCAAATCTCCCGTTAAGGATGACTGCTCCACCATTACACCACTCACATGCTCACAGTAGTTGCCAACATTAATAAATAATTAAAAATAAACATATTCTGCTTTAGAAACAGGAAAAAAAGTCACTCTGTAACTCAAACTGGATCTTTCTCAGAACTCTTTAAAGAGAACATTTCTAAAAATGAGACAACTTGATGGTAAAAATCAGTCCTACATTTCATCATTAATTCCTCCTGACTGACTCCAAACATGAGTATTTACAGGTAGGGGTGAACATGGTTTGCTGTGTGAGGGGATTCTGGTTTAAAGCTGGAATGTTTCATCTGAAGCTGGAATGAGACATTACTGACTGAACAGCTGCAGGCTGACCTGTGGATCACAGAGCACTCAGAATACAGACAAACAAAAAGCAAACGTCTGCTCCTCTGTAAACATCATATCCAGGAGGTCAGGATCTTCTCCCGGTGTTCCTCGTACTGCTGCAGCATCCTCGGCAGGTCATGGTCAGCAGGAATCACCTGCAAACATGATAACTGAATATTCTATTCAGAGTTATCTAAAGATTAACATGAAGCCCACCCTGAATCCCTCTGACGGCCCTCTCTGTGGGACTGCTTTCTATTTGCACATACAACCTTAATTCCCCCAAAACTTAGGATGCTTTAAAAATCTGAGAATCAGGTCATATTTTATCCCCAGTAGCTGATAGCCAACATATCAGATGATGAAACTGTGAAAAAGTTGGAACAGGAGCAAGAAAAGGCTGGAAAAGTAACTGGTACAAACCAGAAACACCTGGAGGAGCATTGGACAACTAACCAGGTTAACTGGAAGCAGGTCAGTAACATGACTGGATATAAAAGGAGCATTTCAGAGAAGCAGAGTCTCTCAGATGGAAAGATGGACAGAGGTTCACCAATCTGAGACAAACTGGATCTAAAACTGTTGAACAATTTCAGAAAAGTGTTCCTCAGACTTTGAAGATCCACCATCTACAGTGTAGAATATTATCAGTAGATCGAGAGAATCAGGAGGAATCTCTGTGTGCATGGGACAAGACAGGATGCTGGTGATCTTCTGCATTAACACTAGAAAGGCCGTTAAGAAATTTGCATGCTAAATAACTTTTACAAATAAAATCATCAACCCCTGCTGGTCTTTGACTTTTCTTAAAACTAATTAAATTTTCCATTGAAATTAATTTTTAGATTTAGTATGTGAAGGACAGAGGTAGTATGACTATTTCTACCTATTTCATCCAAAGCGGTCATGTTGACCACAAAGCATGTTGCGTTCTATTTTCCCGCCACAGATAAGAATAGAACACCACGTTTGGAAATTTGACAGCTATCGATCCAGGATCGATCCAGTCATGTTTGCTAGTTTCTTTCATTTAACAATTTATAAAAGAAGAGAAAACATGGCACAGAGGTTTAGGAGAAACATGACAGAAGAAACGGCCTTAAAGAGATTGGAGGGTATGGACAGTGACGATTCTGGTGAACAATACAATCTGGATAATAGATCCCATCACAGCAATAACTCTTGGGTAGATAAAAACTTCTCATCCTCAGAAAGTGAGGTAGAGGACACCTCGAAGAAAAGGCGGGGCCTGATGACGGCTGAAATCAACACATATACTGTGATGACATCAGAAATGTCAGGTGAGCTTTTTCTATGGCGGCACAATCACATCATTATTATTATTATTAAGCTATTATTACCATGTTGCTACCATCGTAGGCTCGCTGAACCATCGGCCACACTGAACATAAGTTAGGAGGCTAGTCCGCAGTCATCTCACCCAGAAATGGAGGTGAAATTGGGAAGGATGGTTCTGTGTGGACAGCTGTTAAACATCCAGGGAGATGGCAGAGTCAGGTGCCACTCCAAAGCCAAACATGGAGGATGCGGCCACAGCTTTCCTGAGCCTTGTTGACCACGGCGTGCTGAAGCACATTAGGGACTGCAGCTGAGGCGCATTGACATGAAGGATGCAGCTCATGGGACATGATGGTGGCTGGAATTAAAGCCTTCATTGCCCTCTTATATGTCCATGGAGCACAAGGAGCAAAAAATCTTGGATGGTCTCTGCTCAGAAAAATGGGGCTTTCAGTTCTTGAAGGACACGATGTCCAGAAAAATATTCAAAGAGATTATAAAATTTCTCTGTTTCAATAAAAAGAAAACCTGACGCACGCATCTCCTGGATAACCGGTTCGCCCTGCCTCTGCAACCTGGAACAACTTCATTGAGAGATGTATTCCTTGCTACAAGCCGGGTGCCAGCACCACGGCCCATGAACAGCCATCTTCCACCAGGCCAGGTGCAAATGTATGCCTGCCTGCAGTCCAGACCTTTCACCAACTAAAGACTAGACATCAATGAAGATCAAGATTAATAAATCATGACATTGTAATTTACATTTTACACATCCTCCTCCAGGCTTTTTGGAATTAAGGTTGTATCTGTGCATTTATATGTTGTAGTGAAATACCAAGTTTTAATCAGAGAGAAGGTGTAACGTGTGATATCTCTCTCACCAGGACAGGAGCAGGACGAGGAGACGAGGAGCCATTAACCAGCCAGTCTTCATACAGCTGATGGATGGACTCCAGATACTCCTGAACACACACATTCATGAGTTTCCTGCTCTGTGAAATGAATCCACGAGTTCTGAGTGTCGTCTCCTCACCAGGGGGATGATTTTCTCCTCCTCCCTGCATCTCTGCTTCAACCGCTCATGGCAGGTGGTCGGAGACGTCTGCAGGTAAACTGAAACACCAAACAGAAAAGGTGTGTCCACATCTTCATCCTGCTTCATTCTGCACAGCATTTTAACCGTTGTTCCAGGTGTGGCTGTTCCAGGTGTGGCTGTTCCAGGTGTGGCTGTTCCAGGTGTGGTCCTGCATTTAGTGGCCTCTCTGTTGCCTCCAACATTCAGACACTCTGGTGTCTCGTTCTCATCTGATCTTCATCATCTTCCCCTCATCCCTCTCTAGTATTACACATCTGTCTGATCATCATCATCATCTTCACCTCATCCCTGTTCAAAATCCAAGATGGCAGCCAAGTCAGTCCTGTGTTTAGTGTGTGCGCACCTGAGGTCTGAGCGTGTGTGTTTTTAGGTATGAGCCTGAATTAGTGGTGCTCTGCAAGATCCACTAATTCTCTGCAGAATGAAATTTCTGGTGGATAAATTGTCTTCAGATCTCACTGGATTGAAACAGACTTTAGCCTAGCTTTAGCTAGCTCCATTAGCTTCCTTATACCTCTCCTGTCTGCTAGTCTCCACCTATTAGCCTTACCTGCTAGTCTCCAACCATCCGCGTCACCTGTTAGACCCAAGCCGTCGGCTTCGCCTGTTAGTCCCCCGTCATCGACCTTGTCTGCTAGCCTCCACCCATTGGGTTTGCTTGCTAACTTCTGGCCATTGACCTCATTTGCTAGCCTCCATCGGCCTCGTCTGCTAACTGGACCTGCTTGGTAGCTTTCTGCTATAAGCCCTGTCTGCTAACATCATCAAACGGTGGAACTTTTCCTTTCACCATGTCATAAATCATCGTATTGTGTTTTATACAGTACTTGTTTTGTACTTGTGTACTTTGTGTGGTTTTACTGGTATCCCAAATGAGTCTGGTAACCCTTCCTCACAAGAAAGGCTACTTCAAGATGCACAGTTTGATAAGCTTGATAATTTAACATTTCATCACAGTGGCAGCGGTAAAAAAACCTTTGCCTCATCGCAGCTTTGGACAAAACAAAATGGCTGAAAACAATTGTAGAGTCCAACTTTGTCTTCTGCAGCTTGTTTTAAATGCAGACTAAATTAAATACCACTTCAAAAACTGCTAGATTAGCACAGTATGAGCAAATGTGAAGAAGAAATGGTATCTAATTTGAAATATTTAGGATTTTTTCATTGATGGCCACTTGTCTTATTAGGATTTTACTGTAGAAATAAGTCTTGCTTTTCGTTTTATGTGAAACAGAAATTGGTGGAAGCAGCCCTTTTGCCTGTTATTGGCTATGGAGACGTGTTGTACATGAATGCTTCTGCAGACTAGAGGATATGTACCATGGGGCGCTGAGATTCATTACCATCTGCGGTCCCCGTACTCACCACTGTACACGTTATTTTAAGGCTAACTGGATGTCTCTGGGTATCATTCCGTCCTGTTTGTCCTCTTTTAGCAAACAAAAAAGTCACGATCTCCAATCTATTGAAGCTCTGCAATTTGCTGTCCTCAAAGTACAAACTGAACTGGGTAAGAAAGCATTTTGTTTTTTCAGCACCTGTTACTCATAATAAATCACCATCTTTTATGTGAGTAAGTTTTAATGTTGCACATTTTGTATGTTTGTTTTAATGCAGCTGTGCTGTTGCCCTCTTGGTCAGGTCTCCCTTGAAAAGGAGATCTTTGACTTCAACGCGACTAACCTGGTTAAAAAAGGCTAAATTAAATTAAAAAATCTCTCTGCACTATTCCACATCTGTCTGACCATCATGGTCTTCAGCAGCTGTTTGTGGTTCTGCTCTGGGAATTCTTACCGATCAGGTCAACTGGGATGGAAATGTTCGTTGTGATCCAGTTGAACCACTCGGTCAGAACAGCGTAGTCCACCTCTGGCATCTTGCCACTGAGGGAGGAGAAATGTTCGGTATTTATATAACATCACAGGATCTTCTGGACCATGCTGGATTTTTCCTACATCATCATCATCATCATCATCCTCGCTGACCTCTCAGCCTCTAGATGAGTCAATGACCCAGTACCAGACTCATCTGGTCTCCTGGTACCAGTACCTTCTGAAGAGGTTCTCCACAAACATGTACTTGGCGCTGTAGATGGACCTCTCCATCATCTTGACCGGAGCAGACTAAAACCAGAGAAGCTGTCAGAACACAGAGCCGAGGTTCTGCAGGTTCACCCCCCCCCCAGCTTCCCTGTGGGAACGTTAGTGTAGAAGAACCGGACTTACAACAGGTGCCATGTGACGATCCAGCATGGTTAGCTGAACGTAGGTCTGCAGCGTGATGCCCCACCTCTCTGGGTCCTGGTACATAAGACCCTGCATAGACAAGAGGACGGGTTCAGTCTCAGGACACATTCACACCAGCCTTTTTATTCCAACTCTGATCTGTTTGCTGGGAGAGTTGCTTCGTTTTGGGTATTGTGATTGTGTAAATGAACTCTGATTCGGATCAAAGGAGCGGACTCGGCCCACCTATAACCATGAATCTCAGTCCCCATCAAGTGGACACAGGAACTATAAAAATTCAGTGCACGGCATTGTAGGTAAACACAACCAAAACACAAGCGCTTGTGGGCGACAGGCGGCTCTGAATGGGTAAATGTCTGGCGGTCAGACATGGAAGACCTCAGTAAAAGTTCTGATAGAAATCTGATCAACTTAAGATCTGATACAGCTCCATGTTTTACTTTGATGGAAACACAAGCGGCTTTAGCCAACAGATGAACCAGTTATCTTCTTCATTGGTTTCCTCTTCTTCTCCTTCAGTAACTCTTGATGTAGCGCCGCCTCTGTAGATCTCTGCACCCTGTAGATCTACAGGGATGGAGTTCAACCTGTGGAACGTTTCAGAGAAACCATGCAGCAGAGGAGGAGGAGGTTTTATTTCTGATGTGAAGTCGGCTGTTTGGGTTACCAAAGGGTTGTGTCCCCTGACGTTCCTCCATAGAAACACTGGTTCAGGAAGGACCTGGACACACAGGGAAACAGAAAGTCCACATGAAAGCCTCCTGCAATATAAACTAGACTAGACTGGAACTTTCTCCGACTGAAGCTGAAGCATTGTAATAAAGCATGTGTTTGCAGAGACGTACTCATGTCATGTCGGAGATGCTACTTTAGAACAGAGCACGCTCTCGTACCTCTATGTTGCTGGTTTTGCTGAAATATTCCAAACACGTGGTTTTCCCGCTGGCAATATTCCCTTCAACGCAGATCTGGAAACAGAGGAGGAGACACAGAGAATGAAGTCTGGGCTTTGTAACGTCACTTCTGTTTAATCAACCTTCAAAGATGTCAGAATGATCCAAAAATTAAAGCTCAGATATCTACTGAACACATGTCGGATCATAGCTGGAGGCTCACCACAGGCTTCCTGGTGTCTCCGATCCGGACCAACTTCCCTGGGGAGGAAGAGGACAAAGTGAGACTAGACTTGGTTTCCCAAACCTCTGATGGCCTGTCTGAATTTAGACGGGTGGAGTCAGCAGGTCGACTTATCAAGTATTTCCGTGGCTGGAGTCAAGAGGTGGGCGGTGCTAAGATTCACAGCTAGAAATTTATTTTTCATCATGATGCTGACAGTTTACAGGTTTTATGGAGAAACTACCTCCACCTTTATCTGTGTTCATTCCACAGATGCTCCACCCTTACCGGTTCTACCTGGTCATCAGGCTTTCGTCAGGAAGATCAGGCTTTCCAACCACGTTTATTATAACACCAGCTGGTAGGCATGCCAACTTTCAAAAGTGAAAATAAGGGATACCAACCACAGCTCCTGAGGGCCATGACCACCATGGCCCAACTCCCGTGGGGTGGGGAACCCATAGCAGTGGTGTGTGTGTGTTTTTTTTTCTTTTGTGCCAGTGTTTTTAGTAAAGGGGTGATTAAAAAAGCAATTAGTTATACTTAAAGCTTAAAATGCTTTATTACCAATGACCACATTGATTATTGTGCAACATTATTGCATTTAAAGGGCTGTTAATTAGGCTCCATAAAGCTGTAATAACATGCATCCCTATTTAACATACAAGAGGAAAATATATAACAAAATCCCACATGCACACAACTTAGTTTAACATAACTTAGTTAAAGAGATCCAGAACCATCTACCACGCAGCTGTAGAACCAGTAACTCAAGCTGTTTGTGTGGAGCGACAATTAATTTTAAAATACAAGCTAAATACATTGAGAACTAACTTTTTAAGTTAAGTAATATTTTTAAAATAAACGTTTTCTGTCTTTAGGCAGCCGAGACCGCAACACAAAGCAAAGACAACGAGCAGCTTTCAGAGTACATGACAAACCAATTTCAATAAAAATACTGGACGTCCCGGCTGATAATCTACCATCTGGTTTTAATAACCCTTAAAGCTGCCGAGTATCACTGTGGACAAGAAACACCAGTTTGTCACGAGAATATCCCAAACATGTCTGCGCCAGAGACTGAAAACGGAACAATCGGACCGAAAGGAATCCAATCTCTGCTTATCAACTGTACCGGGTGAGAGGCACAAATCACATCAAACCCCTTTAAAACCCGGGTCCTGAAACAAGCTGTTGCGACTTGAGACGTGACATAAGTTACCTGTGGTCATCTGCCGCGTGACGCTGTGCGCTGTGGTCGGGCTCCAGGAAGGTAGCATCCCCCTCCGGATCCATCCAGCACACAGAGTCGGAACCACAGAGATGGACTTCCCAAACTTGGAACAGAACATGTCAAGACACAGACATCGTCTACAATTTCCGGGTTCGAGCCGTGTTCTTCTTCGATGGTTTTCATCCAGGAGAAGGGCGCTTAACAGCGACATCAGACTGAAACGGTCATAAAAAGTTTTCATCTTTTCTGACAACAAATCAAAGCTCACTCCACCTATAAAATCAGCAGCATTGAATAATTTTCTAAAAGATGGGAAAGGTCCGTTTTAAAATCAATATGTATTTAAAACGAATAAAATTCAAATTAAAAACAAAAACATCCGGTTAAATTCAGTTCCGCTCCGGTCCAGCAGGTGGCGGTACTGTCCCGGACCGTCCTCTGAACCAGCAGCAGGATCTTGCAGCAGAAACCGAGCAGAAGTCGGAAAGTAGATCACGATAGCAGAAAAATGTCCTCAGATCACGAATCAAAGCTGCAGCTCGTTCACGCGCACATCCGGGTCTTCCCGGACTTTCCAAAGAAAGGAATCATGTTCAGGTGAGACCATCTCCAGACCATATTGTGTGAGCGTGAAGCAGGGAGGGAACATCAGGACAGGTGTGCTGACTGAACAAAGTTCACGTGCCTCGTATGTCAGCGGCCGGTTTATCAGCGGGTTCATTAGCGGGTTCGGACTCCTGGCTCTGATGATGAGACCGGAAGAACTGAACCTGGGGAGGATTTAGACTCACCTGAGCAGCACCTGTGTGCTTCTGTCCCACAGAGACATCTGTCCCATCCTGAAGGACGCCGCTACTCTGACAGCAGTCACGGACCTGTTTGAAGAACATGTGAGGAGCAACCACCCTCAGGTTGACCTGATCGTTGGTGAGTGGAGGAAGCAGACCCTTCCACCTCCATCCATCTCCACTCGCCTCCATCAGTTTACAGTCACATCCACCTCCATCAGTTTATAGTCACATCCACCTCCATCAGTTTATAGTCACATCCACCTCCATCAGTTTATAGTCACATCCACCTCCATCAGGCTGAAACGCTGTGATTCTAAGTGGTTCTACTCAGAACTGCCTCCACCCAGCAGTAGATCCGGGTTGTTTAGCTGTGCGTGGTGGACATGAAGTCCTCCAGCTGCTCCTTACAGGAATCTCCACCTCTCCAGTGATTTCCTGTCTGTAAATGAAGTTATAGCTCCATGCGTTCCATGTACAGGTTTAGATGCTCGTGGTTTCCTGTTCGGACCTCTGCTGGCCCAGAGGCTTGGCATCGGCTTCGTCCTGGTCCGGAAGAAAGGCAAGCTGCCCGGAGCCACTGTGTCTGTGGCTTATGATCTGGAGTACGGGAAGGTAAGCATGCTGAGCTCGTCCTGCAGGAGGCTTTCAGATCATGGTGCAACACTGGGAAACAGTAAGGAAACATAGGTTGTAGACATGAACTCTGGTAAGGTCACATGATCAGACCAGCCAATGGCACACCTGGAGCGGTCCTGGTGGACCATACTGAGTTGTGATGCTAGCTCTTCTGGCTGCTGCAGGACTTCATCTGTGGTTCTGCTTCCCTTCAGGCTGAAGCAGAGATCCAGGAGGATGCTGTAGCTCCTGGTCAGAAGGTTCTACTGATTGATGATCTTCTGGCTACTGGAGGTGAGAAATGCTTTTAACTGCAACATTATTTCACAAACACACAGTCATACACACATACTGTGAAGTAGGCGGAGCTTCATTTTTCATTTGGCGTGGATCATGTGATCGTTCCCCCAGTTCCCAAGAAAAGGTTAATTCTCTGTGTAAAATGTAAATAAAACAAGAATCCCATCCAATATTTTATTCCCAGTAGTAGATCACCAACATGTCAGATGCTGAAACGGAGACGTTTCACCATGTGATGGAAAATATGAGCTGATAGTGAATCTGATGCAGCAACACGTCTGAAAAAAGTTGGAACAGGAGCAACAAAAGGCTGGAAAAGTAACTGGTACAAACCAGAAACACCTGGAGGAGCATTTAACAACTAATCAGGTTAACTGGCAACAGGTCAGTAACATGACTGGTATAAAAGGAGCATTTCAGATAGAAAGAAGGACAGTGGAACAATTTCAGAAAAATGTTCCTCAGACTTTGAAGATCCACCACCTACGGTGTAGAATATCATCAGAAGATTCAGAGAATCAGGAGGAATCTCTGTGTGCATGGGACAAGGCTGGACGCTGGTGACCTCTACTGGAAACCACTGCATGGACTCAGGAAGACTTCAGAAACCACTGTCTGTAAACACAGTTCACCCTGAAATCCACAAATGCAGGTTAAAGCTCCATCATGCAGAGAAGAAGCCAGATGTGAAGAGAATCCAGAACCAGCACCGTCTTCTCTGGACCAAAGCTCATTTAAAATTCCTTGGTCCTTTTAACTTGCTTTTACCCTCTGTGTTGTGTGTGTGTTTGGTGGGAAGGGGTGGGGGGTGGGCTTGCTGCTCTTGGGTTGGGGTTCTGGGGGATTTTACTCTCTGTAAAGCACCTTGAGTTGCTATTTTTATGTATGAAAGGTGCTATATGAATAAAGTTTGATTTGATTTGATTTGATTTGATGTGGCAACTAGATGCTGCCCAAACCAGTACCTGAATGCAACAGCTTTCTTTATGATCACAGACAAAATTAAAGAAAGTTGTAACTGTAATGGAGCAAGAGCTCTTCCAAATCTTTGGTTAGAGGGTTGAAACCATGCTCTAGACTAACATATAGCATTTTAAAGTCAAAAGCTATGTGAGATTTTTAAGTGGAACTATTAAGTCTCTCATCAGTGTGTGAAATACATCGGGGATTAGGCGAACAGAAATAACCAAAACAATGACTGTGGACTGTTACAGTTATTCTGTTCTGTCAGTTTGATGCTTCATAAAGGGAAGTGAAAGGTTGTATTTGACTGAATGACTGTTTGCAGCTAGCTAGCCAGATGACT
Source organism: Melanotaenia trifasciata (assembly GCA_037177355.1). NCBI lineage: Eukaryota > Metazoa > Chordata > Actinopteri > Atheriniformes > Melanotaeniidae > Melanotaenia > Melanotaenia trifasciata. Next base: position 2,936,951 of record JBAFTB010000018.1, read on the forward strand.
GGCTGCTAGAGAGGCAGAGGTTTCTATAGGATTATCTGGGATTATGGCTCCCATTTGATTTGGAGGGTTTGTCCATAATCTCTCAAAAAGTCACATACTGTGTAACGTAAATGAGCATAAAAAGTGGTGTTCATCATTCTGTTCATCATAGAAGTATCTCTCTTTAATTCAAAACTTTCAGCTGTATCCAAACTGATGAACACTCATGAGTCTTGTCTGAACATGGCTTGCCAAATTTTTAATTTAATTGTTACTTATTCTTGTAAAGGATGTGTTACACACATAGTAACTGCGCAACAAAAACAGAACAGTGAGCCTCTCTGAGGGCATCTGCTGAAGGAGCTTCTCATGATTCAAACAGGAGTGTGTTGCTGTTCATCATGTCCAGAGTCAGAGATGACTTCTTTTCATTCATAGTCCTCTCCTCTGTTTCCGCTCCCTGCCTCTCTCCTGGTTTCTGGTTTGATAGAGGGTTATGTAATGTTCCTGCCGGCCTAAATCACGTCCCTCTCCTTTTCCTATCATCAGCATCTCTGCTTCTGTCTAACCGGCACTCAATCTGTTGTTACATCTACTCTCTGTCACTCTGCTTTTGCTATAATTCCTCGCTTTCACTTTTACACCCGTATCATCACATCTTTGACCTCATCTCCCATAAACCCACTATGGATGCTTTTTCTTTTGCAGCCAGAGGCCAGATGAACATTAAATCAATGTTTCTAAAACACGCAAGTAGTTTTTCACACAGATAAACAAAGAAGTTTTAAGTTTTACTTTCTAAATGTGTTTAGATTTGCTCTATAAGTAAGCTACAAAATTTATGAGTGAAATGAGTTTTCATGACTAGCTGCTTTGAGAATGCTGATTTTCCCACAAACATCTTCTTTTTTTCCCAATTAGAATTTTCTACTATTTTATTTAATTGTCCTTATTATTCACTATTTGCACTGAGGCAGTGTGACTGTGTCCCTTTGGGCTTGGGATATTTGTAATGTTATAGTAATATATTTACATCTTTATCTGTGTATTTAGGGATTTCTTTGATGTTTAGTGGTAATTTTGGCTTGCTGTTTGTTTTCTCCTGTGGTTACATAGTTTTTATCTGTATAAACACTTTGTCATGTGTATGCATGTAACTGACTCTTTCGCTATTTGCGTTTCACAGTTAATAAAAACTGCCCCAAAAATGTCTGAGTCAGCATCAGAGTCATGCTGACAAAGAAGTTTGGCTGTATGATGCAGTTGTTCATCAGGCTGTGGTGATACATGTCCAAATTGAATCAGAGCACCATTGCATCATTATACAATTCAAAACTCAACTAAGACAACAACATCTACATGGAAGAGAATGCAAACTTTTACAGCATTATGGTATCATAACTTTTAATAGCAACATAACAGTTGTGTTACATAAGAAAAGTGACTATAAGAGCAAATGCTGCCCAATAACAACTGATATCAACAAAATCTATTATTATTATTATTATTATTATTATTATTATTATAAATAATAATAATAATAATAAATACCAGGCTCAAGTTTCATTTAGTCATCTTCAGATATAACCATGCTCTTGGTCATTCAGGAAAATGTTGCAAGCCTGAAAATAAAAACATATCTTGTAATATACAAGTTAAAGCTGTGCTGCTGTAAAAGTAGTTGGCAAGAGATTTAGATAATGCACTTCTACAGTTAATAAAAGTAAGTTGTGTGTTGTTTGCAGGTGGTGTTTATATTATATTTTCCTTGTGTCCACTTGGCTTTATGTTTCTGAAAACTACATTTATTAATTTATGTCCTGTATGCTGTAAATGTAAATCTAAGGCGTCATAATACAGGCCTAAGCATATAGTTTTATATTCTGTATTAGAACCATGTTAAATTATATTGCCCCTGTTTAATTGTTGAAAATGAATGACTAATAAAGTAGAACAGTCCAACAGTTAGATTTGAGGAATTTAATACATTAGCAACAAAGCCTATAAATATATTAAAAATGTTACTGTTATTATTATAAAATAATTGGGGTTGTCAAATGATTAACATTTTTAATCAGATCAATCACAGCTTTCAAACTAATTAATCATGATTAATCACCATTTGCGACTATGCTTGAAATGTGCCCATTTATACTGTATTGTACCAACAGAAAGAGCTAATGCTTGCAAATATTTAGTGTTAACTGACCTTCCCTTGGGTAAACATCAGATGTACATTGATTAAGAAACTCTGATAAAACTGATGATCTGGATAAAAACATGTTTTGTGTACGTGTTTGTGCAGCAGTGATAAAGGTCCTACAGCAGCATCACCCAAAGTAAACACCTGCTGATAAACTAGATCATTGACTGTTTGTTTTTCATGTTTTTCTTCACTTTTTTACATTAGATGTTCACTTTAGTTGTAATAATCAGGTCAATATTTCATAAAATCTAGACCAGGGGTAGCCAATGTCGGTCCCCGAGGGCACCAATCCGGCAGGTTTTCCAGATTTCCGTGCTCCAACACACCTGACTTAAACTAACAAGTCATTGTGGAGATCCCTATAGGCTGTTGGATCCATTTAATTTGAGTCAGGTGTGCTGGAGCAGGGAAATCTGGAAAACCTGCCGGATTGGTGGAGTTTCCTCCTTCTCAGATAAATGATGAACAAACTCAAGAAGAGAGAAAAGCTGATCAACTGATCACCAACAGCCGTCATGATTCACAGGACATGAGAGAGAAGGAAGGACGCAGCTGCTCCACAAACAGTAAGCAACTAGAGCAGACATGTTGGTGCAAACGTTGGTGCAAAAATGCAACATGATAACAATAATAATTATTGTTGTTGTTGTTGTTAAAGTTGCACTATGTAATCTTCCAACCTCATAACTCAGCATTCCTGACTTGTTTGATGGCACACTGACATTTATTATGCACATTTCTGGAGCTGTCATTAAAATATTCATGCAGTTAATTAAATAAATTAGTTATCGCCGTTAATGCGTTATTTTTGACATCCCTAAAAATAATATAACAAAAGAGTGACGAACGCTGGTAGGAGGAGCCCGCTGTGAAATGTTGCCTAGGGCTCCAGGAGGCTGTAGAATCACCTCTGCAGATAATTACAGATACGCTATAATATTAGGGGGGAAAGTGGTGTATTATATATGTGTGTATGTATAGATAGATCAGATTATGATCAGGAAAATAGAAATCTGTGTATTTCTGATGATACGCAGAGAATGAGCACATGATGCTGCTGATCGCCATAAACTAAGCTGAGCATTTCCTAGTACAAAGTAGTAAAACGCAATACATTTGTCTGGAAAACATGGTACTGCTGTATAATCTAAGTTTCTTTTACTTTATCAGCACAAATGAGGAAAGAAATCTAAATACACCAAATATTATGTCATTTGCTTTCGAAATATTGTAGAGGTGCAGAGTTAATCTTGGTGGTACCTCAATGTTTGGTGGAGTGGCAACCTTGTGTTTACAGCAGTGAATTTGGTTCTAGAGAACTTGGGTTCAAGTCCTTGGTGTGCCAACAGAGGTGAACCACAGAAAAGCTCTTAACCCCTCACACCTGCTCCCCAGGCACCAAAACATGACAGCCCACTGCTCTTCAATACATCCATGGATTAAATGCAGAGCTGAATTTCATGTTGGTGTTGTTAAAGTCACACTATGCAACCTTCTAACCTTCTAACTCAGCATTCCTGACTTGTTTGATGGCACACTGACATTCATTATGCACATCTCTGGAGCCGCCAGAGCCCAGCAGCATCATGATGCTGAGAAACTTTCTTCCGGGACGCCGCCTGACATTGTAGTTTGTTTTGCTTTACATAACAACTCATTATGTCATGGGACATGCACTCCACCCCAAAAATAATCACAAATCCATCCTGGCCACCCCAGTGACAGTTTGTTAATGTAAACAGTAAATGTTCATACTGTCTTCCTCTGACCTACCTGTGGCTCCCACAGTGGTTTTTCCATGTCGTTCATCAGGCCCAACACATGCACATTGTATTTGAGACTTTGCATTTCAAGTCCATCCATCCATCCATAAGCTCGGTTTTAGGCATCAACTCTTCACTGGTCTTAATTAGCTCATCACACAGTCTCCAACTTTGTCCTGTGTGAGTCCAACACTGTCTCGTCAACTTCACCAAGCCTTTGTGTACATGCAGATGTGTCTTTTGTGAGATTCTTTAGCTTATCCACCACCATGTTCAATTCCTCGCTCATTATGGAACGTATGAGAGTTCTTTTGTGTTGTTCCATACTTGCTCCCACTTGTTGAGACATTTCTTCACCTTGTTTCAGGTGTACTTTAAACAAAACATAGAGTCTCTTACATGCAGCTAGCTTATATTAGATCACTTTTTCAGTCAGTTAAACACCACAATGCACCATATGTAGACAAACTGTCCAAGCCCGGTGTTCTCAACGTCTGCTCGGCTCCTGCCCACATGAGGAATAAGTATAACACGCTTAACTAACCAGACCTTTATGCTGGAGTTGTCAGACACAAGCCATTCCTCACCTGGAGGCATATGATTGGGAACAGTGGTATCTGACTGACTCTCAAATCGCAAGGTTTGTTCTGATGAAACAACTGCTAAGTTAGTAGTCACCAAATTCCAACAGTATGTGGATAAAACCACAAGTAGACATGGTAATACCAGAATAATTCTGTGGGGATGCAGCAAGACTAGTCATGTTAGAAAAAAAAGAAAAAAAGGCTGTTTGAGGATTTACATATTAACAAGATAACAACCCAAAACATACCACATGATCACCCTGCTTGTTTGAATAAGAATAAAATGCACAAGCTTTATATCCTAAAAGCTTCTCTTGGCAATGCAAATTTGTCCAACACAACATATTAGCACACATATTACATACAAGTACACATTTATTCCACTTTTTTCTCTTAGACTATTCTTTTATACAGTCACAGAGAGCTAGAGTATTTAATCTTTTTTGAGTTTTGTAATAACAAAATGAATTGTAATCAAAGCTGTTAACCTTGACAAATGACACTCCACCAAAGCTCTTGAATGACCACCTCTGCATGCGGGTGTGTGCAGGATTTAGGCCACACAGACCAGTTGTTGGAACTGATACCACACTTTCTTTATAGCTGCACCAATCCAGAGGAGTTTAACTCTTTAACCATCAGATGACCTAAATAAGGAGCCAACCCCTGCAGTGCTCAGGCTTAACTGAGGGATTGACACAATAATGGACATACCAGGTTAGCCCTGTCTCGCACGTGAAATGATTTTGAAACAAAGGCACACATTTCACAGTGGGTGCTTGGCAGCGTCCCCTATATCTATTCATAACTGATAAATATCAGATGAAGCGTTGTAAATGCCATTTTATGACCATGGCGTTGAGGCATAAAATAAGAGATCAAGGGAGAGCGAGATTTAGATTTTTTTTTAAATGATTTGCAGTAATGAAGGACTCTGGGCTTTGGAGAAGTTAGATTTGGAGAAGAGAGTTTTAAGGTTGTAAAGAGGGATTTGGGGCAGGGCTGCACAGGGGGTGTCTGGGTTTTAGGCAGTAAGACGGACGGGGAAATACAATCACAAGAAGTGGGTGAGGAGAGCAGTAGGAAGGATACCACTGTGATGATAGGTGGGGCTAGAGGAAAGTATTAGATGTGGCTGATGATATCTTACTGCATATCTTTATTTGTACAGTAGGTGACCTTTTGACATTAATCTTCTGATACGATGATGCATTTATATATATATATATATG
>JBAFTB010000018.1:3007888-3023629 GCA_037177355.1 Melanotaenia trifasciata
ATAAATTCTGCTTTCTTCTTCTGGTCGGCCTTTATGCTGCTACATCTATTCATACATTCATTTTACATCATTTTAGCTCCCAATCTGACAGCTGCTACTGACTGGTTTATACTGCGATTAAAATCTGCTACACACTGGTTTATACTGGTATTAAAAGCTTAAGTTAGAAAAAAACCTGAATTAAAGTAAGAACATTTCTGTTGGTGTCTTATGATTTAATGTGGTCATTGTTTTGTTCAATTTTCATTTTATTGAATTTGTATAGATATGGACGGAGAATAAATGCTTGTGTATGTGTGATCCTCAGGCTGGCAGCGATTGGCCTGGAGACCTTTGCTCTGTCTGAACTCTTCACCAGTATCCTCATCCCAGGGTTCTTCCTGCTGGCCTGCATCCTGCAGCTTCACTACTTCCACAAACCCTTCATGAGAATCACTGACCTGGACCATGTCACCCCAAAACCCAAGTAATACAAAGTTTTTCCTCTAGTTTCTTTATCCGTGTCTTTTAATGTTTAAAGTCACAAAGCAATGAATTGTATTCACTTCTTTCAGCTATTTTCCCTCTTTTGTTTCTTTCCTGCCTGTAATTGGAGTTAAATGTAGGATGTTTTGTATGAATAACATGAATTCCAGCTCTTCCAGTTTCCTTGGTTGTCTTCCAGCTGACAGGCTAGATTTCAGGCCCATTTTCACAGATCAGTCACACAGCAGCTTTACGCCCTGCAGCAGATTGTCCCTCTGAACTTTGACGCAACCAGTCCAGCTCATTTACCTGTAAACCAGTTCTTATATACAATCACCGGGATGGAAAACCTCCACCAGGACCAGAACCGGAAAGAAAAACCTCCATCAGGACGAGGACCGGAAAGGAAAACCTCCATCAGGACCAGGACCAGAAAGGAAAACCTCCACCAGGACCAGAACCAGGAAGAAAAGCCTCCATCAGGACCAGGACCGGAAAGGTAAACCTCCATCAGGACCAGAAGCAGGAAGGAAAGCCTTCATCAGGACCAGGACTGGAAAGGTAAACCTCCATCAGGACCAGAACCAGGAAGGAAAGCCTCCATCAGGACCAAGATCTGGAAGGAAGGCCTCCAAAAGGACTGGAACTAGAAAGGAAAACCAGAACCGGGACCAGAACCAGGATGGAAAACCTCCATCAGGACCAGAACTGGGAAGATAAACCCTGCATCAGGACCAGGACCAGAAAGGACAACCTCCATCAGAAGCAGGACCAGAAAGGAAAACCTTTATCAGGACCAGAACCAGAAAGGTAAACCTCCATCAGGACCAGGACCGGAAGGAAAACCTCCATCAGGACGAGAACCAGAAAGGTAAACCTCCATCAGGTCCAGGACCGGAAGGAAAACCTCCATCAGGACCAGAACTGGGATGAAATGGATGCATGATTCATCCAGGAACACCTGCTGAGAGAGCCGTAGAAATACAAGTTAACTGTTAGAACTATCAGATTTATCAGAAAGGAAGGTTTGAAAGTAGAGAGGGAGTCTGCCTCCTGAACCCAAACTGGGAGCCGGTTCGGGTCAGATAACTGAAGGTTCTGCCTCCTGTTCTACTGTTTGAACCTCTTGGAACCAGCAAACCCAGTAAAATTGTAAAACTAAAGAGTTCAGCTGCTGGTAAATGGGGCCTTTTGAGTTTCAGCAATGTTCTAATAAATCATGTTTCTCATTCACACATTTCATGTTCAGTGGTTTGTCACACTCGGCTCTGCTTCTTATTCTAACGTTTTAACCAGAGGGAATGAAATAATCTGCTTCCAGGAAGAAGAGCAGTGAGAAGACGGAGGAAGCTTGCTCCAGTAACGCAGAGCTGAACGCTGAGGAGGAACCTGAGGACGAAGGTAGGAAAGCAGACAAAGGACAATAAACCAGTCATCCACAACATGATGAGGTCACTTCCTGTTAGCAGGAAACTAAGCCTCCAAACGGTAGCAGAGTTGTTAACCCTTTAGGCGGCAGAGTTTTTAGAGTTTTTAAGGGAATCTGAGAAAAAATGTTGAATATGAACCAGAGCTGATGGTGGCAGTAAAATGACTCATCTAATTTCGTATTGTGGCTTCACAGGTTGGCAGCCGTTGTAGATTCTATAACTTTCCCTAGGAAACATGACACGTTTTGGCTTTTGAGTCTTTGGCATATCATCCTCAGACCAGTGAGCATCACTGAGTAGAAAACTGAACTTTTTGCATGTCTTCTCTTGCTATTTCAGGGCATTTGATTTTTTAAATGAGAAAATTATTTTTGGCCATTGTTTGCCTGTAGAAAATGTTTTCACTTAAAATTACTATGAGAAAAACAAATAGAGCCATAAGAAATGCAACAGATATTATTTTTTCATTTATTTAATGGTTAATGTTTTATAGGCAATAACTTATGAGCTGTGTTAGTTCCAGGGTCAGTATGTGCAACATGTCATTTTCATGGGTTTTTAATGAACATTGAGCCAGTCCGGCCCTCAATTTGTTCCAGGTTTTCCCATTTTGGCCTGCTGTTTGAGTTTGACATCGCTGTTTTAGAGTGATGAACTAATTTTGCTCTTCAAAATTATTCAGAAAAATTCTCAAAACAAACTTCTGTTGTGTCCACAGTTTCTCCCTTATATATACTAATTATGCATCAAAATGTAGTCATTTGTCTAGTTTTTCACCCAAGTTGACCAGCATTATGATGAATCTTATCGTTTTCTCGCCAATCCCCTGAGAGCAGAGTTCACCCACCACTAGTTCCATTAACTTCCATTAATTTTCAACTCAGGTTTTTCTCCTGAATTCAGGAGGTGAATTTTTAACCTTCCATATAACCTATACGGCAGACAGTGGAATCATAGCAATGACATCTGTGCATAGAGCAGACCCTTCCACTGCTCACGCTTCTAAAAACTTTTCAACACAACCACCGTTTGTGGTGCGCCGAGCCTGAATTCAACTGGAAAAGAGTAGAAAACATTGTCATAGCAACATTAAAGAAGACACCGTTGTCACAGCAACATTAACAGTCAAGTTTAATTGTGTGTGTCTTGTTGGAATCACACACACACCTCTAATGAACACTGGTAGTGACACAGCAATGTCCTAATGTGATGTCACATACTGGACATTGAAGCGTTATCTGCTATAGAAACAGACAATATGGTGATCGAACTTGTGATTTACAACCCCAGTTTTTACCCTGTTGGTTTGTGTGCACTAAGCGTTTATAACGTGATTTAAACTGTCTCCTCTCTCCTTCTGCCTTCCCTGCCCTCGTACAGTGGAGCTGTCGCCTAGTAAATGGGGTCTGGTGGTGGACAGGTTGTTGGTGTTATCCCGGAAGTTCTCTGACATTCTCGACAGAGTCCAGATTTTTCTCTGGAGGTTTTTGGAGCTTCACATCCTGAAGATGGTGGCCTTTTTCACTGTGTGGGTTGCACTTCAAGAGGTAACAGCAGGATGGATGTGTGCTGTGTGAGAATGAAACAGCTCAGAATGCTGAGCAGCTGCTTTTGGTGTTATTTTGACTACAGTCAGTGCTGTTGCTCTTTTGTTTGTGCAGCAGTTGTGATCTTTATTTACATCTAAAAAAGAAAAAATGGAAAATTGTGTCTGCAGCCATCTGTGATGAATCTGGTTCTGGTGGTGTTGTGGTCTCTGGCGATGCCCTACTGTCGCTTCAGACCTATGGCCTCCTGCCTGTCCACCGTCTGGGTGTGTGTCATCATTGTCTGCAAAATGCTGTACCAGCTCAGAGTAGTCAACCCTGACGACTACTCCCATACCTGTGACAAGGTAAGACACATCAGACTCTCAGCAGTTAACACACTTGTGCAGGAGCAGTGGGAGGGATCAAAAGTTGAACTTTCAACATCTTTTGGGAGCTGCTAATAACCAGTGTATTACTGTTTGTTTTGTACATCCCTTCAAAAAACTGGTTTCAGAAGATCAATGCAAGACCTAACATTCCAGTTCAAGAACAGCATCGCAGGTGTTTTTTTTTTTTTTTCGCAGCGTGGAGTACCTGTTCTTCTTGTCCATGGCTTTAATGGACTTTTGAAAGTTTGAACAAACCCGTCAGCTAACCCATTTTTGCTGGATTATAGGACGCCAGTGATTTAAGGTGCTGGATGCCATTTATCTTCATGAACAGACTGAACTCCTCATAAGTAAATTGTGGTCCGTTGTCACTCAAAATTAGTTCAGCTTAGCCATTCTGGCAGAAAATGGGCCTAAGAGCAGCTATAGTGATTTCTGAGGTAGTTGTCTTCTTCATTGTTTCTTCTGGCCATTTGGAGTGTTTGTTAACTGCATTCAGAAACATTATGTTTATAAATGACCCAGTAAAGTCTATATGCACCCTTTGCCAGGGGGCAGATGGCCACTCCCATGGGTGAAGAGGTGCCTGTTGGCATCCTGTACAGCTTTCTGTGATGTCTTTGATTTGTTTATCTACACCTGGCCACCAGACGTAGTTATGGGCTATACTCTTCATTTTAACTGTTCCTAGATGTCCTTCGTGCAGGCTCTCCAAAAAACTCCAAAACTGAGTAGTTTTGATGGGACCTCTACATGGGATGCACACAGTAAGGTTCCTTGGGACACCGACAGTTAGTCACATTGGAAGAAAAACTCTGAAAACATGGAGTTACCATGAGCTGGGCACCCCTGCTCTGTGATGTAATTGATTTTGGACAAGGTGGGGTCAAGCTGGGTTTGTTTTTGGATTTCTGCATTTGTTACAGGTAGCTGATTCACGAGTGTTGTGTGGTAACCTTACTCTTCTCCTCCAATGACAGTAGCAGACGTGACAAACCATCTGCATTGCAGTGATGTTTGGTCCCTTTCAATTCAATGACATAGTGGGCCCCAGGAATAGTCCCTATTTCTGGCAGTAAGTCAGATTAGTTTCCAGTGAGGGTTGGACTCTGCCAAGGCTGCCCTTTGTCACTGATTCTGTTCATAACTTTTATGGACAGAATTTCTAGGCGCAGCCGAGGTGTTGAGGGGATCCGGTTTGGTGGCCTCAGGATTGGGTCTCTGCTCTTTGCGGATGATGTGGTTCTGTTGGCTTCATCAGGCCGTGATCTTCAGCTCTCACTGGAGAGATTCGCAGCCGAGTGTGAAGCGGCTGGGATGAGAATCAGCACCTCCAAGTCCGAGACCACGGTCCTTAGTCGGAAAATGATGGAGTGCTTTCTCCGGGTCGGGAATGAGGTCCTGCCCCAAGTGGAGAAGTTCAGGTATCACAGGGTCTTGTTAAGGAGTGAGAGAAGGATGGAGCGGGAGATAGATAGGCAGATCGGTGCGCCGCCTGCAGTGATGCTGACTCTGCATCGGTCTGTCCTGGTGAAGAAGGAGCTGAGCCAAAAGGCAAAGATCTGGATTTACCGGTTGATCTACGTTCCTACCCTCACCTATGGTCATGAGCTGTGAGTAGTAACCGAAAGAACGAGATCGCGAATACAAGCTGCCAAAATGAGTTTTCTCTGCAGGGTGGTTCAAGGTTCAAGGAGTCTTTATTATCCCGTGAGGGTAATATTTTGTACAGCCAGCAGTAAAAACAATCAGTCACAAACACACAAACAGCAATAAATATGTAAAACGACTATGATATGTAAAAAAAAAAAAATGGTAGCGCTACTTGTTCAACAGGGCGATGGCTGCAGGGACAAAAGAGTATTTGTGTCTATTAGTGCTGCATCTTGGTAGGATGTACCTGCACCCTGATGGAAGGAGGAAAAAGTCACGAGCCAATAGGTGGCTTCAATCTCTTAAGTGAGCCTTGTTTAGCACTCTGATTTGATACAGGACTGAGAGGTCATTCAGGAAGATTCCTGCAATTTTCCCACAGGGAAAATCATCAAAGTTTCCCACAGGCTCTCCCTTAGGGATAGGGTGAGAAGCTCAGTGATCCGGGAGAGGCTCAGAGTAGAGTCACTGCTCCTCCACATTCAGAGGAGCCAGATGAAGTGGCTCTGTTACAGCAAGTAAGAGAGACACAGACCAACCAGAAGGCAGAAGATGGATCAAATATAAATGGGTTTTTAATGAAGGTTAGAGTTGAATCAGGAAACAGTCTAGTGCAAGTTCAGAATCCGGTGACTGCATTGGGTCACAGCTGACCAGACAGAATGGGTGGGCAGGCAGAGCGTGGCATGGAGCCAGTAGGAGCTGGAGATGAGCGAACGGATCCAAGTTGGGCAGGGCTGGCAGGATCCGTAGCACCAGGAGTCTAAGCATAAGACAGATATTGTTAATTACAAGCAGAATCAAAAGCAGAAGACTAGAGAGGTCACAATATACCAGAGAGGTCACGATATACCAGATGGGTAACTGGACGATCCGGCGTGGAATGTAGAATGATGGTGTTTAAGTACTGCGGTGGCTTGAATGATGGATGAGATCCTGGTGGGGTGATCAGGCCAGGTGAGATGTTTGCTGCCTTAGAATATTCTGGTAACCCTCCTGGCCATGTACAGACATGACACACAAAACAGACAGAGGGAGCCAAACACACACACTAGGGCAATCCGGGAACCACACACACACAGGGGAGACAGACAGGAACCCTAACAGGCTCATGCATCTGGTCAGGATACCTCCTGGACGCCTTCCTGGTGAGGTGTTCCCACCAGGAGGAGGCCTCGGGGAAAACCCAGAACAGTGGAGGGACTTTGGAGGGACTTTATCTCTCGGCTGGCCTGTGAGCACCTCAGAACCCCCCCGGACGCGACCTGACACTGGATAAGAAGAAGAAGATGGATGGATGGATGGATGGATGGATGGATGGATGGATGGATGGATGGATGGATGGATGGATGGATGGATGGTGACAAAACACAACCAGTCGCATAGGGACTAGTATTACACAACAGTCTAATGGGTCGTGAAGGGTCATAATGAATAGAAACCCGGAGACCTCCGTTGTATCAGTGAATTTGCAGTGTTTTCTTCTTGCAGTTGTTTTCATTTATGCAGCACGTTTCTGTATTTGCAGCGGGTTTGCACCTGTCGGCCACCGTAAATAGGTCTATAACAAATGTGAATTAAATACCAACATTTTTAATGGGAAACATGCAGCAACTTTTTCTTTTCTGTTTCTTTTGGGAGAAAACTTCTTATAGAAATGATGATGAGCCAGACGAGGCTGAAAAACTGATGAACCATGTAGAAAAACCACATGGTAAGACTTGATAACACCGTTATCCGGGCTTCTCAGGATAGAAAAGAAAAACCTGTCTGAGTGAAGAAAACCATGAATCTGCATGTTTTCATAATGAAATCATGATAAAAATAATAAAGCTGAAAGATCTGGACCACACATCCAGACTCCAGCTGAATCCCTCTACTCTGAGCACTTCTTTACAAAACACCTTCACCATGACAAAGACTGAAGCGTGGGGCATGTCCTCAGTCCAACCCTGCTGGCTTTGGAAAGCCGGGAGGATGAAGTGTTGTTTCCAAGGCAGCAGGATGTTGACACCAGCGTATCTTATGTTATGGTTCAGGGTGACACTGGAATAAAGAGCAGGTGACAGGCTGAACACGCCGCTTGGATCTCGTCATCTTGTTTTTCCTTCACAGCCTTTTACAAACGGCACCAACCTGTTACCGGAGGAGATTGAGAAGTCTTCACTCTACAGGGACCCGATAGATCCAGCCAAATGGTTCGGCATCAGGAAGGATGACACTGCACTGGGATATAGTAAGGTATGTAACATCCATGTTGAAGGAATAAACTTTTATATGATGTAAATGACACTGTCAGTTAGAGCTCTTCTCCATGTTTTGATGAACTCTTTGCTGTGATGGTCCTTCAGTAGCTTTTGTGATCTTTGAGCTTTCAGTCTGCTGAAAACTGTGGACCCAGTTTTACCTCCAACCTCCAGCGGTACAGGAATGTAAGCTGGTGGGTCGCCAGTGAGTCTGAGGCAGGATCAGTTGTACAGACATTACAAGACAAGGCAGCTTCATTAGTGCATCATGCTTGATGTACAAGACAATTCAAAGTGTTTCAACATTAAAACATCACAGTGGGTGCAGAGGATGCATTAAACTGTACATTAATACACACTTTAAAAGAGCTAAAAAAAAATTCTACAAACTAGAATAAGAGATAAAATGCGGTAATGAAACGTTAGGAATTAATGGTGTGTCTGATAAAAGGCAGCAAATACGAAAGTTTTTAACCTTGGCCCAAGGCAGCAGAGTTCCTGCAGACCTGCAGGATTCTGGGAATTTGTTCCATGTGAGCAGCATAAACAGTGATGATTTGACCCTGATGAGGAATCTGATTGGTTCTTAATGAATCAGGAGATCCTGATTGCTTTGTAAACTAACAGCAGTTTACAGTGATCCAGTCTTTAATTTGATCCAGTTGATCAGAGTTTGGATCGGACTGTAGTCTCCTATTGAGATGGTTATGTAGATATGTGTGTCATCAGCATAACTGTGGTAACATGTTTAGTTGTTTTTCAGAGTGGCAGCATGTAGATGTTGAACAGCAGTGGCCCCAGGATGGAGCCTTGGGGAACTCCACAGGTTATTTTGGTTCCTGCCTCAAACCAATTAAACCAATAAGTCCAACCCAGTCTTCCAACTGGTCTACTAAAATGTTCGGGTGGATCCAGTACGACCAGTACTGAAATGTTTCTGCTGTCTGTGCTTAAGCGGGTGTTGTTAAAGGCCTTAACTAGAGCAGTCTCAGTGTGGTGGATGACAACCTGACAGGTGGACATCAGGACAGGTATTTAGTGTCAGGAAGTTGTGGAGCTGAAGGACAGCTTTCTTTGTTCTTTTATCTTTACATTTTGACTTGTTGAGACTGGGTTTTTTATATTGGTGTTTTACTCTTCGTAAGGTTAATTTATATCGCACTCTTCATGTTTGTGCATTTTTTTTTGTTCTTCTACGCCTGTTATTATGTTTGTTTTTTGTACAAAGGATGACCTCTCCTATGTTTTACTGCTAACAAATCTACCTTTGGGTATTAATAAAGTTACCTTGACCTTTTTCTACAGTCTTACTTAGAAAGGAGGCTGGTTATCAGCTTGTAGCTGCCCAGTTCCACCTTTAATTGCCATTGCATTAAATAGGACCAGATGTGTTTTTGACCAAATATTTTAGGAAAGCCATCAGTCTTCATGTGGTGTGACATTACATTATTACTGCTGTAGGTACATTTAGGATTGCAAATCCCAGTGAGACTCTGCCAAAGTCAGGATCTGGTTTTCAGCCTATTTCTTTCATTTTCCTGGTCTGCTGATGTAATTTCTGTCTGGATTTTTTCAGAACCATTTGATTGTACTGATGTTGCTGGTTTTTGAGGCAACTGTGCATCGTCACCAAGCTCACCATTACCAACAGCTGCAGCGATCCCCACCTCTCATACCCTCCCTCTTCCCTTCTGCTAAAAGAGACACTTTAGACAAAGGCCTCATACCTTGTGTCAAGTACCTGCTCAACTACAGCTTTTACAAGTTTGGATTGGAGGTGAGTGATTGGAGGAGGCTCGCAGGTGAGCACTGCCTGACCAGAAAATAAATCAGAATACTTTATTAATCATGGAGGAATTTGTGTGCACCCAGTCGCTCTGTACCAAAGAAAGAAAGGATAAGATAAAAAAAACTATCAAAATATGAAAAATTACAGATTAGTAACAATATCTATATAAACAGATCCCGGATAATTCCTGCCAGTGAGTATAGTGTGATGGCCACAGGTAGGAAAGATTTCCTGTGTGGTTCAGTGGAGCATTGAGGTGGTATCAGTCTCTCACTGAACGTACACCTGTGACTGAGCAGCAAGTTGGGAAGCAGGTGGGAGGTATTGTTCAGTACTGTCTTTATTATGGACAACATTTTCCTCTCTGAAACCACCATCAGAGAGTCCAGCTCCATCCCCACCACGTTACTGGCTTTGTGGATCAGTGTGTTCAGTTTGATTGCAACCCTCACCCTGCTGCCCAGCATGCAGCAGCATAGAGGATGGCACTGGCCACCACAGACTCATAAAACATCCTGAGCAGCGTTTGGCAGATGTTAAACCACCTTAGCCGCCTCAACAAATAGAGACGACTCTGGCCCTTCTTGTAAAGTGCAGCAGTGTTCTTAACCCAGTCCAGTTTATTATCAATATGCACTCCAAGGTATCTGTAATCCTTCACCACTTTCACATTGATGCTCTGTATTGAAACAAGTGTCACTGGTGTTTTGGATCGCCTAAAATCCACCAATGGTTCCTTGGTCTTTGTCACATTAAGCTGCAGATGATCCAGCTCACACCATGTGACAAAGGAGTCCACAGCAGCTGGATATTCCACCTCATCTCCTCCCCTGATACATCCACCTACAGCAGTCATCAGAAACTTTCTGAAGGTGGCAGGTCTCTGTGCAGTAGCTGCAGTCAGATGTGTAGAGGGTGAACAGAAAGGGGGAGAGGACAGTCCCTTGTGGTGCTCCAGTGTTGCTGACCACTGTGTCCGATACACAGTGCTGCAGGTGCACATACTGTGGTCTTCCGGTCAGGTAGTCCACAATCCAGAACACCAAGGAATCCTCCACCTGTCAACTTCTCACCGTCGGCCTGATGGTACTGAATGCACTGGAAAAGTAAAAAAAACACAACCCTCACAGTGCTCGCCGGCCGGTCCAGGTGGGTGTAGACACGATTGAGCAGGTAGATGATGGCATCCTCAACTCTGAGACGATGCTGGTATGGGAACTGATGGGGGTCCATATGTGGTCTAACGATGGAGCTGATCTAGTATGAGTCTCTCAAGGGTCTTTATGACATGTGAAGTCAGTGCCATGGGTCTGTAGTCCTGGGTGCCACTGGGACTTGGGGTCTTTGGTACAGGAACGTGGCATGACGCCTTACACCGCACTGGAACCCTTCAGACTCATCATGAAGATGTAGTGTAAGATTCCACAGAGCTGGGAGGAACAGGGTTTAAGGACACAGGGATTCACCCCATCCGGTCCTGCTGTCTTGCCTGAGTCTTCTCAGCTGTTTCTCAACCTGATTACATGTGAAGCTGACAGGTGAAGGAGGTCAGGTCTATAACCGGAGGCAGAGGTGCAGTAGGAGAGGGAGGGAGAGAGGATGGTGTGGCGGTGGGTTTCAGGCTTGCTCCTGACCAGTTGGAAGGGGATTGAGCAGTTGCTTCAAAGCATCCCTGTAGTTTCTCCCAACGCTTCATCCGACCATCTCCTAACAGCCCTTGTGGTCACCAGCACAACAGGCACATAGCATAAAGACAGATGGATGAGGTTGTGGTCTGATCTACCCGGTGGGGTTAAGGGGGAGGAACTGTTGGCATCTTTAGTTTTTGCATACAACAGGTCTAAAGTTCTCTCCTCTCTGGGGGGACAGTCCACGTAATGCACAAAGTTTGACAGTGTAGTGTCCATGGAGACATGGTTTAAGTCACTCGAGATCACAATTAAAGCACTTGGGTTTTGAGTCTGTAACCGGGTGATGGTAGCACGAACCGTGTCACATGCAGCAGTGGGGTTGGCAGAAGGAGGGACATAAACCACAACTTGGATGACATGGGATGTTTCCTATGCATATAATATGGACCAACAGTACACAGTTCAGTGTACAGTCCACAGCTTCTCTCTTTGATGATTATGTGGGTGGGTCTACACCACCGGTTGTTGACAAAGACAGCAAGCCCCCGCCTCCCTGGCCTGGACAGTGTGAAAGCCAGCGATGGATACGTTGTCATCAGGAATATTCTGATGCAGTCATGTCTCCACGAAGCACATGAAGCTACACTCCCGATACTCCCCATACTCCCTGTGACTCCGGGTTAGTGCTGTCAGCTCGTCCATCTTATTTGCCAGTGACCTCACGTTCTAATAGACGGGAGGCACGGCTTGTACCTTTTCCTCTCTGTATGCCTCTGCTGTCTCACCGCCTCCCTCTTTCTATTCTTCTGTCCCCCTCCTCTGCATCCTCGGTGTGTTTCCTCCAGTTTTCAGCCAGTAAGTCCGTGGGTCTGTCTGCTAGTCCAACCGGCTTCACGGCGATCAGTGGATCGCTGGAGTAAACAAAGCAAGCGGCGTGTACTCGCTGCGCGGTCCCAACTCACCATGAAAGTAACCCGTTTTATACCGGGTGCGTGTGTATCATGTTACGGCTGTGCCGCGGCCTCCGCTGCTTTTTCGCAGCCGTTTTAGTCAATGGTCTGTTTTATACTGGGTGTGCCGCAGCGCGTATCAGAAGCATCCCTGAAGCGCATTGTTGCTGCGCTACGCTAAATTTACGCGCCAAGTCTATTTTTGACGCTTCTTGCACCCATAATGTGTCATTTCCGCAGTTCAGATAGAAATCAGACACGGGAACAGTGTAAAAGCTTCCGGTATTTTTTTTTTAAAAAAAGCCCCTGTACAGATTTGTACTGCTGAACCATAAAAACATGAGGTGTTTAACCGTTCATAGACGACGAGATCCTTGAAGTGGAGAATCACAAATTCTCCACTTCTCCTGTGATTTTGTGATCTTGCAGATCCTGCTAGGTGGACTGCACTCGTGGGCGCTCCACACCTGACACGCTCCTGGTATAAAATGCCACGTCACGCAGGTCGGAACAAAACCACAGGGCAGCTGTAATGTGATGCACTTGCGCCCAGTATAAAGGAGGGGTAAAAGTTCTGCCGCAATATAAAGTACAAAAACTCTTTCAACCCACATATTAAGAGGGCAGCTACTTATGGCCAATAAAACAATACGAACAAAGAAAAAATAAAATAAAGAAAAAGTTAAAATTACAGAGCGACTGAAAAGGCTGCATACCTTTTAGCGCATGCGCTAAAGATGGAAATGTATTTGTATCTTTTAACTCTTTAACACCTGTTGTCACAAATTTGCAATAAACTACTTCTAACTTTTTTTCATTTTGTTTCTTTTTATCTATTTATTCATTTTATTTATAATTATATATGTATTTGTTTTTACGTTATTCCTTATTTTTATGTATTTGTTATTAAGTTATTTCTTATATAATTGTATTTTGATCCAGTCTTTTTTTTCTATCTTTATTTTGTTTATATTTAATTGTAAATAAATTTAGACATTACAGGTTAAAAGATAGATTATCCTCTATGAGGGTTTAATCTGGAAAAAAAATCTTCATTTTTTTATTTTTACTTTGATTTTAATCTTTAAACATGTCTCCCTTTATAAAAAAGATTTGCTTCCTGATGACGGTGAATGTGATTGGCCAGCGAATGAACTTTTTAGTGATAATCCATGGCTGCTGGATGGTGGCCATCTTGGTGAAGCGGCGGCGAGCAGCCATTGCCAGGATCTGGCCCAGATATTGTCTCTTCTTGTCCATCTTTATGATCTACCAGTATCTGCTGTGTGTAGGAATCCCACCTGTTCTCTGCATAGGTGAGCTCTAATTTAACTAAATATGTTACATCTCACCAATATCACCCAATCACTGGGAGTCCTGCTTCGTATGTGTGGACCAAACACCAAACTAGCACATCTATTTTATTCTGAAGTTCCATCTATTGCGGAAATATTTGATTAAAAGAAAGTAGTTTGTTTTGTTATCAAGGAATTCCAGAAAATTGAAGTGTGATAATGAGTCTAACCAGGTGTGTTTCCTGCAGACTACCCATGGAGGTGGAACACTCCAGTTCTGATGAACTCAGCACTCATTAAGTGGATCTACCTGCCCGACTTCTACACAGAGCCCAACTCCAGAAACCTGATAGGTTGGTTGGTCAGCATAATTATGATAATTATAATTATCATGATGAGGAGGGAGATAATTATGATTATGAAGAGTATTATTGATTATGATAATGCTTATGATGATGATGATACTTATGATGATGATGATGATGAGGATGATCATTAGGATAATGATAATTATGATGAGGATGAGGATGATAATTATGATAATAATGATGATAAGGGTCATAATTATGATGAAGATAATTTGGATGATAATTATGATGATGATGAGGATGATAATTATGATGATGATGATGAAGACAATTATGATGATGAGGATGATGATAATTAGGATAATGATCATTATGATGATGAGAATAATGAGAATGATAATTATGATGATGATGAAGAGTGATGTTTGTCCACAGCGGACTTTGTGCTGCTGATGTGTGTGTCACAGCAATGGAAGGTGTTTGAGTGTGAGCACACAGAGGAGTGGATGGTTCTAGCTGGAGAGAACTCCGATGGTCCGGATCCGATGGAGGGTCGGCTGTTCAACCCAGCGCCCAACTTCACCAACTGCAGGTAAATTCAGAAGATTAGTGTCTGGACCTCAGTCACAACCAAGTTACAAACAAGGTTATTTGATCAAACAAGCAGGTGAGTGAGGGTAACAGACAGGTGAGTGATGGGTAACAGACAGGTGATTGACAGGTGACAGACAGGTGATTGACAGGTGACAGACAGGTGATTGACAGGTGACAGACAGGTAATTTACAGGTGTTCCAAGTGGTTCTGGATTCCTGTAGATTTATTCAGGTTTTGTGTTTTTTGTTTTCTGCTACAAACACAATAAAAATCCATCATGACAGAGAAACAATTTAAGCTCCATCTCTGTTTAATCTGTCTCTCCCTTCTCTGTCTGTCTGTCTCTGTCTGTCTCGCTCTGTCTGTCTCTGTCTGTCCTCTGCAGGAGTTACCTGGATATGGCTAAAGTCCTGGTGTTCCGGTACCTCTTCTGGTTTGTACTGTCGGTAGTCTTCATCACAGGGGCCACCAGGATCTCAGTGTTTGGTCTGGGCTACCTGCTGGCCTCCTTCTTCTTCCTGCTGTTTGGAACGAAATTGATGATTAAACCCTCCAGAGGTCGTCTCATCCTGTGGGACTGTCTCATCATCTATAACGTGGCTGTCATCATATCTAAAAATGTCTTATCTGTGAGTATCTTCAACCATGGCAGCCGGATGATGCCGTGCTGTAACGTGGGCTGTGTGGACCCTCCATGGAAAGCTTAAATCTGTCCTGGTGTGTGTGTTTCAGATCCTGGCATGTGTGTTTGTCTTTGAGATGCAGACAGGATTCTGCTGGGTAATTCAGCTCTTCAGCCTGGTTTGCACCGTTAAAGGATACTATGACCGTGAGTATTAGAACCAGAGAGAATTCTTCAGCGAGCTGCAGCTGTTGCTGTTAGCTTTTTGCTGGGACTGAGTTTAAATGCTGATGATGTCTCAGGAATACTGTTTTCATGTTTTCCTGAAGCTAATGGAGTGAGTGACAGCACATGCAGCCTCCCAGTAGAAGAAGCTGGAATCATCTGGGACAGCTTCTGTTTTCTCTGCCTTTTGCTGCAGAGGCGGGTTTTCCTCAGTTTCTACTTCCTGCATGTGACAGCCGATCTGCAGGCGTCTGCCAAACAGGCATCCAGGTACAGTAGAGTCCAGATGATGGACTGAAGCTGTGGGAGGGTCTGAACTTCTCCAGGCTTTCAGCCACATTTTACTGTCTTGTGGTCTGAATCATTCACCCTCAATGCAAACACGCCTTTTAAAAACATTTAGAAATGAGTTATAAACCTCATCATCCATCTTCTATCCCCAGTAGAAGATAAACAACACATCGAATGATGAAACAGACATTTTACCATGTGATAGAAAATATGAGCTGATAGTGAATCTGGTGCAGCAACATGTATTGAAAAAGTAGTTCCAGGGTGGTGTTCAGCATGGTGTAAAAAGTAGTTCCAGGGTGGTGTTCAGCATGGTGTAAAAA